>VZRW01001588.1:502-105506 GCA_013398125.1 Aegotheles bennettii
CCCAGCACGCCCCGTGCTCCCGTGCCCAACGAGCACCGCCGCCGCCGATCTGCCTCGGCGGCCCGGGGCCCCGGGCCGCCGAGGCAGATCGGCGGCGGCGGTGCTCGTTGGGCACGGGAGCACGGGGCGTGCTGGGTGCTGCTGGGTGCTGCTCGGTCTGGGAGCGCCGTGTCCTGCTGAGGGAGACTTTTCCCTTTCCCAGTGGATACACATGGTGAAAACCTGGGCAGTATAAAAGCATCCGAGCTTATTAGAAATTACAAAAACATATTTTATTGGATCCATATGCTACCTTCTGCGTTCCGGAGAGGCTCTGTTAGCGATGGAAGCACGGTCTGAAACAGCACAAAGCAGCATTTGTCTTGGAGAGTCCAGTCGGGGCTTTTCTGTTCTGCCTTACAGGTGCACTGAAATCGCAGCGAAAGGGAGTTAACCTGCTCGCAAATAACGGAGACAGGATTTTTCTTTCCAGTGTCGGCTTTTAATGGGTTTATAGATATATACACGCGTATAAAACCAGCAGCAAATACCGAATGACTGGAATAGCGTTCGGGTTTATAAAATAGAGAAAAGTCCAGTCAGCTTTTTCTTCTTTTGTTTTTCTCTCCAAGAATGAGCTTTCTCGGCAAAAGGCACGCCAGGCGTGAGCCAAGAAACGCGTTTTTACGTTAAAAGCACCGCTTCGGTCGATGGCTCCGTTTTCTCTGCAGAAGGATCCAAGCCGTGACCGTGTGTTGGTTTTCTTTTTTCCTTGTTTTTTTTTAATTTTTATTTTTTTTTTTAGTAATCACCTCGCAGATTCGTTTCTGCTTTCAATAAAGAAGTTGTACTGTACCTTCCAAAGGCGGAGCAGCTCTTGCGCTGCACCTCCAGTGAGCTGCGGGCGGGGAGCCCCGGCTCGGTGCAGAGCACGTTGCTGGGTGGCAGCATGGCACAGTGGCTCTCAGACCGCATCCTCGCACCGAGGGTTTAGCTCCCCGAATTTGCCGCTGCGGGACCGATGGCACCGTTTGCTGCCGTCGACCCCCGCGGCGGTTTGCGTTTCTGTCCAGTTTCGGGCTTCCTGGGTGGAGGTGGTGGCTGCGCATCTCCAGAAATAAAATTTCTAGCTAACATCTGAAACGGGCTTTAAAGGCGTGTACCGCTAAAGGAAAGGCTCAGAACCGAGTGATTTACTGTCTAACAATAAAGTTGAAATGATGTGGTAATAGCTGTGCTCCCAAAGCGTATCCCAAAACATACGAAGCATTGTTGGAGTAAATGCGCTTTAGAAATCTGTTTTGACATATCGAATGGGCCGTTTCGTGGCTGTGTAACTGCAGTCGGCCAAAAGGACTCTGCAGGCTAAAAGGAAGAACGAGAAAAACCCCACGAACCGGTTACTTTTCCTAAACAACCATTCCCGAGTCTGTTTCATATTAAAATTGACCTCTCTCTTTCCGTGTTCAGGCGGATGTTTCCCGCAATGCGAGTGAAGATCTCAGGTTTAGACCCACATCAGCAGTATTATATTGCTATGGATATTGTGCCAGTGGATAACAAACGATACAGGTATGGTGACTTTAAGGTGAAAAACATATGATGCGAGCCATAGGGAGCTTGGCTATTGGAAGAGAACATTAACACTACATAAATTAGCAGAAGGTTGTGTTTAGCTCTCCTGCAGATTCCTATTTTCATTCTAGTGCACTTGGAAAAAAATAAGTTGTGCCAAGTATGCAAAACCAACTGAAGTTTCTGTTGAAGCTGTTTAGACATTTGCCCTACGTTGTGTATGTACTGCGGGGAGATGCTCAGGTTTTGGCTTTCAGAGGGTGCAGTTCTGGTGCGGTCAGGGAATGTTACTGTATTTTATTCCTCATCATAGCAGTGGGAATCGTTTCCTATTAACAAATAAATATGAAAATGCACATTTTTCTGGTGCTAAGTGGGCATTAATTAACATTAACAGCACTGATGTCCGATTTAATGACGTGTAATCCTTCTTAGTCCTGCTTCAAAATGATAATATAATTTAAAAGCTGTTTACCCTCGGTTACTTGATTGCTGAGATTCACAAGGAGTAATGTTTCTAATTACTGTTTTTTAAAGAATTAATGGCATTATTGTCTGGAGAATAATGTGAGGAACAAAAGCAGTTGCTCTCTGAACATTTCACAGTAAGAATTATGTGCTGAAACCCTCACTGTTGCGAGGGCACTCGTGTTCCCAGGGCGGTTGTTGGACTCTGCTGAAACCACTGATCCTGTAGAAGTGTTTGCAGGATTGGGACCGCAGCAGTTGTTGTTGTGAGTTGTAGGCGTTTTGTAGGTCTCGCTTTACAGATGCGATCCCATGCTGCATAGGAGCCAGGAGGAGCCCGACCAAGTAGTTCAGTGGAGGCAGGATCAGGTCTTTACCAATTGCTGGTTTGATTGTTTCAGCCCTATATTTAGTATAATGTAGGGAAAACCGCTGCAGATGTAATTGTAGAACTAGGAATATTTCAGACTAAGACTGAGAGGCTGGTTCTGCAGGAATGCTGCCTTGTTTCCTAAGCAAATATCACCCTATGTTTTTTGGGCGTCCTATCCTTATTAACTGTATTTTATCCTTTTCTCGTGTGGTTGTATAAGATGGTTCTTAGGTCCATTTTAGGTTTTGTGGTTTTCAACAAGGTGCAGGTACCAGTGATGAGGATGTCCAGTATGTACAGTTAGGGGAGGCTTTTCTGACAAAAAAATGGGTTTTTTTCTTTGGACCAGTGCAATGCAGCTCAAATGAAAGCCTTTTTCTTGCTTTATGTTATATGCATGCATTTACTTAGCAATCCAAGTATATAATTCCTAGAAGGTCTGAGCAATTTCTTAGTTCATAGAAAAAGCGAGGTAATAATTCCAAAGCGAATACAAATGTTAATATTAAAACTTAAAAGTTGCATTGAATATGAGTTGTTTAAGCCTCATTTAATTTAAAATAAATGCAGTCATGCTGAGCTGCACTGTCTGCCCAGTGTGATACATGCTGCCTAAATAACTGAAATAACAAAAGTTGTATGAAGGGCAGTATTTTCTTAGTTAGCAAACTTAAATTTTGTAATCATGTATTAGTACCATGCCTTTCACCTTCCTGTTAAATATTGATGTTTTACGTATTTTATGTGATGCCACTTTTCATTCTTCTCTGTACAATCTATGATTTTTCTTATTGCTGACTGTTATTTTAACTTGGCTGCTTATTTGGCTCTACAGACTGTCTTGCAGATCTTTAAATTTGAAAGCTACAACAGCAGTCACATGGAGCCTAGTCTTTAGCTGTCACAGCAGATAGCAAAACTGAATGGAAATGAAGAAAATTACATCTAGGTTGAGATTTCTAACAAAACTGGACCTTGTAAATATTTAGAGGCTTAAGCTGTTGTTCAAACTATTTTATGTGCATTTATGACCTTATTTACTTTTGTAGGGAAGGCATGCTTTTAGTGTAAACCAACAAATATAAAATAAATGAAAAATGTTGCAACAGTTGACTGTGATTTGGGGTTGAGTATAGTCTCCAGAAAAGGATTTCATCACCATTCTACATCTTAGTTTTACAGCTTGATATGAATTGTACGGAGCGATGCATGTATTGGATCATTTTGTTTTCATTTCCAATTATGTTGTTTATCTTTTTCTAATAAGGAACTGAATTGTACAGACACACGATTTGATAAAGTCTTTCCTGATTTTATTAAAAATGCAGCTGAATTGCTGGAATTTTACTGTGCTTGAAAAAAATACCTTGAAGGTTTAATTAGTGCTTTTTAAATTGCCCCGTGAAGTGTCTGCCTTCAAAATAAGTTTTCAGCCAAAGCAGGCACTATTTTTGTTAGAAAATTACTTTGTCAGCATTGGCCTATCAAATGAAATATGGGCTGTGGTTTTTTTTCATTCTTAAGCCTTTCTGAGGTACTATTCAAGACAATTAATATGGTCTTGCAGAAACAGCAAGAGCATAGTTTGACATATTTCAATATTTTTCCCAATCATAATATTCTTTCCCTTCAGTAGCTTTATTTATACTCTTACATTAGAGTCAACACGTTAAATCTTCCAAATATGGAATTACTACTCGATTTGATAAATGAAGGACCAGATTCTTCCCTGTTTGCTGATGCCTGTTCAGAGCAGAGCTGTAGCAGTCAATGAACTGACACCAGCTTAAAGCTAAGTGTGGAGCCTAGTGTTAAGACTGTTACTGATTCTAAGAAGACTAGGGTCAGATCAGAGCGTGGGTTTTAACCTTACTTTTGCAGATACCAGAATGATGTTTTCAAACAAAAAACCCCAACTTATTTATTGTCCTTTCATGTTCTGTGAATTATTGTGTTCTTCCTGTATGCCTGAGCCCCAATTTATTTATTATGAACGGGTCTGTTAAATTATTTCAGGTTTTGTGGTTATAGGTATTTGTTTTCTTTTTGTAGGTATGTTTATCATAGCTCCAAGTGGATGGTGGCTGGTAATGCTGACTCCCCGGTACCACCTCGTGTTTATATTCACCCTGATTCACCAGCCTCTGGGGAGACGTGGATGAGACAAGTGATCAGCTTTGACAAACTGAAGCTTACCAATAATGAGCTGGACGATCAAGGGCATGTGAGTACTTGCTCATCTGCAGTATTATATGTAGGCACATTGCTCAGCCCCGAAAGACTCTGACGTACAGCTTCAGGGTGCCAGAAATAGGCTTGACTTTTCAAAGCTGTTTTGGAACTTTACCGTCCGGATCTAAAATCTGCTTACCTTCTGCTCCGATAATTAACTGCTTATTAGAGCCTGCTGTTTTACTCCTCCCTCAAAAACAGAACTCCTTCTGCAAAGTAAGGCTTTACAAGGCTAAATTGCCTAATATGACAGGGCAGAATTGCTCTCATGTTTTCCCACCGAGTGTGTTACTCGCAACTTCTGCTCCGATCAAAAAGGACGCTTAAATTCACAAGTGGCTAGAACAAACATTAATAGTGTGTAATAACTTCATGTGAATAAAAATACACTTAACTATTTTCTTAACCTAAACATTTGTGTGAAATCCCATGAGGTGTTAATAATTGCAGTCAAAAACGAACAACATGGGAGCTGGATTCGCTCCGATAATGATTTATTACATACCTTATGAAGTAAGACCCTTTCACAGCTGAGGCTCGTTACTTCTGAAAAAACTGGCGAAGACGTATGCAGTATGAGTGTTCTGTTTGCAAGTTCTAAATTGTTTAGTTATGACATTATCTAATGTGACAAAGTGTGTTATGTTAATATTTCCTTTTCTCTTCAAAACTGTTGAAACATGACAGATGTAAGCCAGTATCTTTCCAGCAATCCCTGAAATAGTTTTACTTGACACCTAAGGAAATAATTAAAAAATGAGAATTGTTTTTAGTCAGAGTGAGGTCTTTAATTTTTCAGAATCCTGTAATAAATGACAAGTGTTGGCTTCCTTTCAGAAGGAGCATTGAGTTCCAAGCGGTAGAGTTTTAAGATGTTAGAGGCAAGTTTTGAGACAGGATGTGGATTCCATTGTCCTTAGTGTAGCCCGATTTATTAAGCAGGATACTTGCTCCTTCACAGAAGGGAGTGAAAGAAAATGTACCTGACACAGAGTACAAAGATACATGCATCCTTCAGTATAGTTGTAACTCTATGACAATAAGCCAGGTATTTTGTTAATACATAGTCCCAAGTTTGAGATTTTTTTTTCCCCCCATTCGTGTTTGCAAAGGAGATTAATGTGAGACTGGCCAAATTGTGCAGGAGCTACAACTTCTGTGTTACAGAGGCAGGAATACAGGGGACTGGACTGAGCTGGCAGATGTAATAACGGGGATTAAAAACCTCCCTTTCATATAATACTGTTCATAATTTTATTGCGCTCTTCCTTAAAAAGCACGTGGGGTAGTCACATCTCTTAAGTTAGGTGTGTTTTTCTTTAGGCTTGTAAGGACATTCTACACCCTTTCTCTCCAGAATTACAGTTACGAGGCCTCATTTGGCAGTGTCCCTTTGAGTTAAGGTTAACACATGTAGTTCCCTTAGTTTTCCCTGTGTTCACGTATTTGCAGTTCTTGAGAGGGTTTCTTTCTTGAGTCTGTTGTGAGGGTTTTGAAAAGTGAAGCGGATGCGAATGGGTAAAATGTTGCTTTTCCAGTGGAAAGCAGGCAGGCTGGTTTTGTACTCACTCGTTTCAGAGGGACAAAATGTGGGTACCATGGTCCACCCATGCATTTGCGGTCAAAAACTGCCCTGTGATAAAATCTGGGCTATGCAGAGAATTGTATTACTGTGTTTTTCCATCCCAGATCTTAGCTTTGTTTTTATTCTGAACTGAGACCTGTGTAGTGTACATAGCACACCATTATTCATAATGTGAGGGAATATAAATTTTCTGGTCTTTAGTTAAGTGTTTCGATTTGAAAACTAGTGAAGCAAAGCCCTAGTACAGTGATTTGAGACACATTGAACTGATTCAGAGCTACAGCAGTGCCCCTCCTCCCCAAAATGGAAATTTAAGTATTAAAATAAAAGGACAAAAGAAGGATGACTGTAAAATAATTTCATATTTCTCAAATCTGGGAAATTGCAAACATGTCATTCATAATTACCAGAAAAGGCAAAAGCAGAAAGCAGAAAAGTGTCTCTTGCAATGGGTACATTTTTTCTTTTAAAGCTATGGTAGTGTGGAATGCTGTATTGAAAAAGCTATGTAGCCTCTGAATGCCTCCAGCAATAATGGAAAACGAATAATCATATTTTGTGATGAATATAAAAAACAATTGTTTCTCATAAGCAGGAAGGAACCATTTTTCTCAATAGGGTACCAGGGGAGGGATGGGGGGATTAGAAGAGCTAGGGGTCAAAGCTGTACCGTCCCTCGAATATTTGTTTTTACATCAAGTTTTCTGACTCTCCCACCCCTGTATGGGAGATAGGGTATATTTTACATTATTAGAAAGTTGGTTTTTCTCTCCTCCTGCTTAGGCAGAATGGCTCAGAGAAGCCTTGGTGGGGTCTCTGTACTCTGCCATCATTCCTCCAGTAGTTCAAGCAGTGTTGGGCTTTAACTCTTGTACTTTGGCTGTGCTTTCCGTGCTGTTTGGTTCTGGGGCTTTAATCCTTGTCAAAATTGTTCGTTTATTCATCCCATGCTCCTCAGAGGTGTCAACTTTTGCAGTTTCTGTGTTAAAATCCCAGGGCTAGGTTTTGATCTTCCATGCACTGAGGTAGGGATCTTGTATGAGATCAGCCCAGAGCCCTTTTACTTTGTTCCAGAGTACTAACTCTCAGAATCAGTGGGAGGGGTGACCCACGTCCATGGGAATGGGGAGAGTATTTTGCACACTGACGCTAAGGTGATATTTCTGTGCAGTATTTACATTGTGGTAGTAGCTGATGGCAGCCAGCTCCCCTTGTATTGTGTTGGCTTGGGATTAGCTTCTTGTGAAAGGAGATCAGCCATCTCTAAGATGACTTGCTTCGTTGCTTAAATGCTTTCTGGGCTCCTTGCTGCCTGCTGCTGTTTTCATCAGTATTTTGAGTGGAAGCTTGTGACAATGTTAATTTTATAGCGCTGTTCTGCGGAGAGATTTTTGAAGTACATATGCACCTAGGGCACTTTTCTGATACACAAGTTCCACTTGCAGACCGAGGAGGTCAAGCAAAATTTGTAAGGATAAGTTTTCCTTCTGTGTTTCTGATCGCCAAAGAGAGTCCCTGCTTTGGAAAGATTGCATGCTTGTAGAGACATTAAGGCCCAATGGCATCATTAGGACAGATACTGTGGCATTTGTGTCTTTTCATTTGAGTTGTGATGGTAAGGAAAAGTAAACCTGCATTTTGCAGTTGGCACTGAGCAGTGCATGGTCTGAGCACTCTTTGTTAATGCCTCTCATCCCTCTCACATCCGTGGAGTGAGTGCTTTATTGTAAAAGCCGTTTCTCCCTTCGGCTGGTTAGAGCTGGCTGATTTTTCTATTTTCATGCAGTTTTTAATCTGAATTTCAGTAGAGGGTAAAAGGCAATATTTTTTATGCTGTTTTTTATGCTTTTCTACTGAGTGTTTTTTCGATGCAGAGGAACATCTTTTAACTTTTAGTGAAAATGAGGCTGTTAGCGTGTTAATTATTCCTTAGTGGTTGGGGTTTCTTTTCCCCCATTTGAAAGTGGGGTGAGGCTGGAAGCAGAGGCGGGCTGTTATTCTGCCCAGACTTGGCTCCAAATAGTGAGCTCTGCTTACAGTCAATGGGTAGTTATACGTTCCTGTCACAATGAAAAGCTGGGAAACATCAGCATTTGCACTTGCAGTTTTTGTCTTTGTGAAGAGGGAAGCCATGCTCCTCGGCCCCACACGCTTCCCTGACACAGAAAGCCTGGGCTTTGTAGGGAGGATAAAGGAGGATTTTTGGTGAGAATAGCATCAAGGTGAGGACAGTGCTACCGGTGGGGAGGTGGCTGGGTAATCTGTGTCCTGCTGAGGTGCCGGAGGACTGGCATCTCCCTTGCGAAAGAGAAACGGGCTCTCGCTTGTGCTGGCTGTGACATTTGTGCCTCGGTGGTACCCAAGCTCAGGGTCAGTGCTGAGGCCTCATCATGGCAGCATCTCTCAAAAACCAAAGGTAATCCCAGAGGTAATCCCAGTTTTGTGTGTCTGCAGGGGATCTGGCTGCCTTTGTTCTGCCAGGCTGCTCTGCCTTGCCCTGTCACCCATCTGCAGGCTCCCTGCTGCCATGTCTTCTGTCCGATAATGGTGTCTTGACAGCTGCAGTGCTCAAAGTGTGATTTTGCATTTGGCGGGAGAGGTTTATGCCCCCACAAAGTGTTTTGGTCATGCCCCGTGAGGGATTTGTAGAGAGAGGCAGACTCTTAGACTGTGAGTTGAGAACAATGCCAGTTCGTGTTTGGCATTTGGTGGGGTTTGTTCTGATTGTGGTTTTTTATTGTTGGCTTTTAAGGGTACGAAGGGAAAGTTTCTGCTTCTGCAGATAAACTGTTAGATCCTGTTTGTGCTGTTAACTGTGAAAGCAATGCAGAATGGAAAGCCGGACTCTCCTTTTCCTTAGCTTTTTCTTCGCAGTAGCTTTAGTTGATGCTTAGAATAACAGAGCTAAATGTTTCTTGGAGTGGGTATTGCTTTTATGTCCTATCTTCATAGTGTTGCTCTTTAATTCACCAGGGCTCAGCAGTTATGTATTATTTATTTAGGATTCGGAGTCCTGATCATTAGCAAAGATCCCATTGTACAAGGCACAGTACAAAATCAAGAAAACAGAATTTCCTGCTATGGATTCGCTAATCGTCTGACAGCGTGTCAGTCAGCGCAGGAGTTTTCAGAACAGCACAGAGCCAAGCCAGGTTGCTCTTAAGAGATGACAGGGATCGGTTTAGCTGTAATAGCCACTCAGATAAGGAGTACGAGGTGGTCATCTCCATGCTGCTGTGATTTCACTTGTTCTGATACCTGAGCAGAGCTGTTTGTACTGCCTGGGTTATTGCTGCATACGGTCAAGTCTGCCATGCAGGCAAGTTGGGTTTGAACAGTGGAACAGGGCTTTCCTTGATCATTTTTTTTTCTGTTGCACCAATATCTCCCCTGGTATCACTGGGTGTTCACAGGAAAACAGGCTCAGGAATGTGCTGTCCTCTCTGCGTTTTCATTTTGTAGAACTTTGCCAGTGAAGAACTGAAAGGAGTTTTGTAAAAGAGAATACACATTTGCATCATAAAAATCTTGTTCTGTGCAACATTTCAGAAACTGGGAGAAGGCTTTGTATGAGAACATCATTAGGGCACTCCCTGAGCAAATTAATTGGTGCCTGTGATGTCATTGTCAAAACCTTACTTACAGGCTAATAAACCCCCTGATTATTCAGAAACTTGGCTTATCCAAAACGGGGTCATGTCATCTGGCCAGGACCAAGTGTATTAAACTAGCCAAACCCTAGTTTATCCAAATGAATGTAATGTCCTCTAAGTCATTTGGGTGAATGAACATCCATGGTGTCTGGCACAAGGGCTCTGTCGAGTGCCTCAGCACATGCACGTTCTGAGGCTACTCAAGGAGCAGGAAATTAAAAAGCTTCCCCTGAATGTTGATTAGTGGTTCCACAGGCCAATAGCCATAGAACTATTTATTTATCGAGTTACTAATTTCTTAGGCCTTCCAACAATAATAGTTGAGCTTCCAATTATTTTTTTCTTGAAATCTTGTATTTTAGTAGTGGTTAGCTGAAGTGGAGTAAAATAGAGGAAAAAAAAAATCTATATTTTAATTATCCTCTAAACTTTGGGAACAATACCAAGAGGTATTTTTGTGTTTAATTTTATACACCGTGAGTTCCTCTACTTCTCATTTATCATTTACTTTTATTTGAGTTTTTCTATGCTGGGAGAGGTTTGTACATTGGTTTTAATTGTCTGTATTATAAATCTAGGGTTATTAACACTTTAGAGTTTGGGATTTTGGTATTATTTTACTCTGTTTCTGCTTCTTCAGCGTGTGAGAGTCTCGGTTTGTGTTCAAAACAAGATATGTTTCCAGCCTTTGGGTCACCAGGAAAAAAAATGCTCCAAGTATACCCAGAGGTTCCAAAAACAAAAGGCAAATGCTCCTGCTGTTAATCTTGTTTGATCAAATCCAGATTCCAGCGGAAAAGAAGTGACAAAACTTTCCTAATTCCAGTGGGACCAGGACTTCACTCCCGATATTTTTTTGATTTTTTTTTTTGAGCCAGTCTCAATTGAGCCAGTCTCTGAATTTGGAGCTCCTGAGTCGTATTTTTTAAATGCTTAGGGTTGGCAATAACATAAATGCAGAGGGATTAGACTACTGTAACAAGAACCTTCAGAGGTTAAAGAAAACATTTGATTTCCAGTAAGTGGCATGGTAAACACATACCGTAATCTGTTCCAAAAAGCTATTAGGCCTGAAACAGCAGGGTGCCCTTTCTAATAAATGTTATCTTTTTCCTTTCATGACTGCATAGATTATCCTTCACTCTATGCATAAATACCAGCCTCGTGTCCATGTCATCCGAAAAGACTGTGGAGATGATTTGTCCCCTGTCAAGCCTATCCCTGCAGGAGAAGGGGTAAAAGCCTTCTCCTTTCCAGAGACAGTTTTCACTACTGTCACAGCGTACCAAAATCAACAGGTAACTTGGGCTTTCTGCTTAGCACTTTACAGGCTTTTCAGAGGTGATCAGGGAAGTAAGAGGTAGGAGGAAAGCGGATAGTTTTATTATAGTGCTTATTAAAAAGCATTGTCTAAGCTCTTTTCGTATCACAGGTAGATTTCACTGGTACTGCAGCAGTGCCTGGGGGCTATAGCTGAGACTTCAGGCCATGTGGGCTAGATGCTGCGCGTAAAAAGTCATTCTTACTATGGATATCATGCAGTCTAATTAGCATTGTTAATAATGTCTTAATTATAAATACTACATTGAAGCACAAGGCAAAGAGCAGTCTGATTTTTAAAGGTGGTTTTATAGCTTTAAGTGTCAATACATGTCTGGATAGAATTTTTAAAGCACTTTTGTTCCAGACTCCAGTGATTTGAAAACTCCCAGGATCTTAACAGAGAAGCTGAGGTCTGAAGAAAGCTGCGGTCCTTTTATTAACCACATTCAGCGTATATTATTAACTGCAGTTAATCTGGGTCCACACAGATTCAAAGTCAAAAATAAACTGCAGGTTGCGTGACTCCCGTGTTTGGCTCTTATTAACACTTGTTGAAGTATTAGCATACATAGTGACACCATAGTTAGTGTTGTGACATTTTATTAATTCCACGTAAGTTATTGCAGCTGTATCTTGGGAAATTATATATGCCTTGCCATCTTTACAAAGAGAAGAGCAGGAGAGCCATGTAAATAATGTAAATATATACTATATATAACAATGTATTTACTACATCATTAATTACATGTAAATAATTACTTGGTGCCTATCCCATTTATTTAAATAAATTACAAGGATTTGAGGGGAGGGGAGTTTACTGTTTTTTTATGGAGGATAATAGCCTAGAGATAATCTCTCTTTTCACATTTCCTTCCTGACCCGTACAGAAATAAAATGTAATTTACATTTTATTGCAGTTAGGCAGTGTACTCTCCTAGGTGAAGAATGACATTTGCCAGAAGATTTTTCTCAAGAATTCCAGCCTGCCATTTGGTAGCATTAAACACCTATTAACTTCTCTGGAGATTTGCAAAAATAATGTTCAGAAGGCTGGACCTCATTTTGGTGTGTTTCAGGGCAACCGTCTTAAACCACGCAAATGCGAAGATGTTTCTAACTCCACTGTGGGCTTAATTCTGTCAGGAGAGTAATTTTGTGTGCTACTTAGCTGAATTTGCACATAATAATTTCTCTAATCGTATTCACAGATAACTCGTCTGAAGATTGATAGGAATCCATTTGCCAAAGGGTTTAGAGATTCGGGACGTAACAGGTAGGTGCTGGGGAAGGAGATGGGCTTGTTGACAGAATCAGTTTGTGAAGGCTGGTTTAACGGAATACCTGTATTTACAGACAAATTAGTTTGAAGACTCAGACTCACTGAGGGAGCACTTAGGTTTCACAGTAATGTTCTCTGTGGTGGGCTCCCGTTCCTACTTGTCTGACCATCTAGGTCAAGAACAGGTTGTCACTCAGCTTGACCCACGTGCTCAAGTTTCCTTTTGGTGGAAGCGGCAGCATACCATGAAGGCTGCAAATGGAGTTAATGCATACTCAGGTCTGTGATTTCAGGCTGCTTCTGAAATCTCCCCTTTCTCCTGTCTGGAGACACAAATTGCAGGTACCATCGTTAAGCTGTAAGCCCAGGTTTTCTTTCGTGTAAGTGTTGTTTAGTATGGGTGAATGGCTCGTTGTTTTCTCTTGAAGAGGGAGAAACTAAGATGCCTTGTGTAGTAACCTTATGTTTAGTACACTTGCCTAGGAGTCGAGAGACCTGTATTCAAGTGTCTCTTTAGCTTAAGGAGTTTTAAATCCACTTCCTAGGTGGATGCCTTTCCTACTAGGCTATAGATGACCTTGAAACCAGCCTGGTTTCCACCTCCTCTGTAGCAGTTGGACTGATTAATTGCTTGTTCTCTGCTGATCCAAGAATCTTTCAAAATAGCAATGGGGAATCTGAGTAGTGCAAAGTGGAGACTTGGGTCTAGTCCCCGCTGCCAGTACTGGTGAGGTATTTTATCCAAAGACTGTTTAATGCAAAATACTTAAGCCTGTTATGAATTGTATGTTAAACTGTTTCAGCTAAAAAAAGCAGCATTTAATTGTGGTGTGTATTATACATCAGTTTCAGTGACCGCATGGCTTTTGGTGTCTACAGCTGCTATATTTATGACCTAGCCTTGCAGAGAAGGGAGCGGGCTGCATGCTGGTAGGAATGCTCAGAGAGTGTCTTTTGGTAGCTGCTTTGCTGAGCTTCTCTGTTAACAGCATTAAAGCATGTTTTATGCTTCCACCTGAGTTACATAAATGCTGAGACTGAACAGCAAATGAGAC
The DNA here is from genome assembly GCA_013398125.1 of Aegotheles bennettii. NCBI lineage: Eukaryota > Metazoa > Chordata > Aves > Caprimulgiformes > Aegothelidae > Aegotheles > Aegotheles bennettii. The sequence goes on from VZRW01001588.1 coordinate 14,025, forward strand.
TAGTTTTTAGAAGATGAACAGTTATAGAAGGGGTGCGGTAGTTGTAAAGATTTACAGGAACCCACTGTAAGTATCTTTTCAGTTTGCACTCTGCATTTGTTGCTAAGATTTTTGTCTTCTAGCAAGAAACAATTGGCTGTGCTCTGTCCTGAGGCCTGGGAGGGATGCCCCAGTCACTGGCTAGTAGGGTTTTGTCCTCCTTTGTAGTCTTCTAGTTTGAAATTAAGTGAACAGTAACTTGCAGAGAAATGCAGTGACTGAAAAAGCAAAACATGCAGTGTGTACTTGTGGAAGAAAAGAGTTGCCATACGTGCCCTTATGTGACAGCTCTCTGTAGGCAGTGTCTCTGCTACTCATGCGTTTTGCAGAGCTATAAAATAAGTACTAAGGAGCCTCTTAAGAGGTGTGACACCCTGACTCCTCTGAAATTTCTGAGTTTAAGTGGAGTTAGAATTTCTTCCATAGTGTTCTATGAAACAAGAGAAGATGCCCTTGAAAACAGAGAGGAAAGAATCATTCAGAAACCAGTTTTGAACTGGGTTTAGCATGGCAGGACAGCCTTGGTATTACATGAGGATGATGAAGGTGTAGTAAGAGTACTGCATCTGCAACCATGTAAATCCAGTTGTAGGACTGGAGATACCCAGAGAGGCTTTTATTTTTTGTTTGGCTGCTAGGAATATGTTTGGTTTGGGCATTAATAAAAAAACCAGGATATTTTAACTGAAAGATAGTTATAGTTTCTGGAAATAGATTAGGAGGTCAGTCCTGTAGGAAGGGCCAGCCTCCGTATAAATGTTTCAGAACTGGTTTTACATGAGATCTGAATGCATCTATTGTAATAAACGCACTCGTTATAGAAGTGACTGTGCAAACTCTTGTCCATTGAAAATTGACATTGTTTTACTGAAGTCAATATTGCTGTTTTCTTTGATAGACTCTGTGGTACTGACTGAGTGTGTTTGGGAATGCAGCTTAGATTTTTAATTGTCAAGAAAAATTTCCTTTTTTAATTTAAGTTACTGGTCTACTCAATGATTATTATTTCACTCTGTTGCTGAACATTGAAATTAAATGTTAAGATTCAGTTGTCTTCGTTGTTCTAGCTGGTATACTTATCACACAGGCATTTTAATCTCCAACAAAAGTGTGAAAAAAATACTGTGGTACCATTATACGCAACTTTTCAGTGTTGCTTTAATTATTGCAGCTATCTTTCTCTGCACTGCTGCATGCAATAATTCTGTTTAATTAAAAATATTCCCTTTCAGGTCATTCCCGTTCAGTCTCACAGGCTGTTTTACAGAATTCAGTAGCTTCACCTTTTAAAAGCATTCCCTGTGCATTTGCAAAGTGCAGCAGAATTTATGTGCTGAGAATACTTTCATTCTTCAGTTAGGCCTTAAGTTTGACCCTATTAAAAACTCAGGAAAGGACCAGAATTTCTCCCTTTAAATACTTCAGGAAAAAAAACCCCTGTTTTATTAAATAAACTTGGCCATTTGATAGTGCAAATTAGAGTGGTGATAAAACGTGGAAATTGTTTGAAGGCATCTTGTATAAATTATCGCCTTGGCTACACTCCTCCAGGAGGTGGCTTTTATCTCCTCTTTAACCAGAAATGAAAATGCACCATTGCTGCAGAAAATGAAGGCTATCTTTTTAGTCCAGGTTCAGCCAATAAATACTTTATAACTGTTTCCTGAAATACATTTGTGATCCTGCTGGAAATGCAGTGGGGAAGAGGCAGTATCAGAACATGTTGGTAGCTTCAAATTGGGCTATTTGCATAATTTGAGTTTACAAAGTGCTACTGCTCAAAGGCAAGTACTTGTATTTGGTGTGTGCCTGATGCTGACACTTAACAGGCCTTTGCGGCCCAGCAGCCAAAAATAACAGCAAAATGATACCTCTGAGATTCATTATTCATAAAATTCTGTCAGAAAACAAAGGAGCCTTTACCTTCAGGAAACAGAGATTCTCGTAAGTACTGTCTGCCACGATTGTCCACCCAGTGATTTCTGTTTTGTCTTGACACCATTGAAAGAAAATGATTGCCTTTAGAAACTGAAAATCTTCATTTTGCTCAGCACGTAGTAACCAAGACACAACATTGCTTTATACATTTTAGTATCAGAAGAGCTGTACACCCAGGGCTTGCTCTTGTTGTAAGTGAGATTTTCCAACTTATTGGTAATCACAGGGAATTCTGTTTTAATAGAAGTTTTCCGTGGATCACCATTGTTCTAGGCAAAAATAGGAGATAATCCCGCTGGCTCTTAGAGCGTTACTTTTAAGGAAATGTCATATGAGGAAAACATTTAATGTCATTTTAGCCAATTATGTGTCCCCCCCTGCTCTGCAAAAAAAAAACCAACCAACCCAAAAAAACTGATGCAAAAAGCCACAACTGACATAGAGAGCCAGGTCGTGGAAATAGGAAACTCTTTACATGCTGCCAGTGACTGCAGGTCACAGTAAACTCATCGATTAGGATGTAAGGCTCTTTTCTAAAAAGCAAGATGAAACTCAGTCCTGAAATGTTACTAATTTTATGTGTTTCTGAGGTAAACTATGCAGAGAAATGTGACAAAATACAGCTTTTCTTCATGATGCTGTGGTGTTTTTGTTGTAAATAGAATGGGACTGGAAGCTCTGGTAGAGTCTTACGCCTTCTGGAGACCTTCACTGCGGACACTTACATTTGAAGATATACCTGGGATACCCAAACAAGGTAATGGTCTTCTTCATGCATTTTGGTTTTGAAAGAACACGAAGAAGACAAAAATCTAGATGAGTGTGTCGCTTGCAGAGAAAAAGCAACCAACCAGCCCCAGTGCGGGCCATCACCTCTCATCAGAGCAATTCTAAGTTAGAAAACTAATGCTAACTTAACCACTGCAGCAGTAAAAATGTTAGGTTTTAAAGAAAATCAGATCATGTGTCATAAATGACAGCTATTTACGGATGGAATAACCTCTTCCTTAGTGTTATGCTCTGGTTAAATAAACAGGCAGAGTTTATATGACTTCCATTGCACACGTCTAGAGTCCAGTATAGGAATAAGTTGTGTGTTTAAGAGGAGAAAAAGGAATGGAAGAAGAAATGTCCTCTTGAATCAATAGTGGCAAGCTTAATTAGGTTTCTTTCTTGGAAAGCTTCTTTGATTCTTAAAGACCTAAATTGTTCAGTAAAGGTCCCAACAAACTTTACCTGCATCCTAGAGCTTGAAAAAATGAACCTTCTCTCCCATTTTGTTTTTTCCACCTCCCCAGTCTTGGCTCCCACTTTTTCCATTGTTAGAGGTCATGCTGTGGGGCAAGGAAGGGTATTTAAATGGCCTGTTTGAACAGAGAAGGGAGTCTCTGTAGTCTCCCGAGTTCCATTATTTCCAAAGTACCCCAGTGCTTACAGAAAACTTCTCAGACCTTTACCAGCTAAGTCAGACATGCTCTTGATTCTTCGCTTTTCCTAATACCAAATTAACAAACATCCTTCCGTCCTTCTTGATAAAGTACTCCAAAGCCATTAAGTATCTTCAGAGCAAAAACCCAGAAAATACAGAAGTACACAGAAATCACTCATCAACTTCTTAGCCCACTCCTCTGAGAAATCTTGAGCATCTGTGCCTGATGTGTGCCATTTAAAAGGAGTTTTTGTGCCAAGTCACAGTTGAGTTGGGTGAGGGTTGGCAGAGCTTTGGGTAGAGGATGGGGGTCAAGGTACCATCTTCGTAAAAAAGGCCTGTAATGAGAAGCCAACATCAGACCTGAAATACCTGGTCAGATTGTGTAGGACTGAAAGGAAACTCACTACGAGGTTAAAATATTTAGGACACAGGCCAGCTGTGTTGCCCTGTTTGAGAGCAGGGGAACTGCTAGCATGAACTTTCTGCTTCCTTTTCTGCTGTTGCAGGTTAAGGAGCTGTTGAAGTTACTGTTGATGTTCACAGAATGGGAACTGGGAACCTTGGGAAATCTTCAGTTGACTGTACCTTGGCCAGTAGGGTGGTTTAGAGACTTGCTGAAAGACTCCACTATAAATTTGTCCTGGTTGTTACGTTAATTCTGGGGTGCCCACCTTCAGATAGCTAAGGCATTGGCATAGATTGGAAGAAAAATAAGTATGCCTTACACTAGGATTTTTTGAATGTGGTGGTATGTCATGTTGCTTTGTGCCTGTTGTGGCCTGTCAACAGAGCAAGAAGAAGCAGGCAGAGTTCATTGATAACGTATTTTTCTTTTCACTAGCTCACCTATGATGAAAAGCTGTTAACTTACTGACAGTGTGTATCTCTTCCAGCATCAAGCTGTTTGATAGTTAATGTGGTTCACAAACAGGAGAGTCTTGTGTGTTAACTGCCTTGTCTTCTGGGAGACTGAAAGGCCTAAATAACTTTTTCTACGCATTTTTGAGGGAAGTATAGTGTCTAAGAAAAGGAATTTATGATTCTATTATTCTATGAAGTGTTTCTTATAGTTGGGAAACTTTCAGTCCTGAGAAAAGGCTTCACCTGTAGCAAGCAGTGCATTTTCAGGAGCGTTCGGCACGGGTATTTGTCATGTAAAGAGTTCTGGTATCAGCAAATGATCAATTTATGAACAGTTTGCTGCAAACCTAAACCTCCTCCTACCTGTTCAAGAAATGAAGTAGCTGTGCACAGTATTCAGCCTACGCTTTTCCTGAAGTTGTTCTCAAGTTTCGTTCTCGGGTTTTTTTTGGTTTGACATTGGAAGTTTTTTGTTCTGAAGTTTTGTTCTCAAGTTGTGAATTTTCCTGAAGCTGTTGAACTGTGGGAGCCTTTATCATTTGAGCTAAGGAGCCGGTTCCCTAGCTGGTGCTCTGACAGTGAGTCGGGCAGAGCACTTGAAACACACTCTGTGCTGTAGCAACAGCATAGACAATACAAAATCTGTAACTTTGAAGGCAGCTTCCTTTGGTGTACTCACCTGGCTACATCTTACCTGCCATGCAGCTTGTTTCTTGTGTCAGTTAAAGAGTAGTTAACCTTTCGGGCAGGAGCTCTAAGTATCGAGTGATGGTTGCAAAAGCATAACTTACATTCTCTTTCTTGGACAGGTGGTTTCTTTAAAAATACCCATGTGCCACACATGCACACACATGTGTGCACATGCATGTATGTGTAATTTTTTGAATGAATTTGCGTCATGTTTCTTGTCGGGTTTATTAAAAGACAAAGGTCTTGATCTGTCACCTAGGAAGTGAACCTGTCCCTACATGCTTCTTACACTGTAATATTCTCTTGCAGGAAATGCAGGTTCCTCTACTTTACTCCAGGGATCTGGCAGTGGAGTGCCATCTACCCACCCTCACCTTTTACCAGGTTCCCCTTGTTCATCTCCAGCCTTCCACCTCAGTCCCAACACTAGCCAGCTCTGTAGCCTTGCTCCAGCTGACTACACAGCTTGTGCCCGCTCAGGTTTGACCCTGAACAGATACAACACTTCTTTGGCTGAAACCTACAACAGGCTCACAAACCAAACCAGTGAGACGTTTGCACCCCCAAGGACTCCCTCCTATGTCGGTGTGTCGAGTAGCACAACTGTGAATATGTCTATGAGTGGCAATGATGGGGATGCGTTCAGCTGCCCACAGACTGGCTTATCTATGCAGATTTCAGGGATGTCTCCACAGCTCCAGTACATCATGCCATCCCCATCTAGCAATGCCTTTACCACTAATCAAACCCACCAAGGCTCCTACAACACGTTTAGACTGCACAGTCCCTGTGCGCTCTATGGATATAACTTTTCCACATCCCCTAAACTGGCTGCCAGTCCTGAGAAAATCGTTTCTTCTCAAGGAAGTTTCTTGGGGTCCTCGCCAAGTGGAACCATGACGGATCGGCAGATGTTGCCCCCCGTGGAAGGAGTGCACTTACTTAGCAGTGGGGGGCAGCAGAATTTCTTTGACTCCAGGACCCTAGGAAGCTTAACACTCTCGTCTTCTCAAGTGTCTGCACATATGGTTTGATGAAGCCTTTAAGTAAAAGTACAGTATGTTTGGTGTCTACAATGTATTTCTTTTGGAATATGAAAGGACACTCGATGTAGCTTGTAAAGTGTGTGTACATATAATATGAGAGGAAGTTTCACTGAATTTTTGACTTGCTTGTGGCCAGATTATTCTCCTATTTTGAGTTACACAGTTTGTTGCTGCGCGGACTGCTTTAGTTTTCTGGTATAATACACTTAGTTGTATAACACATTGGGACATATGCAACAAATTAAGTAAGACTTCCTCCCCTTTCCCCCTCCTCTGTTCTAACCCCTTTAAAGAATGAAATGACACTTGGAGTATTAAACAACACAAACAAGCCCACTTACATTTCCTATAGAACTAGTGAGGTTTTTTTAAAGCATTCATACAATGATAAGCTGATGCACCAAAGGCATTTTACAAGTTTCTTCTCTGTTATAAGGGATATGAAGGGTATTGGACTTTTAAGCATCAAGCATCCAGCCTTAAATAGAAGTTTAGCTAATGGGTTATTTACAAAGTAAACAGAAAGATTAGTTTGCCTTCTCACGATATGCTGTTTTTAGCTTAGCAGCAGCACAGCATTCTTACTAGGATGTATTTTTTTCAGCATTAGTCTAGATTTATATTTAGGTATTTGAAGGCAAATAATACATATTCTAATTGTGGTGATAGAAGTAATTTAAACCAACAGCAGAAGAAGTGGCATTCCTTGGTACAGAATGAACTTGGAGGTGCTTCATTTTTATCAATGGAAGGGCTTGATGCATTTTTTCCTCCATAAATATTGCCTATAAGACATTTACTTGACAGTAGGATATTCTAATGTATCTTTGTTTTTGTATTTTTACTTTTTTAAAGGAAAATGCTGATTTGATTTAGGGAAAAAAAAGATGAGCAGGATAAGAAATTCCATTATTGGTTTTACCCTTTTGTGTATGCATTCTGTTTTTGGTTTGTTTGTTTTTTTTTAATAAGGGCAAAAAGTCCTTCATCCTCAGTATCTGATAAATACATTGCCTGTAGCAATTAGGCAGATGACCCAGTTTGCCTGCAAGTGTTTCTGAAAGCAGAACTTTGCCGTGGCTGCCTCCTTGTAACACAGCCAAACTGGGACCAGGATTGCAATAGGCAAAATTCCTTTAATAGTTTACTTTGAACGCTCCAGCATGACACCTACAGCCTATGTCCCTCCCTCCAGGGAGCCATCTGTCTTCCTCTTATTCCTTTCTGTCACGAGGTTACTACTGCTCTTTTTCTCACTCAGTTTTTGCCCTGGAATTGAAGAGGCTCCCTTCCTTCCCAGGTCTGGTTTTAACCGGTGCTTGTAAGAACATATATGACAACCTGCTCCTGACCAGGCTTCTCCAGAGAGACACAGACATGGGGAGACACTTGTGGTGAAATTTCTGCCCTCATCTGAACCTGCACAGCCCCAGTTTGCATTGGTCCTTCTGTGAAAGCTGCCTCTTAGCTGCGTGCCTGTCAGAGCTGAACCGTGGAGGTTGTAGAACAGATTTTAATGCTTAAGAGAATGGGTCATCTTCAACAGTATGCTAAGCCTCCTTTATATTGTGAAGGTGATGTAAAGGCATTACCAAGTGGGTACAAATGTAGTTGAAAATGATTCCCTAGTCAGCACTGAAGGAGAGTAAGGCCTTCTAGATTTTATGGTTTCCTCTAAGCTTTTTTTGTGTAGGTGGATTGTTGTATTTTTCAAGAGTTACTGTGTCTTTTCTGGCAAACAGTGGGCTCAACTGCTTCCACTTCAAGAAGTACTCATTGCAGCTAATATTTCTTCAATGGGCTGGAGCTAATGCATACAGAAACACCCCTCTCACTATCTCTTCCAGTTATTTGGAAATAGAAGAGAAACCACAGCAGTCTTTCAACTCGTGCCTGGAGAAGGCTTTATTTCTATTAGTTACATATTTTTTTATGTTAAAGAATACACATAGAAGGTTCAAAGCTGGAAAGACAAGAGAATGAGTGAGCCTGCAGTTGAGGAAATGTAGGTTTGCTTCTTTGCTGTCACAAACTTCCCAAGTGACCTTGGGCAATTTACTCAGCCTTTCTGTATCTATTTTTTTTTCTTGTGCAAAATGTCATAATGGCACTTCTCTGCCTCAGCAAATGGTGACAGTGCATTAAAAGATTAAGATCTGTACATCTTTACATCTTCATATCTTTACATCTTTACATCTACTGTGCTGTGGATAGTACGTTACAGATGAACGGTTAGGTTGTGTTCATACATGAGGATAACAAAGAGCATCTGTGTACTTCAGGACTATCACTAGTTCTGGCATTGCAGTGGCCCTTGAGGCAGACCTCCTAGTAAAGACCTACAGTACTAAAAACACTGTTAAAAAACCTCAGATTAGGAGACTGTGAAATGGTTCTGAGATGTGTAAAGATGGGCAAATTTCCAGTTGTGTAAATTGTCATAGCTCTGTTGCTTTAAATTAAGAAAAAACTTGTGTATAGTAATTCCTGCCCTAGCCAGAACTTTGAAATGTTGCAGTTGGACAAATCTTTAAATGAGAAGAATGATACAACTGATCTGTTCTTGAAAAGGTTAAAGTTAATTATCCATTTCATCTTAAGGGCTGTGACTAGGTAGAAATGTGGAAGAGCTAAATCATGCATGTTCCTACAAGGAGAAAAAAAAAGAAAGGTTGTACATGGGTGCTCATGGAGGTGCTCCTGGCAAGGTTGTGTACTTTATCGTCTGGGAATTGTTTTAGAACTGGTCTTTATTTTTCCTCAAATTATTCTTGTCATATAACCACACAATATTGTTTGAAACATTTGTTTCTTAAAATTTGAATCATATTGTAAATACTTACTGCTGTGTCATTGTGAAAAGACTAGCTTTTTATCAATATAGTAAATGCTATATATGCATTATATCTATAATTATATATATCTGTATTTTACAAAAATGCCACAGAAAATATATTAAAGTGTGTATTCAAACACTTTTTACTAAATTTGAAAAATTGAGGGGCTTGGGCCTTTTCTTTTTGTCTCTACAACTTCAGCAAGACCAAAGGAAGTGGCTTTAAGGTAAGCTCTGAAATTCCAAGACTTAATACAGCAAGCTGCAATGGTCCAACTAGTTCACACTAGTTCTTACATGGTTCAGTTTAACTGTCTGCTGCTGTTGAACCTCTCTGTAATTTGAATAGGAAGGTCATGACAGATGCTAGGTACAAAGAGATGTTGAGATTGATAGCAGAGCTGTGAGGTATTTATATGGGAAGAAAGGACTGAGGAGTTTGCCAGGCTCATTAGGGAGTGATGGAGCCTTGCTGGTTCCTCACAGCCCAGCTCAACTCAGCTGCCAAGACCAGTTCAACTGCCCTTCATCAGCCAGATCTGGGAAGTTAGCACTTCCATGTGACCAGGTGCTTGAGTGGGAGCTCGGTACCCTGCATATTTTCTCTCTGTGCTCTTTGGTCATTCACTCTCTTTTCTACTTATTATAAATGCAAAAAATCCAAAGGCACAATTTACAACTTATAATGAGCTGAGTATACTGTTACTCAGCAATAGGCAACATTTCTCCCCCCTTCAAAATACTGTTATGCATAGTGGCCTTATTTCCTATTGTACTGCAATAAATGATTCCATGTGATGTAGGGCACAGGGCCTGAAAATCTGATTATTTTAGAGACTAGGGTTTCATAGTCACTTAACACCAGCATTGTGGCAAACGAGCAGAATTAGGACAAGAGAAGTAGGCATGAAATGCTTGATCATAAATATCAGGCCTCGAGAGAGAATGGAAGCTTCTGTTTTTAATAAGAGAAGAGCCTTTTTTGAAATAGCACAGTCAGACTCTGAGAGGGCTCATTTCTGCTTCAACAGAGGACAACAGGAGAAACCTTAAAATCACAGACAGTGTTGGCGTTAATGTTAGCAAGTCTATACCATGAGCAGGTCAACAGCACTTAAATAATCATCAGAAGTAGATCACAGGTTCTGTGGATATATTTTTCATTAAAGATAATATATGGAATTAGTTTGTGTAGAAGTGTGTTTTAAAAGACTGAATAGTAGCTACTTTTAGAGGTTTATGTACCAACTTCACGTATGAAATGTTTTGTTGCAGTCTTCCAAATACACTGATAAAACTCTCATGACATTGATGTTTGAGCTTACTTCAAGGTCTAAGTTTTAATATCAAAAGCTGCAATGTATTGTATTGAGGTAATGATTAGCCTTTGTGGGCTGACTGCACTTCAGCTGGCAAAATATATTGAATTGACAAACAAGTTTTTCATTAATGTAATCCTCAGATTCCATATTTTGTCTTATATTTAACACATAGTTGTTGCTATGTCAATTCAATATATAAAAAACTACAGGAAAAAATAATGTTCTGCCTTATTTTTAGCTATGTTCCTCAGTTACCCAGTTAATTCAAAACACTTGACATGTCAAGATGACACACACTTTTAAGAGGTGGTGATCTGCTTCATTAGGGAATAACATTTCTAGAGAATTCAGCTTGTTTTAAATGTTTTTTTTGTCTGTTGTTATTTTCATGCTCTGAAAAGGTGTTTGTTACCCAAAAAAAGAAAGTCCTCTGCAGTCACCACTTACTTTTGCAAAGCAATGTCAAATTGACCATAAAACTATCTCAGATACTTTGGTGCCCAGAGTATCTGGGCAGAGTAACCCAGGCAGAGCAGTTCCAGCAAATAAGAATCTGATTCTTCTGAACATACTTTGAGAAAGATACAAGCCTGAATTAGTGATAGTTTTATCTATTTATGTTAAATCAAAATCCTCTTAATCTGAAAAGGCTAAAACTAAAGCTTTGTACAGGGATTTTCTAGGTCTTTCCTTGCCAAACATAACCTGCTGCAGGCTGGCTGAAAGCCTGTTCCTTCTGGAAATATCGTCACTGTTCCACTTGCTCACCCCTTTAAGATCTCTGCAAAAGCACCAAACAGGTTTCCAGGGAAAGCGGTCAGTACTTGCTCCACTGTTAGTTTTTACCCTAAAGTATACTTCTACAGCAAAGATTCATTACCCACGGTGAAGTAAGTAATCCTACTAAACGTTGGCTGTGATGTTTGTCTCAATTTTAGAATTTGAAGTCCATAAAGTATGCACTTAATGTTTTTAAGAAGCATCAGTAAATCAGAAGATCAGTACTGCTGTCAGAAAAATACAAATACTCCAGGCAAACAGAAACACTGTCCTGAAACTTACTTGCCCATCACCTGTTCAAAGCTTTATGACCATTAAACAGTTAATATCTTACCTCTTCCACTCCACCAGAATGAGCATTAAACTCTCAGAAGCTAGATGCATTTGCACATTTTTTCCTTTGTGGCCTTTCTAAATGTTGAAGGTAGCGCCCAGGTTTCAAGACAAGCGCTCGGGCTCCAGCTCTGAGGCAGGGAATAGCAGGAGAAGTGGAGATAGCACAAATGGACCCTGCAATCCCATTACGCACTGTTGAAATGCCACAGGTACTGTGATGGTACACACAATGTATATAGCGCTATCCAAATATATCTCAGTGCACCTCTCACAGGAATCTGTAGCCTAAAATGAGGACTGACATCAAAGGCTAGTCAGGAAGGATAAATCATGATGTGAAAATTCTGGTGCTACCCAAAAGCTGGGCTATTGCAGTAAATGTAAAATGTAGCTGCAGCACAGACTTAACCTATGTCAGCGCTGCAGCCACCTGGACTAGGCCATGCCCTTATGTTCATTTGCACACCACTGGGTTTTATTTGGATGCTGTAATATAGAGCTAAGAGTAAATTTAGAGCATATTGGAGGAAACCTGGACTCCACTGTGGCCAGTGGTGATGTTGCCATTGACTTGATCTTTATGGATACCACATTTTCAGACCCTAAGTCATCCCCCTTCCTGTGCCGAGTGCTTTAACCACGCAGCAGCTGTAGTGATACTGTGGCCAGGGATGTTCTTCTAGCCCTCTGTGGTGTTTTTCACTGGTGGATAACCAGTTTTTGTGTTTCACATGCTCATGTTTTGTTTGTAAATTTTTGCTTCTGCAGTTTTTGAGCGACAGTCTGTCTTAAAGACTCACAGTCGGTCGGAAAGATAAGAAAGGGCTGGAACTTGATGCTCCTTACCCCAAAAGCCTTGCTGAGGGATGGTGTATTCCCTTCCACTGCAGATAATTGACCATATATTTCCCACAATGTTTTTATTGTATTTTACAGAGGAAAGTAATAAAAATTGAGGCTGTATCACAATCAAAGCAGTATTTCCATTCCTCGGGCAATATTTTTCACTAAACCAAAGGAAAACACCTCCCCACACTTTCCTGGTTACTATGCTCAATATATGGTTCTCAATAAGAAGGAAACCAGATGCCATATTTAAATGTAAGATGGAAGAAACCAGAAAACCAGAAAAATGGGTTCCAATTCAGGGAAATGTTCCTGGACAGTCTTTGTACTCTTTGAACTGTGATATGAACATTAATGTTGGCAAAGACATTCTCAAAGACCCTTTGATATATCACCAAGGAGATACCTGTTTGTGTATGATAAATGCCTTGTTGACATAGTGTGCACTACGGATTACCTGCCCCGTACTCGGGCAGGGTGTTGTCAGTGTCACATAGACATGCAAGCAAGTGCCATTTATGTGATTCTAGTAATCCTACACAGAAGTGTAGCTTCACAAGTGTTATACAGACCCAAAGCTATGTTAAGAGATGAGTTCTGAGGGAGAACTAGTTACATGCCAAGCCCATGCAATCTACTCCTCCTTGTGGTGGTAATTAAATAGCATCTTACAATGAATATAAAAACACTTAATCTAATCAGGCGTTTATTTCACTTTGCTATAACTGAAAAGAATATATTAATTTCCTCAACATTTTGGGAAGAAAAGGGGACCGAATGTCTGGCAGCTGTAGTATTGAGTGTTTCAGCCCCATAGGGTTGGGGTTTTTTTGTGGAAAGAAGGGAGCCTTGGAAAACAAAACTGGCAAAGGAAGGCTGGTCTATGAGCAAGGGACCTTTAGACATCAAAATATCCAATTGCAAATGTCTAAAAATGGTCTGTGTGGTGTCACGTCCTTGCATTCAGCAAAGGACAGAACTGCTACATTAAGGAGCAAAGTGATCCGTGATACCTTTAATTTATGTGGTGTTGGGTAGAATGAAGGCCTGTGTTTGGTAAGTTAAAGGCTGAACTACTTCAGATAATCTAAGGTTGAATGTCTGCCATTTTAAGTCTTTAACATTCTATTTTATTTTTTTTCTTGAAAGATACTATTAGCAAAGATGAGATGATGCTTAAAAATTTCCAGCCAGATGTCTCTCCAAACTTTTTCAGTGATGAAGGATATTCAAATGTAGTTTGGATTCAACCCCTTATACAGATAAGTTTGTTTTATAGCTGGCCACAGCTGTGAAGTTTGGATTCAGTTCTGTAACTCCCCTAAACTTTGCAGACTGGAGTCAAATCTGTGGTTTTGGATTTGAATCTCCAGTTGCTTGTTGCATCAGACTTGTCATTCACATCTGTTACACTGACAGCTCAGTGCAAAACTCTGATACCAGTTTCAGACACGGCAAAGTTGAGCCTCAGAAAGGCCACTTCTCAAGCACACTGTTACACATGAGGAGCGACAGCAGCATATTGCAGGTCTGTAGGTTAATAACTCTCTACATGCCATCTAATGGCCATCGGTGACCCACCACAGAGCACTGGCTGGTGGGTCACAGGTTGTTGACTCCCACCCTGCAAAGTATATTTTGCATACTTCCTTCATATTATATTTCTGTGTAAGTGAATGCTGTAGCTTCCCACAGGGATATTACATGATCCTGGGCGGCAGGAGAGAGGGTTGGTGTAATTGCAAATGGGATGGAAACTGGTCCTTGAGGTGCTCTCTGAGAGCTTATCTATACAGAGTGGTTGCTGAGAAATAAACTAGGAGATGAATTTACAACACCTCAGCTCCACAGGTGAGCACTCTTAACATGCAGTAAGCAAGGGGAAGGTACTCCATGTAGAAAATAAGAGAGAAAATACTCCACACAAGCGATGTTTCCTTCAGGATACAGTGCTGTGAGGCTGAGGTCCTGCAATTTTCCTCTCTTGTTTGCTCTACAGGCAGACCTTAAGACTTGAGCCACCCTGTAAAAAATAACAAGCCACAAATGTCTATCTGGGAGGGTGTCACTGGTTGTCACCGTGACATAGACGACCTCACCAACTGCAGTGATGGAGCCACCCATGGTAAATGTTGGACAACTCTTCTGACCTGTTAATAATTGGCAGAGTATTTGATGACAGTTGCAAGAATCTGATGCACAGCAGTATCCTTTGCAGCAGTGTAATCTTTGTCATCAAATCCCCCAGCAGCCATGATTAATAGCAGCACTTGAGCTTGTTTTGAAAGTTGTATATTTGGCAGCTATGAACTTTGATCTATGGTTTCGCTTTAAAGAATCATTATGACACAAACTTTTCCTGTAATCCTTCCATCTAATTAAACCACACACAAATACTATGTGGGGAAATATGATGCTATTGATATAAGCTGTGTGTTTATTACAATATTTTAGGGACTTTATTAAAGTGGATAGTTGTTCTCAGCAAGATAGTAGATAAGCTCCCCGAAAACAATAACATCACCCAGAAAGAATATATAAGAGAATTTCCCAAGGCCAAATTCGATTAGAAACTTTCTTTGTTGATTAATACTGTGCCCTTGAACCCGTTAAGCGCTCAGATGTTTTAACCTGAGCTAAAATTACTAGCATTTAATGAATCCAGCCTACTAATGTGTACTTTTCCACAAAAAGTTTGCCTTTGTTCCAGATAGTCAAAGGACTTCAATGTCTAACATCATAGTATCTGTCTTCCTGTAGTATGTTGTTCAGTATTTGGATACAACTTAATGGGGAAGTTTTCAAAGATTCAAAAAAATTTATTTTCATATGAATATTTTAAACTATGAAACATCCATCTTTTTGTAGCTGAATCAATGGTAAACCAGACAGATCTTGCTGGTGTCTATCCTGCTGTACGCTGTGTAAAAAAATTCCCATCAGGTAAGTAAAGCTTGTGTTTTCAAACCTCAAATATGAACTGTGGGTCAGAGTCTGAGTAATGTTTCTTCTAAGGCTGAGGTGTAGGTCTGCATATTCTCGACTGAGTTGACTTGCTTGTGTATTGCTTATTCATGATCCCGACATTCATGCAGAACAGGTTTCCTTCCTTTAAAGCAGGCTACCCAGGTTGTGAGCAGCAGTTTTACTGAGCTGCCTGGAAGCTCTGGAGATTCTCCTAATAATGTAACAGAGGTATCCACGCACCATCTTGAGGTTCCTGCTTCTTCCAGGTCCACCAGTGTTTATATTTACCAATCACCATATTTTCTTGGTAGACTTTCAGCCATCTGACTCTTTCCTAAAACGTAGCTCCTGTCAGTACTGGTTGAGCCCAGTGACCGTGGTTTCTGAGTCAGTTGGAAAGCAGACAAAGTACCAAGTGGAATAATTTTCCCAAATTGTCTCACAAATTTCCAGAGTCTGGATATAAATGTAGAACAGCTGAAGCAACATGAGCAATCCCTTAGGGAATTCACAGCTGAGTGCCCTCAAGCAGGGGGAATAGCTGCCCATCACCACTCTCTGGACTTGATCAGAAAGGAGTGCAACAGAACTACTCTAATGCAATTCCATCTCCTCATGCCAGGTTCTCTAGTCTTGGTATTAATCCCCTGTGACAAGCTGTGTCCAAGGCTACCACAAGACTGAGCAGAATTAGCAGGGACATTTGTCATGTGTCCATTGTCATGAGAGAGGCTGGATCAGTGGCCAGAAATGGCCTTGACCTAACCTGCTCCTGAGTAGCTGGGCACAAGTTACTTGAGCTGTCATCCTCTCTTTAGTGGCTCTTCTCTGAAAAGCAAAACTTGCTCAGGCATCCTGGAATCCCTCCTACATCTGCACAGCCGGGGCTTTGAATGACAGTCTCTGGCTGGGCAGAGTGGAGGTGACACATTATTCTCAACCAGCCACAAAGTCTTGCAGGTGGATATAGAGTCAAAATGTATTTCATATACAACTGGAATAAAGTTTTGTATAAAGAGCTTATAAAACCTCATAAGGACTTCTTACTAGATCAAGGGCTGCCTCTTGTTCTTATTGAACTCGATGGGAATTTTGCTACTGACTTCAAAGGAAGTTGAAAGGAGCCATGAGGGGTTGATTTCCACTACTACATGTGTGCTTCTGCACACCAAATTTGCATCTGGAAGGACTGCATTTTAGTTGTTTTTTGCTGTAGTTGGTTTTTTTGCTACTTGAGAGTTTGTATAAGCACAAGATCTGCTACATGCAGATTGTCTACACGCATGAGGAAATAGCTTATTTGTGTTGTGTAGAACTTTCTGTACACTACACATTGTATACATGCCTTTAGAAAAAAGGATGTGTTCAACTACCTCATGCAAGTGGCATCGTTCTCCTGGGGGAGCAAAATCTCTCCTAAGCATATAGAATGTTCTGCACTTACCTCTGTCAGCTGCATAAAACCAAATCAAACATAAATGAATCCTTTGCAGGTCTTTTTGAAGGCTGCAAAATGGAAAGCTTCAGCCTATATTCTATAAGCAGGCATAGACCAGCCGTAAGACCAGATTCAAGAATCCAAACAGTTGTCAAAATGCTTTGGAACTTTAACTGAAACCGCTTCCGAGTGCATACTTTTTCATTCCTTCTCTGCAGCAATTTTCAAGGGATGAGATTTCTCAACTAAGAGGGCTTCTTACACAGGAGTACCAGTTAAAACGTTGATGGTTCCAAAACAGGTGTGAAGTTGTTAGAATGGGAGCATATTTTAAAAAGTAGCAATTCCGTGTGAATAGGGGAGTGACCTTGCAAATACCTGGCAGTTCTGTACAAACCTTGTGTGCGCTAGAGGCTCCTGGGGGCCTAAGCTAAATCAGGTAACTTATTTCTGTCACTAATAACATGCTCTGTCTGCTTTACAGTTGATTGAGACCTTTCTGCTGATAACTTTCTTTTATGTATGATTTCATCAACTGTAGATATTCATGATAGGAAACATTCCTGCATTGTGTGCTTCAATAATTACCATCCCATTCTTGATAGTTATACATTCCCTATGAGTCTGAGTAATTCCACTATTTCATGGATTTTTATATACTTCAGATATTAGAAAGCACTGTCATAGCCTTTCTCAGTGATCTTGTAGCCAAGCCATATGTATTTAATTCCTTCCACCTTCCATTGTGAGAAGATGCCAGGGAGACCAGAAGAAAGCATCTGCACCTCTGAGTAAGGATATAACAGAGAACAGAGTGGTTGGGCCCTCTCAGCCTCTCAAAAGAAGGGCTGTGGAGAAAACTGCTCTGCTTGCTTCTCCCCTCCTGCATCGACTCTTTTCCTGGATAAATTGAACCATGGGCATGGTATAGAAGATTGCTGAAGCTTCATAGAAGATGACTCCTGCTAAACTGGAGAGAGTTCAGGGACCAGTATGACGCATGTAGGAGACTGACTGCATGGAGATGGAAAGTTGCACACAGGGAGGCTTGGTGAAAGCCTACACAACCTTGGGGTGAAGTGTTTGGGTAGTCCCATAAAACATCAGCAACTGGTTGCTGATGAGAACAAATCCAGTTTTCTGAGCTAACATGTTTCTTTCCTCTTCAAGAAAAGTGTATACTTAAGATCTCACACTCTGAAGTGAACCCAGTCAACTTTTCAGAATAGGTTTAATATATTTCATTGTATTTGAGGTCAAAGGGCTGTGCTACAGCTGCAGCTCAGCCAAATAATCTGGACCTGTTGCAGGAGTTACTAGTCAGAGCTCTGATTTATGTCAGGTGTAGGTTCAAGCCAGATGTGACAGGGATACTTTCTGGTGTTGAAAGCTAGGGAAAGTGTCCCACACTTCCTGGGAGCTTAGCCTTGGGCAGTATATACTGAAGTAAATGGGTTTAAAAGGCAGACAATAAAAAAGTGACATTGGAAACTGAGTTATAATTTATCTAATAAACAGAAGCATCCTATACCATGGTTGTGGTTGTGTCTAGTGTTGATTTTTTTATGCTTTCTGTAAGGCTTGCTTTATGTTCAGGATTAGCTTTTCAACATTCAGCAGTGATAAGAGCTTTTGAAGGGATGTAGGTAGCTAGCTGTAAGATAAAGGCACAGAGCAACTACTAGATTTCTTTTCATTAAAGCAAACATAGCTACCAAACCTGAGAAAGACAGCATCCTGGAGACAGGCACTGACACAGAAGCCCAATTTGGAGATCCACATCTTTTTAAAAGGTGGCGTTTGGACTAAGAGGCCTTCATGTTTGAGAGGGAATGAGTAGACTGAAGGGATATCTGCACATATAAATGATCAATACATGCAAACTGGAGCTCATGGTGTCACAACTGGGCTAGGCTTGCCTGCCAACTTTCAGTGTGGAGAGAACAGGTAAAGACATAGCACGGATCGTCGTCACCTATTTTGACCTGGTAGGCAGATGTTTCAACCAGTGTTTCATGCCATTTTGTTACGGGGATTTATGCCTATAGGTCCTGGTGGGACCTCATAGATCCTCACTTTGCATTAGCAACTGTGTTCCAGTGTAAAATAATCAGACTGAGAATACTCTGATGGACTGTTTCATTGTGACAATTAACAGGAATTTTCTCACATTGGTATGTCGGACTTTGTTTTTAAAGCTGTTCAGGCCACTTGCTGTTCACTAAGAGTCAGTCCTGCACCCTAGTTCACTAAATGTCAACAAAAAGGAGGAAGTGTGTGAAATACCTATACGTTACCGCCTGCTCCTTAGAAACTCAGAATATACTCTGCATATGTAAAAGCACAGCACAGCTCTCTTCAATAAGAAAAACGACAACACATGTATTTAAATATCAGAGCCTGAATGGAGTCTGCTTCTTTTCCCACACCTCTGTAAAATCAAAGTTTGAAACCCTGTAGGAGCTCTTTTAAAATATCCTGGCTTCCTTGCTGCAGACCATATGTGGTTTCAAAAACCAGGACTGCAAACTCGAATAATTGCATGACTTGCATTCTATCACTGTAGACTGTGCTCCACTGCTTCAACTGGCACGGTTTGGTAGCTGTTACAGATGCCACAATTCATTGCTTTGAAGTCTGCACATTAAAAAAAAAAAAAGGAGGGGGGAAGGAAAAAAAAAAGCTTTCAAAAGATTTGCCTGACTTTCTGTTATGAATAAGTCGACGTTTCGCAACATCTGTCATAGTCTCTGCCACTTCAGCTTCCTTCCTCTGCTGAGGCTTGTGTGTTTTATGTTAATACTGGTGCAGCTGTGGATTCATGCTCCGAGCGAGGTGCAGCAGGGTGGTAAAGGCAGGTAACCTCTTTCTCTGAAGATCAGACCACAAGGTATTGCCTAGCTCCTGCTGACATGGGGTAGGGAGCAGAGAGAGCACGGATATTGCAGTAATATACATCTGAGAGCAAATTGTCATTACAGTGGTCTGCAATAGCCTGTCCTTGTGGAAGAGGCTTAGATCATCCCTGAGGAGCCTACAGGTACCCCAAACCACCTCCCAGCACTTCTCAGGCATTTACACTTTCTTCTCTACTGCTCCGAACAAGGCGTTATGGACAGTTGTGTCACAGGGGTGTAGCTAAACTCCTTTTCTTGCTGTTTGGAGACTCAGAACAGTGGATCCATTCTCTGCTCAGCCCCTCACCATGACTAGTTCAAGTGTTGCTATCAGAGGAAATAAACCTTCCCTGTGCTGTTTCTTTAGTTATTGATTTTCATATTCCTAGATACAATCTGTATAACCTCATTCAGCTGTTAAATGATAGGACTCAGAAAAGCGTGTTCCAGGTAGACTTGCTACTTTTGAAAATAAATATTGCCAACAGGAGAAACAGTGCTATCAGTGATAAGATGAAGCTTTGTCTGTTGAAGTACTCGAGCACTAAGAAAAAGCACCTTCACTTTGGTGATTTCAGCTGACTCCCCAGAGGATTTGCAATGTGGTGTTATTTTGCTTGCAGTACAATTTCCCCATTAAAAAAAATGATGCAAACCCGTTCTTGGCATGTTACTAACAGGGCTCCTCGCATAGTGCTCATGCCCGGGGAAGTGCCCTGGCTACACTGAACGTTGGCTCTTTCATTCAGACTCCACGTGGAATAATTCCACTTGGGTTGTTTTCAGGTTTGAATTTGGGGGCTGGAATTCGTCACCTCAGAGGCTGCTTCCCCCGATTCAGTGGTGTGTTCGATCACAAGCATCTGTAATCCCTGTAATCCATTTCAACCCGCTTGCCTTTTGCATGGAGGATGGGAAGAGAAAATGGTCTGACTCCATAAAAAGCACATAACACTGCCTGTGACCCTGCTTAAAAGCCAGAGGAAGGTGTCCTTGAAGCTATTAAGAGGAACTATGTGACAGCTCTTTACACTATTATTTTAAGTATCAGCTTCAGCTTCCTTATTCATTTCTAGTACATTTTTGTTTAGTTTTTATTATTATTATTATTATTTGGTAATAATATCCTGAGCACGGAACTCATCTGGTTTAGCTGAGGTGGTGCTACTGAGGTGGGTTTGCCGCCCCCCCTCCATACTGTTGGTCTGTTTTATAGAACATGGGAAAAGGGTCAGGGCAAACATAATTAAAATGCCAGCACATGAGCAGATTTTGTCCACATGTTCTTAAGATCTTGTTGTTCTCGGGTTTGCTGTTTCTATGCACCAGGTGTTAAGACCAAGTTATGTTAAAGGAGTTTCATATTAAAGAAGTATATTTGATGTGGTGTATTATTAGCTGGCAGTGGTGCTGTATTATCCTGGTGAGGTAAAATAGAAAATATTTGCATAGCACTGCAATTTGCAATCTTCTTTCAAGATTGTGAAGCATCTAGGTCTTGGGAAACTGCATTTCAGCAGGTACTGCTTTGTCTCTTTCCTGTCAGCCATGATTTGGGAGGTTTTCTAAATCTTTGCCACTTGAAATCCCACTGAGCTGAAACCTGCCCAAAAAGCTGTCAGCCTTGTTGCTTTTTTTGTCTTTAACATGCTGTTCATTACTTCCGTATACCTTCTCCCACAAATAAAAAGTGGCAAAAAAAGGAAACAAAGGATTTTTTAAAAAATCTGCTAAAAGACAGATTTCTAACTGGTGGTGATTTAAAATCTTTGCAAATAATTAGGCTTCAGTGAACCCAGAGATTTTGTTATTTTGATGATTAACAATGTTAAAGAAAAATATTTTTGAAGCCCTGAGACACTGATGCTTGAAAAAAAATTGATTAGAACCACACTGTGTTTTTCATAAGGATGTGATTGTCCATTGTGATGCTTGCAAAAGTTCAGATTTAAAATTCAAAAACACTTATCCAGGATCCTATGTTTAGCTAAGAATATATGTAAGAGGCAAGCATGAATGGAAAAGTATTTAGAGGTAGAAGGGGACATTTTTATCATCTAAAATTCTTGAGCAGAAGCCACCTTTGCTCCTGCTCCTGCCCTCTTTAGTTAACAAGATGCCTAAACTGGAGATCAAAGTGACACACAAAAGTGGTTCTCTGAACAACCAAGGTTAAGGCTCAGCTGCACCACTGTGATTATCTCCCCTGTACCTTCTTAGGGCACATCCAGGGGCAGGATTCAGTGTGAGAAAGGCAGGAATGAAGATGGAACAATGTAGAAGTAGAGTGAAATGTGAATGTCATGCATGCAGGAATATACCATGCCCAGATCATGTCATTTTGTGCAACAGAAACTCTACCGAGAAGGCAGCCTGGGAACCATGAACTGAGCAGCCACCATTTGTCAAAGACTGGAGACTGTGCACATACACAGGCTATGTGGATATTCCTTGCAGATATCTACAATGCACGAACTGGTTGTCTAGTTACTACTTTACAGCCCATGGCATCAAATTGGAACTTCTAGGTTTCTATTCCTCTTCTTTCCCCAAAGAAGGCATGTAAATCAGGTCAGATAAATTACTTTCTATGAGCACCACTGACTCTCCCAGAATTACAATGGGTGCCTGGGGAGTCCAGCTCAGGTGTAGCAAGATGTCTGTAATTAGGTGGGATTAATCTTATCTAAAATCACTGTGCTGATGATTCTGACTTCCCCTGGATCTCCTTGCATATGCACAGTCGTCATGTTAGATACATGGCAGCCCTTGTGCACTGTAACTGCTTGTCATTTGTCCAAGATCTGCTCCTTCCAGCCCTGTGGTTTCTTTGGAAAAGGAAGTGCTTTTCTATCACCGCTTTGCAAGGTGCTGTTCATTAGCCAGAGTGACATTTATACCCAGACCAACACCCTCTACACTTGGCTGGACTGGACATGAGCCCTTTCTGTTTAGCTTCCTGAACTGATGCTTGGGAATGTTTTGCTCCCCGTGCCAAAGGTGCACAACTGTCCATTCAGAAGTCTAAAACCTTAGTATTTTGAACATCACCTGAGGGCTAATTCTTCCAGCACTGTAAAATAATACTGGCAAGACAAATTAGCTGTCTCTGTTCTTAAAATAAGCCTTGACTCTTGCTGGTACTCCATGCCTTTTTACAGAACTGAGACCAGAGAAAATTAATAATTTCAGCAAAGTTAAAATCCCTTTCCTTGGTCAAAGACCTCAAAGAGTATAACTAAGAATTAGGTGTGGGCCAGTCTCTCCATCTCTTTCTTGCTTTTGTTTTAAATAAAAAATTGATCTATGCTCCCTTTCATTCTGACACAAAGTTTTGTTTTTATCAATATCATGGTAGTTAACATTAAGTGGAAAGTTGTTATTTCACTTGATGTAACTCATTAGCAGCACAGCAGGCCTGTGTATTTACTTATCTAAGCTGAAATAAAAACATTACAGCAGTTGTGACTGTTACAGTTATGACTGAAATGAAACTCCCACTTTTATATCTAATTATAATGTTCTTAATCTTGCACAAACGTTGCTTGGCTGAAACATTGTATTTGCACTCATTTGAGAAAAGCATTCATGGTTTTATCAGTCATGAGTAATGTAGTAATTTCTATTTCATATTATGTATATTATGTTTACATATATAACTAGTTATTTTATATGAGTACTTATACATATTTACACATATATACAGACACATAAACTGATAAGGAAAAAATATTCCATCATTAGGCTCTCAAAGAATTATGAAGTTAGAACAGAGTGAAAAGTTCGCAATGAAACTTAAAACTGGCTATAAGATTTCATTACTAACACAAAACTCAGTCCAATACTTTGCTCATGCCAGGGTCATTTTATTTTTAGCAGGAGGGATGGTCTTATAGTTAAAATACAAGTGAGAGTAAGGTTTGATTTTCTACACAAACACTTCACATTGCTGAGTAGCTCCTCGAAAAAAAAAAAAAATAAGGTCTGTTTATTGGTAGGAACGTAACCTTGCTAAATTCAGTGCAACCACTTTGGATGTACCTTGATCTGCTGTGTATGTGATCTATATGATTGCTTCTTCATGTTGTTTTTTTCCACTGCACAGTATCTCTACTTTATTCTTCTACTGACATTGAAGGGGAGAGGTGGGTGTGAAATAGCTTATCCATGCACTATCCGGGAGTATTTCTTTACATAGATATGTTGATGTGGTTCGATTCTGTGTCCTCCCTCCTACCCCATGTGAGTGCATTTGTGCCAATGAGAAGGATTTCAGAGAAGAAGGGGTGTTAATGCACACACAGTTCCTGAATAATCATCTTGGAAACAACTCTGCAGTTTCAGGAGTCTTCATGTGTACTTCCTAGATATCTAGGAACATAAAGCAGGTATAAACAAAGTAGATCTTAGAAAGACAAAAAACAGAAATAGGAAAAGCATGTGGGTTTTCCCCTGTTAATTGCTTAACAGTCTTCACTAAGTAATTTATTGTTATAAGAGGAGATATCAAGCTAATAAAACTTTGCTGATGGATCTTATATGTGAGAAAATTTGAGAAGGGATAATGAGTCAGTATCTCTGTCATGCAAGAAAGTTTCAAAACATTCATCATCAAGAATTAGGTTCTTGCATCTCTGAAGCTATTACACAAGTCTGTGACATTTTCCTCATAAGGATTTTGGAAAAATATATACACACATTGAAATTTTACACCTGCCATCAATTCCCTCCCCTGTGTACTGGGGAAAACAATACTTCATCAGCAGAGGCATTTCAAGATCCTTTTATGGAAAGACCATTGTGCCCAGTATTGTGCTAATATTTTCTTAATCTAAGTACATGTTTAAAGAAAGTTTTAAGACTGTGACATCCTCGGCTGCTGGGAATTGCCCTGTTCCAAGGCAGAATCATGGAAAGTTGCCATAAGGTATTATTCCTCTGTGAAAATGAAGCATAGGTTTGGAGGTAACAGACTACCCCTGAGGAGAAACAAGGAACCCCTGGAGAAGTTCTTTTCTTTGGCACTTGGCTTTATACAAGTTAGAAGCCCCCCTGGGTCTTCTGCAATTTTTCCAGTGGGTGGGAAACGCAGTTAACATTTAGGAAAAGCAATTCTTGACTGCCAAAACTGCAGTGTCTGACAGTTTTGCATCCAAGCAGAACTGATGAAAATCCAAATATTTGTGGATTTTGCTTCAGATGCAAATATTTTGTATAGCTTCAATCCCAAATTAAAGTCCCAATGGCATTTTGATTAAAACTCCTGATATTCATACTTCAGTGTTTCCATCATTTCAAATAATCTCAAGCTGAATATTTCCTAATAAGTTTTTGAGTAGATATACATGTCAAAAATATTCTAGTGTAGTACATGTTTATAACGTGGTATGTGTATTTTCAAAGCCAACATCAGTGAGGATTTTTATGCAGGGTGTGTTTTATGGCCAAAATAACAAGAAGAAAATATTATTATTTGCCAGAAGGTATCATTCAAACAACCAAACCGCACACTTTTTGGCCTTGGGTCAATCATGCTATCAATTGCCTTATACAAAATCAAACTCCGCAGCAAAAATTGTCACAGCTTAAAACAACACTCAAGCTTGTGATACCATCTGGATTAGCAGAAAGAGTATTGCCAAGGCTGAATAAGTATGACTGTTTTTTGTCAGCTAAGTAGACAGAGCAGGCACAGCAGAGCTGATCGCTGGAAGGAGAATTATGTGTGAAGTGATCTCAATTTAAAAAAATATTCTGTATTTTGTTTATTATATTCAGTGTTTACAGATAGCAGCCTTCATATTAGATCTTGGAAGCACACAGATCAGGAAAGTTCAGTTCTTTTGTCCTTCTTGAAAATCTAGAAAGCTTTCAGCAGGTTTCCTCACCAATGCCTGCTAGAGAAACTAAGCTGCCATGGGATGAGAACCAAAACTCCGACATGACTGAATAACTGATTAAAAGCTAGGAAAGAAAAAGTTAGGAATGAAAGGTGGAGAGAACTCATGAGTGAAATCCTGCAGGATCTGTGTTCTGGTCTGTACTGTTCAACGTGTTCGTAAGTGATATGGAAAAAGGAGTGAATAATGAGGTGACAAGGTACACTGATGATAGTAAGTTATTTAGGGTGGTAAGGACAAGGGCCTCTTCATGGTCAAAGAAGGACCTGACAAGATTAAATAACTGAGTAAGCAAAATATATTTGTCTACCATCCCAGTGGAGGTAGGGGACAGAGTGCCATGCTGCAGTAAGTCAGCTTTACCAGGGGCCCAACTGAAATGCCTCTGTGCAAATGCACACAGCACGGGGAATAAACAGGAGGAGTCAGAGATGTGCGCACCTGCAGGGCTGTGATCTATTGGCATTGCAGAGATCTGGTGGGATGACTCCTGTGACTGGAGTGTTGGAACAGAAGGATACAGGCTCTTTAGGAAGAACAGGCAGAGCAGAGGAGGAGGGGGTGTCACCTTCTATGTCAATGACCAGCTGGAGTGCATGGAGCTCCACCTGGAGACGGATGAGCTTATGGGTCAAGATTAAATCGAGAGCAGGGGCAGGGAACACTATAGTGGGTGTCCACTACAGGTCACCCGACCAGGAAGACCAGGTAGATGAGGCCCTTTATAAACAGACAGGAGTAGCCTCATGTTCACAAGCCCTAGTCCTCATGGGGGAACATCAACCACTCTGATATCTGTTGAAGAGACAACACAGCAAGGCATAAGCAATCCAGGAGGTTCCTGGAATGTGTTGATGATAACTTCCTTTTCCAAGTGTTAGAGGAGAGAAATCTTTGTCATCTTCCTGGACTTGAGCAAAGCATTTGCCACTGTCCAGCATGACATCCTTGTCTCTAAATTAAAGAGACACGGACTTGATGGATGGACCACTTGGTGGATAAGGAATTGGCTGGATGGTTGCACTCAAACTGTTGTGGTCAACATCTCTATGTCCAAGTGGAGATCAGTGATGAGTGGTGTTCCTCAGGGGTTGGTATTGGGTATTTAACATCTCTGTTGGTGACATGGATGGTGGGATTGGGTGTACCCTCAGCAGGTTTGCAAACAACACCAAGCTGTGTGGTGTGATCAACACACTGGAGGGAAGGGATGGCATCCAGAGGGACCTTGACAAGCTGGGGAGGTGGGCCCATGCAAACCGCATGAAGTTCAACAAGGCCAAGTGCAAGGTCCTTCACGTGTATTGGGGCAATCCCAAGCACAGATAGAGTCTGGGCAGAGAATGGAATGAGAACAGCCCTGAGGAGAAGGGCTTGGGCGTGTTGGTAGATGATAAGATCAACATGAGCCGGCAGTGTGCGCTTGCAGCCCAGAAAGACAACTGTGTCCTGGACTGCATCAAAAGAAGCATGGCCAGCAGGTTGAGGGAGGTGATTCTCCCCCTCTACTCCACTCTCATGAGACCCCACCTGCAGTGCTGGAGTCGCCAACATAAGAAGGACATGGAGCTGTCGGAGTGAGTCTAGAGGAGGGTTGCTAAGATGATCAGAAGGCTGAAGCACCTCTCCTGTGAAGACAGGCTGAGGGATTTGGGGTTGTTTAGCCTGGAGAAAAGAAGACTCTGGCAAGATTTTATTGTGGCTCTTCAGTACTTAAAGGGGGCTTATAAGAAAGATGGGAACAGACTTTTAAAATGTCATGTAGTGACAGGACAGGGGGTAATGGTTTTAAACTGGAAGAGGGTAGATTTAGGTTAGGTATTAGGAAGAAATTCTTTCCTGTGAGGGTGGTGAGACACTGGCACAGATTGACCAGAGAGGTTGTGGCTTCCCCCTCCCTGGCAGTGTTGAAGGCCAGGCTGGATGGGGCTTGGAGCAACCTGGTCTAGTGGGAGGGGTCCCTGCCCATGGCAGGGGGGTTGGAACTGGATGATCTTTAAGGTCCCTTCCAATCCAAACCATTCTATGATTCTATGTAGGTAGATGTAAAATAATGCTCGAAAGAAAAAAACAATTCTAGTTTTACTTATTCAGTGGTGGGCCCCGAGGTCTGTTGCCACTATCTTTCATGAATGAGATCTTGGCATTACATTACACACTTCCACGGGCACGCCATCTCAATGTGCAGAAGCAGTGAAGAAAATAAACCAGATGTTAGGCACTGGTAGGAAACAGAGGACAAAAATACATATGATTATGCCACCATACAGTCTCTGGTAGTGGTGCCTGGAACTGTGCATGCAGTTCTGGCCTCTCTGCATCCACAAGGATGTAATAAGGTTGAAAAAAGTCTGATGAAAAGGAGATGTCAAGGTAGGGCATAGCTTCTGTGAGGAGTGGCTGAGGAAAGCAGGAGATATCTGTCAAGAGACATGGTACTACTCTCTAAAATCTTGCGTCTCCTACAGAATGCAAATAGAAAATAGGCACCTGCTGTCTCTTCTAACACAAAGCCAGTCAAAACAGAACAATCAGACCTTAGATGAAATTAATGGGTGGCAAGTGTGAAAGAAAAAAATAGGAGCTATTTCCTCCATAAATCAATGGTAAACTGTGGAACACCTTGCCACTGGATGATTTGAATGCTGACAGTTACTTAGGTTGAAAAACCTAGGGGAAAAATAAATTAAATAAAACCCTATTGAAGGTATGTAAACACAAAAAAAGCAGTTCCAGACTAAAATACTCTCTAAATTACAAATAACTGAGGACTGGGGTTGTATTTCGGGGAAATACTACTGTGGACTTGCCCTGTTCTTGCTGCTTTCCCATGGCATCTGCTACTGACACTCCTGGAGACAGGACAGTCAGCTAGATAGAACTCCAGTGTGGCCTAGATGAACTGTGCTTATATTCTCGTACTTGCAACTCATGATCTATGTTAGCTTCATTACACATCAGTGGAAAAGTGGACCTTTAACTAGGAAAAGTAAAAATGCTTCTGCCCTCCTCAAACCAACAAAAACCCATGTAGTGTTTCTGATATAATTCTTGTATAAGTTTAGCTGAATAATTATTTATAATCATAAAATAGTTTGAACATCGCAAATATTTTCTAGAGCATTTGAATTTCACATGGAAAAACAAAGACAACTAGTGTGAATCCTTTCCTCCATGCTCAATAAACTTACCTTCATATTCTTCTGCATCAAACCACTCCAGTGTTTTTAATCCTGCCCTTGGACAAGCCACAGGAATACTTCCATGGTTCACTGTAAAAACTTTTATTTCTTTCCATTTGCTGTTTTTCACTAAAATAAAATCATCTTATATGTCAAACTGGTTTGAGACACACTGTTTAGTCACATCAAAGAAAGTTACACTAAGGCATTAGTTGGGTAATACTCCTTATCCAATCTTTATACAAGCCTCTCCCCTATATGAAAAGAACTTGACCTGGCAATCACAGAGGAATGGCTCAGTCCTGGAGAGTGTACAACAAACAGGAATAGCAGCACTGCCATCAATCCTGACAAAAATAAGAAATTCAGAGTCGTTGAAATGACAGGCATGAACGCTGTTCTTACAGAAGAGATAACAATGCTACCAACCAGAAAGGAGAGCAGCAAGACAAACTGTTGTGAAACACAAGGGGATTTTTGACAGGTTGTGATGATAAGGTGTTCTCAGCTGGCAGGCAGACAGATCGCATCCCTGCAGAACATCTTTAAGGCAGGGGATGCCTGTTAGCCAAAGTGCATGCAAAGGAATAGTGTGATGCAAAACAGGAGTGAAAGATAGAACTCATGTGACAGAAAACATAACCAGGGACGGAAATTTTAAAAAGTAGCACAACCCTGTACCACTGCGAAGTCTGTGCTTGAACTTTTCCTAGCCAAAGTTGTCTGCTGCAGCAGAATCTCTTCCCAGCATTTCAGATGTTCCATTTTTATGCTAACTGTGCCATGAATCACAGGAAAACTCAAAATTTGTTAGGAAATCCTGGGTTATGAAGTTCCACTCCGTTGGTTCTAATTTCACTGTCATCAATGGGATACATTTGCACTTACTATTTTTTCAGCTGCAATGTCTTTTACTGAGGTTAAATATAATCCAATACAATTTTCTTTGGGTTGTTGCTTGGAAGAAAAATAGGATATTTTGCTTTTTCCTTCTGCCTTAAAGTGAGAAAGTAGTTCTAAGATCTCAATATCTTTCAATATAAGAAAGACAGAGAACGAAAAGAAAGATTCTACCACCAGTAACTTCTTCCTTCTCAGTTCTAACAGTAATTATTTAAGATCTGGAAAAATGTGTTAACTGTGAGATTGACCTAGAGCTCTATCTCTCTCGCTTACCAGAAAGAAATTACAGGGCTGCTTGATTACAATTTGTGGGAAACATAACTCTGGTAAGAGAAAGATACAAATATACAGCATCTTTCAATGTCTGGAAGCTCAAGAAACACAATCTGAAAGACAGAAATCTAATTGACCATTGAAATAACCAATGTGATAAAGATTTTATTCCAGGAAATAAGCTAAGGTGGGGTTTTTAGCTGGTGGGATTTTAGAACACATATTTGATTCAATGCAAATTTTTGATTTTCAATCAAGAATTCAGTCAGGAAAGTTCTGCATCATCGAGGGTCTGAAAAGCAATGTCTCTCTTTTACAGGTAGAGAAAGGTAGGACCCCTAAAATAAGTCATACTTGTAAGTGAGAGCTGACACCCAGCTTGGAAGAATCAGCTGTCAAATGGGATTTTGGGAAGAGACCACCTTGAGGCAGTGCTTAGGGGCCTCAGATAGTGCAAACAACAATCTGAAGCCCACACTTTCAAAAGTCCTTGGTGGTGGCTTGAATACTCCTCAGGTCAGAGGTCTAGTTCGAAATAAGGAACTCCAGCTTGGTGCCAGTCCTTTTCTGTTTCAAGAAGAACTCACCTTGGCAGTACCTGATCTGCTCTTTTACAGACACCACAAGGGCAACATTCTGTGCACAGCCAGATATCAGCTTGATCAAACTGAAATGAAGAACTTCCTGAAGTCATAGGAAATTGGAGCTCTGATCTTCCTTCTTGCAGGAGACAGTGTTTCCGTAAGACAACCAGGGAGATGAAATGGCATTTGTAACAAGTCTGAACCTGTTCTCCTTATTGTACCAAGAGCATGCCTAAAAGTGCATTCTTACATCCCAGCTATTGATGCTTTTAGTCAGTTCCTCACCTAACAGAGAAATGACCATGTCCTGTCTGAAAGGATGGATTTGGCCAGATACCAGTGTTTGTCTTCTTCCTCACCCTCCCCTCTGCCATCCTCTGATTTACTATTTCCCAGAACTTAATTTGGCTTCTGGAAGAGCTCTGTTTTACCACACAACAACATCAGGGAATAATATGTAATAGATTTGCAATTATAATAATTCCAAATTTTGCATTGCAAGACCAAATGTGGGACAATGGAGACATATATAGTGTTAAGTCGTGTCTGTTTGGTTAGTGATCTTTGCAAGGTGTATTTACTGAGGAATGGTCTCTTCAGCACCAGAAGAATACCTGATTAAAATAAACTGCCACAAATGGTTTTAGATATCTCTTCTGCTTGTCTCTCTCTAAAGAAGTCTTGAAGATGGGGAAATTGAGAATATATTGCAAAATTTTTGGCTTGAAAAACAAAAATATTCAAGGCAAATTCATCTGAAGAGGGCACTTGAAAATGCCACAGAACTCTTTGATGCGAGTTCCTTGAATTCCCATACATAACTCTTTTTACTTCAGCATTTACCTGTAGTTGAATCTGCAATAACTCCGAGGAGTTCTCTCTTCCATTTCTTATCCAAAAAATAAAAAAAAATCTGTCCAGAAGAAGGTTATGATGCAGGCTTCCTACCATCACAGCTATGTGCTAACTTCAGCAGGGCTGCTGGCTGTTGCTCTTAAAGCATGCTGACATTTGCTGTTGCTTCTGTGAACAACTGGCATGATTTGTGGTCTGCTCTTTGGGCAGGTGAATGGCAGGCGAACGCAGGCAGTGCACTTAGTGGGTGAGCACCTGTCCTTGCAATCCAAATCCCTGGCTGATATGAGAGCCAGTGTATCGCCATTTCTGCTGCCTTGGCTTTTCATACCACCACCTTCTTAGTTATTTATTTTTAGCTGGGACTGAAAGTAAGTGGTGAAGCAAGTTACCCAGCTATATAACTTGCTACCAGACTGCTTCTTGGAGTCTGTCATGCTCAACATCACCTGTAGATTGCTCTCTTGCAATGTGGGAAAGGAAGGGAGGAATGAAGGAAAGACAGACAATATTAGAAGCAACACCACCTCATACAACTTTTCAGATAAGGTTATGATTCTCTGCACTGTTACACTAATGTATGAGCAAAGTGCATTTACATTTCTTTCGCATTCAGTATACATGACTGAGCAATGTAGTCATTTGTTTTCAGCAAGGTTATTTTGCATGAAATTGCCACCCTTAGCCAGAACTTCTCATGCATGGAAATCAAAGACCAAAACCAAAGAGAGGAGAAACAGAAAAAGATGTGAACATGTGCCCTTTCCAGCTTCATTGCTTGTGTTCTCTTCAGCACTCATCAAGGTGAAGAGAAAACTTTGTGTCACGTTCCTGCAAATCTGCAAAATGCTGTTGAATTCACTGAATCTGGGTCAAATTTTGGTATTCTACATGTCATGAGATAACTGAAGCTCACAAATGTTGGCTCAGCTTCAGAGTCTCAGAACATGAAATATAGAAGTATGCCTAGTTGTATTAGGAACAAGCTGCTAAGGACAAACTGAAAGTATGCAACGAGCTGAACTCTTGGTGGGAAGGGAGTAATTCCTCCTTACTGTTCTGGTGCAAGCACTGAAATGGCTGAAGTCTCTGGGAGTAGGAAGCTTGCTATTGACATCTATTGATGGAGAGCGAGAAAAGCAGCTCAGACTGGCCTGAGAGCACCACATATCAGAAGATGGATAGGGCCAGGAACCCTTTGTGAGCATCTGCTGGTGAACAAAGCGAAACAACCAAAACAACCCAAACTTACTTTCATTTTTTTTTATGGTGTCATTTGCTAAAAGTGCTTCTGGGTAGGGATTTATTCTGAGAATCAACCTTACTTCATAAGAATTAAATTCACAGGTCAGACCATAAAAAAATCTACTATTTAGAGCTAGTTGTGTGGATATAAAGTTTTGTCCTATATGCCATTTAGTTTTTATCCTCTTTAGGTCATCGGCTCTTACCTAAAGTGTTTTACGATACAGTAGCACTACTCTGCTTTTTCTACCAGGAATTAAAATCATTTAATAACCAGCATTGTGATTCCATGGCACTTACAGTGTTGTCATATAGTGCTTATGTATATACATAAATCCCATCTTTCATT
Organism: Aegotheles bennettii; assembly: GCA_013398125.1. Taxonomy (NCBI): domain Eukaryota; kingdom Metazoa; phylum Chordata; class Aves; order Caprimulgiformes; family Aegothelidae; genus Aegotheles; species Aegotheles bennettii. The sequence continues at coordinate 46,744 of VZRW01001588.1, forward strand.
GTGTGTATACACTGCATGACTGGGGGATCGTTTGCACATGTAGTTGTTTGCTATAGTTCACTCATTACTGTCTAAGTGTGGTTTTAGTTCATTTGCCAATTTTTCAGCTTTTCAAGAAGAAATACAGGCATGAATTGCCATCAGGTTCCTATTTCTAGTGATTCAGTTTGCCCTCTGTCATAAAACCCTTTGATACACATAAATATGCTTTCACATGCATGTGAAGAATTGTTTTCAAAGTACAGTATGGTCCCACAGACAAAGAAAACTGCCTGAACATGCTTCCAAACACGGACTGAACACAGTCCTGCTGGGTTTGACTGCAGCTCTTCACAAGTAAATAAAGTTGTATCCGCTTACACCAGGTCTGAATTTAGCCCTATGCTTTCTTGAAAAGAACAAACAATTCCCAACAACAACAGCAAAACCAAGCCCCAATGTATTAAACAGCTATTTAAACTGTTAAACAATATGGGCTTTCTTGTGCATCAGCAGGGAGCTAAGCTTTCCCCAACAACACTCTGTGATGGATGGCAATGCATTTGTGTCAGCTCAGCTGGCAGGTCCAACACCTTTAAGGAGGGTCATGTGTTTTTCCCAGTGTGTACTGGTTTGTACTAGGCTTAGGGGGGAGGAAGCAAGCTTCTTGGATCATATCAGGGAAGATTTCAGTTATTGCCCTTTAACTGGGTAGATCCTGAGGTAGCGGGGCAGTGCACTTCACCTAAACTCAGAAAAAGCACCAATAAAAGACAAGATAAGAGATTCAGGAGGACATGTGCAATTAACAACTCTGCAGAGGAGCCAGAGGCCCAGGTTGTTCTCTGAATCCTACTCCTAGTTTGTTTGTTTTTTTCTTTTCTGCATCTAATGAAGTTTCACCAGTTTTCCAAAACTAAATAAGAAGGAATAAGTACCAACAGCACTACAGAAGTCCTCGCTTGAAACTCTTACAGCAGATTCTGTGAAGAGTCTTAAATCTACACAAATCCTAACATGAAGACAATGGTAAGCCCCAGTCACTGTAGTCATCCCAGGTTTTTTTCCATGTATCAGTCTTCCACCTCACACAGGGCCATGCGGTTGCTTTAGGCAGCAAAGCAAACTTCATGGACAAATTAGGATGTTAAAAGCACAAAACTATTGAATCACATCACCTCTTTTGTGATTCGTGGTTGGTAAAATAGGGACATTCAAATACAAAATTATTTTGTTTAGTATAAATTGAAATACAAATTTGATAGATACAAACATCAAGTAACAAGTTGCATTTTGCCTTACTGTGAAACCTTCAGACCTCCTTGAAGTCCTGAGGTACTATCCTCTTTGAGAGGTAGACATACTCCTTTAGAGGTACTCTGAAGAGGTGCTGCACTGCAATGTAGACAGAAGTTGACAAACACCTTATGTCCTCCTGGTCCCCCCTGTGAACACCAGGTGTTTTACGTACATATATTTCTGCCTATAACATTTTATAACTAGATGTTGAAATAGGACAAAAATACTTGGGCCACCTATGCTCTTGGATGTGGCACTGAAACTCCAATGTCCTGTGTTTAATCCATTAGCAGAAGAAGATAACTGCCTTTTTATTAAAACTTGGCAATCTGTTTCATATTAATATAAACACTGAGAAGAAGAGTATAAATTCCTAGTGAGCAGTGCTCTAAATGTACATTTGATTAAAATGATGCCTCTTCAGAGAAGTAGACTGTATTTATATATTTTGGATAGAATGCTTATATTTTTTGGCAGGCCCACACATAGAATTTGCATGTTAATATGCCAGTATGGATACACTCTTTTTAAGTAGCACACATCAGAACTCATATTGTTTTCCTTTGAGTCCCTACCACAACATCACTGACTGTAGGAGGTAGATGAGGCTTTTAAGAGAACCAAACAATACAACACTGTTAAGCTTCACAACTTCTAGAACTCATTAACCACCAGCCCTTGCAAAATTTCATAACATCTGAAACATCTAACACCCATGCCCATGAGAATGGACATCTAGGAAACAGTAAGAAAAAATGACTCAAGCATATCTATCAACTAAATCTATAGATCATAAATTCACAACACGTTTCATTGTCATTCATGCTACTGGCCAAGCAAAAGAAAAGACATACTGAAAGACTGGTCCAATTAAGATAATGGCAGGTTTATGAGGCATCACCTTTTAGTTTTATTAATCATTCACCTTAAGACTCTGAAGTTTTATACTTTATACTTCATTTGCTATTTCTGAAGTCAAGAGGATTCCATAAATTTGAAAACCCAGGGTATAGATGCATATTATAGCTTTCTTCAGAATCCACTCCAAGATACTAAGCACAGCCCTGGTTTAATTTACTTTATTATTTATTGATATTTTCAGTAATAATAATAGTAACAACAAAACCACTCCTAGCTACCCTCAGATAATTTCCACGTAGTCTTGGCCAAAAAAGATTTTTTGATTGCATTCCTTAAGAAAATAACATTTAGAAACCTCAAAATGTTCCCCATGTGCTTTGGGCTGAAAAGCTGGAAATGGCTAGCCTTAAAAAAGTAGAGTAAGATTTACTGTGTAGAATAAGGTTTGCCCATCAAGACAGACCTAAAGAAAAACTAGATAAATATATTCTGAATTAAGGTATGAAGTTGGACTGCAGGTGCCTCAAAACTTTCCTGCTTTTGAACATCAACCCTGCCTATGAAGCTCATGATTGTATAGCTGATACTTTGGAACACTGGCAGGAGCACGTGCTTCAGTTTGCAGTTCCAGGTACCTAACCTGAGTGAATGCTGACAGCAAGTCAGCACCGGCCACTTCTTATGGACACATCAATATCTTCCACTGCAAGACATAGTTAGAAATGATACCAGAGAAACATAGTCTAGGAGGTATAGCTTGTTAAAGGAAAACAGTAAAATGTCCTGGAAGTAGGACAGGAGAAGGAAAGGAAGTCCTCAATATATTCAAGGGTTAAACAGATGATTTTTTTTTTTACAACTTGTGCATGCAATTTCCAATTACTTCAATTAGAACTGAAAGGCTTCTGTTTAAGACCTAGGTATGATAAAATAATTAGGTGCTTATAAATTAAATGCCAGACTTTAGAGAGGAATCCAGTCCCTGTAGTCAGGTACAGAAATTTCCAGCATTGTCCAGTGGGAGAGAGGGATGCACAATGCTCAGCTGTTACAATTCCCTCCCTTCAGAAAGTAGGTGCCTGGCTGGGGGCTGCAAGGCGTCACCTATGCCCACCTGTGTACCTGACATCCTCTCACACTGACAGTTCCCAAAAAACAGGCAGCATCTGCCAGCCCTGCCTGTCTTTTGGTAGTATTCGAGTATTATAGCCCTGCTCCCGAAATAGGAAGTTGCATGGGAGGTTCAGTGCCCTGCTCGGTCTTCATGAGCTCAAATTTCCATCTCCCAGGAAAGCTTCCTAATCACAAAGAGGGAGGTGCTGTATAAATGTGAACAGCTTCTGAGTGAAAGGAATGGAGATTTTGGACCTTAATCTGCTTGACTCTGGCTGTGATTCATATATCATTGAGGGAGAGGGGAAGAATTTAACACAAAGTCCCTACCCAGCAACGGCCTATGCACATCACTGGCCATATGTGGGTGATCTTCTTGAGTATCTAGAGTCAGACAGGAGCAGGAAGGAAAGATGACGTGGCTCTTCAGGGTCCTCCCACAAAATTACTTCTGTCCCTGTGAGATGTCAGAATGAATTGCCGCTTGCAGTAGATAGTGCAGCTGTTCAAACTATGATTGTGCTGCCCTCTGGGTGCTTGGAGCTTTGCTCTCTCTCACGCTGAACATGCCTCTGAGCGAGAAATTCCCTGATAATAGTGGTTAGATAACAAGCCAAAGTAGCTGATACTATTTTTTAAAAGGTTTTATCCCTCTTCCCCTCCCTTAATCTAGTGGTTGACATCTTAGATATTGAGCCGCTTGGGGCAGGACCCACGTGATCCTATTTTTAGAATGTACCCAGCACATTATAGGCCTGATGCAAGCCAAATATGTTATTATAAGTCAGTATTGGAAAAAGGTTGTTGTTAAGAGCAATGCACTACTGAGGTTGCCAAGCAGGCTGTGGGGACTTCTGGATGGTACATAGCAGATTTGCCTCCTCCTGCTGAAATCTCTTCTTTCATGTTTCAGAAGTTAGGAGAGTGGCCACTCTGCTGAAGATACTTGTTGCATGACTTCATGCCTGTGAAACTTCATCAGAGCTTTTACCTACTCCCATCTCCTTAAGACTGGAACAAAAGAGATCACTGGCTTCTTATTCTTTCTTCCTTCTCCTCAACATCCTGGAAAATCCAGGTTAATTTTCTGTGTGCCCTTTATGCAGCCTCAGTCTCTGGTTAATGACACTTGTTGAGGAAATTGCTTCATGAATCTGTCTATTTATTTATTTATTTAAACAAGTACTTTTCACTAAGATTCTATCAATTCTATGTATCAATATATGTATTGATAGATTTATTGATTTTTCTATGTATTGCAAAGCTTCTGAGACACAGCTTTGAGTGTTCATGATACAGAAGACTATTAATGATCTTTTCCAGGTCTCCCCTGAGACCTTATCACACAAACAATGTTTTCTACTCTGTGCTCAGATAAAATGCAGAAAGCATATGTGTGACATTTTGTAAAAGAAGCAAAAATGTTTAACAAGAACACTTTTAATTTCTGCTCTATATGTTTGTGCCAGAAGAGACTTACAGAGCTGGAGGCTTTCCAGTTAGCAGGGACTATCTATCTGGAAGGGGGGAGAAAAATAGAATTGCCGTTTACACCTCTAAAGGATATTACTCTCTGAAGTCTGCAAGACACAGTAATGTGCCTCCAATTTTCCTTCTTATTTCAAGTCCCATTTAGAAATCAAACGAAAAAAATCCATCAAAAATATTAATTTATATCCATAAACCTCTGGCATAGACACTTCTTTTCTGAAGTTTTGTTTGTGATGCATACCCACATGTCTTTATTTGCTGTTTTTCTCTTCACACTTCATAAGAAGATATGCAAAGCTTTATCTGGATGAGTAACTAGTGTTGGTGATTTAAATGCACTGGTCTCAGGACTGTGTTCATTTCTATCTCATTTAATATTCTTTACACTAGTATTCTAAAATACATAAGCCTGCATGTATATATCACATTTTTTTCTGTTTGGTTTTGTTCTATTATGTTTCTTTTCTGTAACAAATGAAAGTGCCTGTTCAACTTTTACCATGCAGATCTGGGATACATTACATCTTAAAGATTATTGTGTAAGGAGGAAAGCCAGTGAAAAGCACACAAATTAGTTCTCATTTCTCTGTAGTTAATTGTTTGTGTAGCTCATCAAGAATTAGGCACTTCTCAAGTAAGGGACTAGGAACTGATTACAAAGTTGCAAAGGGCTATTTCTGTAAAGTATTGAAATAGTATCTTAAACTCTTTCTAGAAAAAAGGAAAATAAGACTTTTAAAAAATTTACTTCCAATAAATACAGAGTAGTTAATAGAATTATCTATGTATTTAGTACAGCTGCTCCACACTTCTGTTGCATATGATGGCCACTGCCACTGGAATACGTAAGAGCTTCTCAAGGAACGGTGTGTGACCCTAGTGTATTTCCAGAGTAGGAGCTTTTTAACTTTCTTCCTTTCAACTTTTTAAATTTTAAAAAAATGTAGATGATATCCCAAGGCAAAGTCAGTGCTCAACTGTGTATACTGGAATAGGTCACAATGTAAATAGAGGAAAAATGAAAATAAAATTCCAGCTGAAAGACTTGTCCAGGAATAGTCTACCCAGATTTGAAGGTTACAAAAAGCCAAAACCAAAGAAGTCTTTTCAACACTAATCTTATTTTCAAATTATTAAAGTCTTTCCAATAATAACATTGGTTTAAAAATAATAATAATATTTACCATCCCCTAAGTGCCAGGAATCAAAATCTTTGGGATATTCATTTTTAGTTCTTAAGTGACACATAGCAATATAATATTACCTTCCAAGAGTTTAAAGATGGGGGCTGGGCACTCAAACGGGTCTTCGTTCCCCAGGCATTTGAGACCTGTCTGGGATGTGCCAAAAGCTTATTACTCACTGCTTAGATACTGCTACTAATTGCCACTGTTTAAATAGGTCATTAGCACATAATAGAAGCAATGTAGGAGAAAAAGGCAGGCTACATGTGGGGCCAGGAATAAATACACACCTTGTAGAACATCCATCATGTCTTTTTTCCCTTGTAAATATAACAATAGGTTGTATAGTTTCCTTGTGAAATGGGTCTGGGCTTTCCTGCCCAGTTTCACGGTGAAACAACAGGAGTCTCTGGGTTTCTATGTTTGACAATGTGAATAGCACCAGGAGTGAATACAGGGATGTGGGTTGTTGCAAAGCTACACGTGACCTCCATATGTATGGACATGACCTTACAAGAAATCCTTGAAACCTGCCTTGCTTGTGCATACTTTTCTGAGCAGCAAAAGCAGGGAATAAATGCATTACCCTTGTCAAAGATGAGAAATCTTAACAAGAAAATCCTCCCAGAGTCAAGATTTGGAAAAATCCTTCCTGTGCATTTTGGAAAATAACTTTTAGTTACATGGTGACTGACTCCAAAACTATCGAAGCAGCTTTTCCCAGCTGCAATCAAAGCAAGCCAGATTTCACCAGGAGTTAATTTGGCTTATGGTATTTTCAAGAATGGCAGTTACATGAAGAGAAAATTAACATACATCCTTATGAAACAATACCTATGATGGAAATCAAAAAGAAATAAAGGTGGAGAAAATCTACTGAAAATGCTGATTCTCTCTACAGTAAACACTATTACTTATGGGGTTTTGGGTTTTAAGTATCACAGTGATATTTGCGATTTCAGAGTAAATGGTGACTCCTATTCTGAAGATCAGAAAATAAATGACTGATCAGACATGTTCAGAGAAAGTACTAGTAATTTTTGCATCAAGAACCTGATCTTTTTTGAAGGATTTGTTGATTTTCTGTTCTTTAGCTCTGTATGTTAAATTATAGTTTGTCTCCTTTAAGTGCTGCTGAACAGAACCCCAGCTTGGTGCATTTTATTGCATTTTATCTTTACTTAAAAATCTCAAAAGATTTTTTCTGGTACTTCCAGAAGGTATGGAAATACACTCCTCTTTGCCACCCAGACAGATAGTTGCTGTGCTGGCCTGCCAATCAAACTGAACAGGCTGCCCTGAAAGCTGAGGAAATTCATTACAGTTTGGACACTTGTGCAGTGTTAAGTGATCTCAGTTCCTGAGGCTGGAGATGATGTGAGGAGTGATTAGCGCGGCTCTTGTCCAAGACACAGCAAGGGTTATGACCGTCCTTATGGTCAGCAACTGCACAAATATGAAATGGGCTGAGTTTGTGGAAGTAGGTTTCCACAAATTATTTAAAGTATGGGGCTACCTCCTATCTCTATTTATTATTCTAGTTCTTGGTGTAGCACTGATGAAAAACTCTGTTTACTTTGAGCTGTTCCCATTAACGGGATGGTGTAATAGGCATTTTTCCCCAGTGCTGCTTCCGCACTAAAGCACTAGCAAACGTGACATTATGACAACTGTGTTTAAAAATATTCAGCTTAAGATGAGGAGCTGTATTTGTTCTGTAAACGTCTCCGTGTTTTAAAAAACAAGCTTGCATGTCTGTCACCTTCTGGATCTAAATACTCCCACCATAGGATCTAAGGCAAATAAATATTTGTCCATTTTGTGTTAGGGACTCGGCGAAGCGGGGAGCAGAGGGGAGTGACGGAGGGTATGGCCAATGCCCCTGGCCAGCCATGGCCTTGCTCAGGGTCTCTGCACAAGAGAAGAGTGGTTCCCCAGAGCTTCAGAGCACCAGGAGAGCTGCTGTCTGAGATCCCCTTGTCAGAGGTCATGGACAGGCCTGGCATGCTCAAGCCCCTGTTTTCATTTCAAGCAATACTGTCGGCAGATGAAGACGTACAAAGAAACCCATTTAGACAGGCTTTATTACTCCTGTTGTCTGGCGTACCCTCCTCCCCCCGGTCGCGATAGGCTTGGCAGCCAGAAAAAAAAGGAGTTTCAGAGAGATTTTATTGGTTTGTTGTCACTGTCAATAAGTAATAGCTCTGTTTTTAATAGCCAGCCTCTGGGTAGTGCTGCCTCCGCCCGCCGCCCGGCAGACGTCTGAGTAAGCGCTTTTCGGGGCGGCGGCAGATGGATGACTATATATTACACAACGTGCCGCTGCCAAGTCCTCTGCAGTCCCATGTGTGACGCTTTAAACAAAGTTTCAAACAAGCCCACGAAACGTGCATGCCTGCAGATTTGGGTCTGGCTGTAAATGTTGCCAGATGGTTGCTGTGCCCTACCCCGAGCAGTGCCGCTGTGCATGGCCCCGAGCTGAGCCTGACATGGCACCCCGGACCTCACTGAGGAGATGGCCACACACTGGCCTTGCTGGAGACACAGCCTCATCCGGGCCTCTCTAGCGATATGGCTGCACGTGAACCTGTCTGAGGAGACAGCTGTGTGGGTGTGTCCCTGAGGAGATGGCCACAGATAGACCTCACTGAGGAGGCAGCTTTGTGTGGGTGTCTCTGAGGAGTTGGCTGTGCTTTGGCCTCTCCCCAGGACTGGCTGGTTTATGGAGGATGCTGAGGAGAAGCCATGCATGGCCGAGAGGCTGCTTGGCAAGGGAATGATCCCACAGAGCAACTGGAGGGAAGAGAGGGTGGCAGTGCAGGAATGGGTATTTTCTTGAGGGACGTTCCTTGTCTGCACAGAAAGGGACATGTGGCTCTCTGGGGAAGGACAGAAAGCACATGTTGCTCCAGGCATTGCCTGAACCCTTGTTCACCTGGAAAGCCAGTCACAGCAGCCTGTGTAACAAGAGCTGTTTGTTTGCCCAGGACTACCATCTCCCTGACTAGCAAGAACAGTGTGAGGGCTTCAGCAAAGATGTCAGCCTAGGTGTAAATGCTGCAGAGGTGGCAGGGCTGAAGATCTTTTTATTAAAATAATTAATAAATCAGACCTCAGAAAGGAAAAATTTAATTTAGAGTATTGTGTAGGTGTATGATAGTGCTGCAGACACACCTGACAACAATTCCTAGGCCTTACAGAGGCTTTAGATGTCAAAATAGCTTATGAAGGAGGGCAGATGGGACCAAGAGAGAAGCTGACAAGAGAGGACCTTTCAAAGAAGCTCTGGCAGTTCTGTTTCTGCAGCAGGATTACTATTCCTTGAACAATAAGCAGTAACAACCGTGTGCTTGGAAGTGACTGCAGAAGCTGTTGGTTTGATAGCAACCCTACCTACTGAATGGGAAACTCTAAGAGGGAAATGCAGCCTCATGCTGTTCTCCAAGTTCCAGACAGGTGCTGTAACACGTCTTGGATGTACATTGAGTATTTGGATGCCATTCTGAGGCTGGTGATAGAGGAACATGAACAAACAAATAAATTCAGCTAAAGTACAGGACAGAGTCTTGTCTAACAAGTCGTGCGGGATCGTGGCTACGGCATCATACTACAGAGAGTTCTGCATGTGTGTGTTTTAATGGGGATACAAATGAGTGACTCACCCAGTGCTCTGTGTTGTTAGTCACTAGATCATGAACATGGCATAACTCAGTTTCCAGCTAAGAAACACTTCATTCAGCAGTTAAGTGAGTTGTTATCTGGCAGTCATTATATCTGTGATTTACAAGGAACATACACATCTGCATTACCAGTGTCAAAGACCACCAATATAAAATACAGCAAATGGGATTTTTATCTTTCAGCACACTGCAAGAGTGGATGCATGAGCCACACTTTTCAGGCTGTATGTAATCAATCTAACGTAAGACATTATCTCTAAAACAGAAAACTAAACTTAGGACTGCTTTACGTGACTTCTTACCTTTAAATATATTTGACAATCTGCTCCCCCAGTATCTTACAAGCTCTCTGTGGCCACTACAAGATGTCCATCACCAGCATGAAACCGTTACTGATCCAAAGTGAAGCTATTATGTCAGGGGAGTCTGCTGACAGGCTAAGGAGCAAACACTTAACAAAAATCAAAGTCCATTTCTATTTTGTGTTTTAAATCAGCTTCAACAATCTCTCAAGATTAGAAAAATGTGCATGGACTAGAAAAGCTAGCAAGGAGTGAATGAATACTTTACAACAGAGTCGTGAAAGCTGAGAAATAAACTGAAGGCTTAGCAATGATTGTATATCTTTTATAATTTGCAGAGATTTTTTGCAACAAGGAAGATTCTGAGATCAGGAAAATAAAAGAGAATATCTTAAACTTTGCATCTGGAGCAGATATGGATATCCTTAAAGGAAATAATTTCTAGGGCTGGTTTTCAGAAAGTACAAAGCTTCTTAATTGTGTTCAGGAAATCATCATTAGTGTAAAATTTGGACCAATACTACTCTCTCTCAGTCTCAGAGCCTATGAACCATCAAAAGACTTTCAGGCCTGCTGGGCACCCTCAGTAGGAAGTGAGAACTCAAGACCTAATGACACTTGGATCATTTCACTCACTTAGGTGGGCTCCAATCTGGCAAGCACTTAGAATGTAATGATTAGGGCTGTGTAAACAAATGGAAAATTATAGCTTCTCTATTATTTAATAATTTTTCCTTGAAAGGAAGCTGAAAAAACCCAACCTGAATAAAACATTTAGTTTAAACCAAATAAAACCTGAGGTACATGAAAGTAAGCCATAAGAAACAAGTGAACTATAGGAAACAAACCAGTTAAAAGTCAGAATAATTAGCCAAAATCAAGCCAGGAAAAATACAGGGTGTTTCAAAAAGATGGACCCAATTTCAGTTGAAGGTCCATCTCAAATGAGTCCATCTTTTTGAAACATCCTGTATTTTTGCAGATAAAGCTATTCAGCATTCCCCTCCCAAAGCTGCAAATAGGCTTGGGATGACCCAAATCACATGCTCTGGACTTCCCTGAAGGTTTTTTCCCCCCAGTTCTTGTGCCTAACTTTGCAAATATGGACAGTTTACTTGAATGAAGTGGGGCTACTCCTACCTAAAAATAAAATGCCAAGTATTTGTAGTATGCAGCCTTTACATGCTTATTCCAACCCATACTGAGAATTTAGAGTCCATTTTGTTGTGAATAATCACATGCATATTAAGAGGAGAATTTTACATGAACATTGTCTTCTGGTTTTGCTGTGTTAAATGGTAATAAATGTTTTGTGTTTGCCAGCACAGTAGGATGAACTCAGAAACAAATGGATTTAAAATGGGGATGATTTTTGGGGTTTATGTATATGTCTCATCCAGATTTTTAAAAATGTGTCGTGTCAGAGCAGGAAATTAATGTGTCCTATGATCTCAGTGTTGTGTATTTATAACTTGGGTTAAAGGTGACATCATAAACATTCAGAAAGTCCTTGTTTACAAAAAAATATGAGGAGGAGAAGACTGCTGACCTCTTATTCACATCAAGAACACTCAACCGTAAAATCAAAGGTTAATATCAGTAATTTTTGTAAGTCAAGAGTTTTCCTATGTGGTGAATCCATAATGAGAAGTGCATTGTTTCTGTCTTGAAGATAAAATGTTTGACTGTTAAAATCCCTTGCAAATGTGGGGATTTGGGGTTTGATGCTATTATAAGTAGTTTTTTTCTGCAAAAACTAGGGAAGGAGAAAGGGAAGAAGAAAATAGAATTTCTTCCCATATTGTCACACATAGGTAAGAAAAAGGGCAATTTCTCTTCTGTCTTTCAAGGGGACAGGTTTTGGGACTTGCTGTATCCCAGAAACAGTGAGAAGTCAAGGTCCTTCATTCTTTACATATTTACTCCACAGTTTCAGTAGCAGTTGCAAAAGTGTATGTTATCTTTCTCTGGGAAATTCAACAAGGTTATGTGTATGTGTGGGCCCCTTCTGCTACTCCCCAGGAATGACCTGCCCCAGTCCTTCCCCACACACTCTTCTCTTTCACCCATTTTTCCCAAAGTTAACAAGTCTGGAAATAATTAAGAAAACCAGTCAGCTCTCCAGCACTATATAATTCAATTTGCTGCTCAGTGTGTGAAAATTTGAGCTCAAGGCAGTGTTTATCTGTTATAAAAATGCTTTCTTGTAGGGGAAAAAACATTCTTCCTGGTTGCTTGTGGCTCATGGCTAGTTACTTAAATCATTAAAACCACAGGTCTAATTATCACGAGTAATATATATTTTTTGCTGTTGCTGTTTTAGAATACATGATGCTTTACTTCTTGGAGCACAGAACACAAAACTAGAAAGTAGAAGAGCATTTTTGCAGTGTCTTCACCATCATCCAGTCCTGATTTAAGAACAGAAATATGATAATAGCCCCACTGTGTCAACATGAATCAGGATGGCAGATTCTTGACTGGATTTGAAGAATAACATGAATAAAGCGGGGAGTTAAGAAGCAATGCTATCTTGTGGTCTTCTTAGTCCCATACAGCCAACAATACAAATGCTTGAAATTGTATAAGAAGTAATGAAAGTATTTGCTTTTTAAAGAAATAAGCGGTCATGATATTCCCATTTTCAAAGAATTTAGTATACCTGCTGTTTGTCCAGAATTTGAACTGGAAACACAAGAGTGGTAGAGCCTGCTAATACACAGCAGCCTGTAGAGAAGGGCTTATTTAGATAGTGTTATACATAGGCACCTTCCTGCTTTTCTGGGTTAAAAAATACGTGGGTTTTAGAGTAGTACATTCCACCCCACCCACCTCAGGTTGTGGTAGGCCTTGTGTTAGGACTGCCCTCACTGGCTGTATCTACACCAGTAACTTAAGTATGCCTGGGACCATTCCCTGGCTGTGAGGCCAGCTGGCACAGAGCACCTGCAGCCGTATTATTAACATCTTGCTGGGAATGATCTCTGGCTTATGCTAACTCCCAGTGCTACAGAGCACAGGCTGAAACCATGCCTGGGACCTTCTAGTCATTTAAAATACAGACTATTGAATCTATTGAATTTATTTTAATAGTTACTAAACTGATATTTAATTTATGAGTATAGATATAAAGATTACATTGTTCACAGAGAAGGGATCTCTTTCATGTGTATCTCTGTAATCTTGAGGTGCGGGACAGATAATGCAAGTAAGCAGTATATGGAGAGTAAGATGAACAGCCAGAGATGAAAGTGGGTGGAACTGTGTTTTCTTACTCAGGATCCTCAGGGTTTACAGAGCTGTGTAGATTTTGACCTGCCACTGCAGGCCACTTGGCATTTGTAGGTAACATGAAGTAGTTAAAAGTACAAAAATTTACTGGAAATTACTTTCTTAAAGCCATACATACTAAATTTCCAACGAAAACATGTCTAACTAAAGGCAGAATATCTTTCCACACTTTCTGTTTGGATAGTCAACCTATTTTTCTGACCTGTAAAGCTGTTAATACATATTTGAGATGATAAAAAATAATTTTGTGTGCAACTGTTAGCTGTAAAACATTTCTATTTGACTTAAAATATTTTGGTCTGTCTCCAGAAGTGACACAATATTTAACAATACAATTTGAGTTAGTTCAGTTACAGAACAGAAAGGTGGTTTCTGAAGAACCCATGCTTTTACAGTATCTCAGTCAGTAACACTGACACCTCATTAGGGTTGTTGCAATATGCACAATAATATACCTGTCTGACCACAGATTTTCTTTCTAACAGTTGGGCAAGGTAAACATCTTTGCTGTGAAGCATAAGCAAGAAGAAGATATTCCCACTTACTGGGATTATTCGGTGTCTGATTTATTATTATTTAGCCAAGACTTTTAAGGGAGCCTTAAACCTTGACAAAAATTATTTGGGAATATTAAAGTCCTGATAGGAACTCTAAGCAGTCCAGAGTCTTACAAGCTATGCAACTGCTGTCTGTGCAGGGAGAGACAAGCTTTCTTCTAAGAAGAGAACCTTCAGTGTGCCTAAATGTTCTTTTCTATGTTCTTAAATATAAAGCTTTCAGAGTATAGTGCAAGCATGACACCAACACCTCCAGACATCAAACCCACCCTTCTATCACCACTGTAGTTTTTCTGGGGTGCTGAGTAATAGCCAGCATTCTAGGAAGGGTCATTAATAGTGAGACAGTCTGTGTTTCAATCACCTGCCTATCAATCAAATTCCTGAAGGCCAGAGTTCAATTAATTGATGACACCCTTGAGGCAACCTAAGCAGTTAACAAGTCAGTGAGACTTGGTAGAAAAACAAGCAGTATGTTTAAAAAAAACCCACCAACAAAACCTCCCATAACTCTCATTTGCCATTTTTACCTCCCTCTGATTTGTACCTCCATTGCCACCCCACACTCACAATGACAATGCATACTTTTCATGCAAAAATCATGGACTAGACACAGAAAAACAAGACCTATTTCAAACCCAAACATCCTGCATGCCATAGATGGATTCACAATCTTCAAAACATCAAAGGAAATGATCAGAGTTTGTCCTAGTTTTTTTCCTTAGCTGCTTTAGACTATTCTGCCATACTAGAGAAGTTTCAATGGGGTGTACTTCCAGTCCCCCTTGTGTAAGATTTTCTTTTGTATTGCTTTGTTGCAATGTTTTTTTATTTTTTGCTTTTTATAAACTCTGATGTAGACGTTTATGTCACTCTGTTATATGACACTTTCAAAAACCACTGATCTATGTAAGGACCTCTCCTAAATACAGAATCACCTTCTTTTGTGGTAATAAATCAGACAAAACTGGTTTAAAAGACAAAAAAATCAAAATAGTCAAATCAGCTTAGTCTAATCAAGCCAAGTTTATGTCATCCTTACCAAAGTGAACATGCATGTACATGTAGAAATGTGAAGAACTTAGTGTTTTTACTATGTAGATGTGTTTAAATATCTCATTCGGCTTAATGATGCACCAGTTTGCATCAAGCTTTGTTTTTAGCTGAAAAGTAGGATTTCATTGGAACAGCAGAGTTTGACGTTGCCTTATTTTAAAAATACTCACACCTACTTGTTTCTTCAGTTATGTATTACTATACTGGATGGCTTTGCCTGAAAAGTTTCAAACATAAGTAAATCTTCTGACAGACCCAGCCTGGCCTAGCAATTTATGATGAAAAATGAACCTGGAAAGTTTTCCACAGTTGGGTTTTTGTTAATGTTTTGAGCGCCTCTAGTCTGTGCAACAACCAAAATTTATTGGCAACATACCCTAGCTAAGACTTTGCTTCTCACCGATGGTTTGTTTCTGGCTTTAAGTTGTTGAGGGCAGTGGGGCAGTGTCTATTTTCCATCTGGTGTGAACTATTTTGACACAGAGGGAATGCAGGTTGCTAGAATCTCTTACTGAGAACTGAAGTAGACCTGTTGCCCAACATGATCAAAATATACAAAATTTGTTTGGGGTAGTTTGCATCACTGGTTTTATTTACATTAGAATGAAGTAATGTGTAAGGGGTGGGTTGATCTGGGAGGCACCAGAAATTTTACCTGTTCATTCACCAGCAAATCCCATGGAGCATCCTTGTTTACTTGAGCCATATGAAGGGACCATGTTCTTGAGCAGAGAGACCTACTAAACATAATTAAATCTGGCTGTGGAAGTCTAAGCTATTGATCTATAGAACCAAATATGAATATATGTTTTGGGTACATATGTTTATTACTACAGCATTATCACTTCACATTTACATTGATAAAAGAGATGGGCTACTTATTTGCTGACAACTTGATTTGTAAATTTGACTTCAACAGTACTAATTTTGAAGAGTACATGCCTAAGTCATTCAGAGTCATTGGGATCTCTTGGGTCCCCTTCAGCCAGCAGCTTAAAAACAAGAGGTAAGACGGTTGTTATTCTTCTGGTCCCTTACATACTTTACATGCTTTAAAAGATCTCTTTCCAAGAGGGAAAAGCCCTAAAGGCACCAGAAGTCAACTGTCTGAAGATCCCTTCACAAAGGATGGTGTTGGAAAGTGATAGTGGTGGGTGAAGTACAGTTGGGATGGGGGTACTGTGTGATATTTGGGGTAGTATCTAGCTCACAAGACAGCTTTAGTGCTCTGCTTTATCCTACCTCTCCATAGCGGTCTATATGATGCTGAGGTCTCAGAGGAAACCATAATTTAGAAAACATAAGCTTGTCTAATAAACCACTTCCCTTCTCCAGCTTCCTTGTTTTCCATCTCATTTCTTAGGGGAGGTCTCCCATTCTAACTGCTGATGATTGCATCAGGTTTCCTTTCAATTATTAGCAGTAACTAAAATATGCCTAGGAGGCTCTTCAGACCATGACAGCAGTGCTAATACAAGTCTATAAGATGTTCCAGTACAAAATGTTGAAACATATTTCTTCATCACTGCTCTTATCCATACTATCTGAATGAAAACTAAATGTTGGATTGTGAAGAGGTGTGTTTGTTTCAGCACAGTACAATAATTAGTTGTGGTGATAACTCATCCCCATCTGTGGGCTAATTATAGGTGGACAGCAAGGTACCAGTTTGACTAGAGTAAAAATTTATGATATTTGGAAGACATGATAAACAATGTTCTGGCAGTCAGTCTAGTATATTTAAGAAACTGGCTTTCTGGCATTTCAAAGCATGCTGTCAGAAGCCTGAAATATGGCCCCAGTCCTTGAGTTCCTGAGTAAAGCAGAAATTAATAAAAAAGCAAGCAAACTAAATAGTCAAATCAAGCCCCTCTTCCAAGCTCATGCTACGTGGAAGTCTTCCAAAGAGCATTGCACATTTTGTACGCTACAGAACTTTATCAAAAAAATAAGAACAGGAATCCAAGGATCAATGGAAATTACAACTAAAACTTGGAAAGAAAAGAGTAAGTAAAATGCAAATGAAAGAAACTCAAATGTAGCCTGTATGGGAAGCATGTTTGATATAAGGAAAGGGAGAAATGGAAAGAAAATCTTCTGAACATGCAAATTATCAGCTGGGTTGGAGTCCAACATTCTCTATGAACAAGGCATGCAAGGGCAAACACCAGTTATTGGCTGGACAGGCAGCTTGAGAACTGGACCCAAGGCAACTATTTCTATACTATTGGAGAAGTAGGTAAGTACCCAAACAAACTTACCACAAGCCCTTGGAGCTTTGCATGATCTTCCACGGAAGGAGGCTGGTATATTCAGGGAACCTGGAGACAGTCTGCCACTCAAACACAGTGAAAGGGGCTGGAATTTTATGACCTGCAACAAGGGACACCCAGGGTAAAAAA
The DNA here is from genome assembly GCA_013398125.1 of Aegotheles bennettii. Lineage (NCBI taxonomy): Eukaryota > Metazoa > Chordata > Aves > Caprimulgiformes > Aegothelidae > Aegotheles > Aegotheles bennettii. The sequence continues at coordinate 63,959 of VZRW01001588.1, forward strand.
ACACAATGCTTTTCAAAAGCTTATTTGATCAGAATGAAAATTATTCAGAAGCTTTAAAAAAGAAAAAAAGGACCATTGCTCTGACTTTCAAAAACTAGTCCATTGCTGTGATACAGTTTGCTACGTCTTCTTGACAACTTATGAAGGCTGTAATAATGAAGATACAGAAAAAGCAAAATTCTCTGTCAGTCAGACCTGGCACAAGTAAATTAAGGAGGCAAGGCCATGTATTTATATGACACATGCAATGACTGTCACAGCTTCTTGGAGGACTGTTGGTGGGTGACTACATGACAGCCATGCGCAAAAAACTTTCTTACTGAATGCAGTGTGTAGATATGTGTGTATTAGTGACTGCAAGCAAGGACAAGGAGATTTCTGGGCTTCTTCAAAAGCTTTGTGAAAACTTTAATGATACCTATTGCTTTGTGCCAGATAACTTTTGAAGAATTCTGTTAATAGAAGACATGGTAGATGGCTTAGAAGTGATAACGTTTCTGCAATACATTTCCCTTCTCCTTTCTCACTTTCAGGAATACGTAGTGAAATAAAATTCCTGCATCTTCAAATTGATGAAAAAAATATCCTGGACTGAAATATAGGAAGATTTTTTCCTGGCTTTCTTGGGGTCACACATTTTTATGAGGCAGAAGATCTCATAAGCTTGCTAGAGCACCAGATGTGGTAGTTTGCTTCTGATTCAGAACAAAATCTTTGGGTAGAATCCAGATCCTAAGTTGGGAAATGGCAGGGTTTGCTCTCTGACAGTTCTGAGTGTTTTCAATATGCTACCTCTACTCATAAGGAGGGTGGTTTAGGCACTGACGTCTCTGACAGTACAGAATGGAAAACAATGAACTAATACTTTCCTACTAATTTTTTTTAATTATGAGCTCATCTGCACTTACCAGTCAGCTAATTTGCTTCACACAGGATGAAATGATCAACTCTATTCTCTGGTATTTACTCCCTCAAGACTGGCATCTCTAACTCACAAGCTTTTTGGCTTTCATATTGTAATGTAGCTGTTGCTACCAGGAAAGAGAACAATGAAGAATTTACTTCTTGGTTTCCACGGGTGATTATTATGTCTTGTACACTGGTTTTATTCAGGTAACTTCTTCATGCATCGTACAGCTGTGGGATCTCTAGTTATTCTCATGTCCCTGTTATTAGAAATGACATTTCTTCAGCAAAAAATTGCTAGGTATATTTAGGGGCAGTTTAATTTGTTCTGTATCATCTTTCCATTTATTATTTGTACATAACTCCTATGTTCTGTCATTTCAGCTCAGTATAGGCCAGTTATAAAACACATCTGAACATGGGTACTTGCAGAACAGCTATTCACACCCGAACAGGTTATGACATGTTAGCAGATAAGTCTGAGAAATAACTTTAAAACAGGCAAATAATTTCTGAATTTTCTCAGCAGAATTCAGCACTATGCAGATGACGCAATCATGAGAGCAAATTGTATAAAACAATTGGTGAGAAGATAAAAAATGTTTCTTCCTTTAACTTACAAGAATAGTACAGAGGAAGACAGAATGCCCTTTCTGAGTACATTCAGTGCCTGGTCCATGGGCCACAAATTTTGCCCCATCATGACCCATTTACAGTACAACTTTCTTGCATTGTATGTTATATTTCCTTGTGACCACGGTGAGTGAAACTGTATCTTGAGATCACCGTTCTGTTAACCTCCTACAGAACAGCAGTCTTGACCATGAAAAGCAAAAGAAAATCCTTCATTTTAAAAACACCTGCAACATTTAATTTGTATGATGCTGGTATTGCATGTTGCATTCACTTTCTCAGTAGTGACAGCCAAATATACTCTTCTGTTCATTATCATGAAAAAAAATACTACTACCATGGATATTAATCATGTCTCTGAAAATTATATTTCAAATCATTTTATCCTTTCTTATACAATGGCAGGAGAGATTATTTGTCTAACTGTCCATTTATCATTCCCATTTTCCATTTGCTTTAACTAGGACACATACTAACTTATGCTGAGCATGTTGTTTGTTTTACAGTTCCAGTCACATTGCCAAAATTTTATGCGCTTTTATAGAGTTCAAAGGTAGATTTTTTTGGCTCTGTGGAAAATTGAACCTAAAAAGTAACAAAGGCTTTTTCTCTCAGCGTCTTGGTTACTTCAAGCAATATGTGTTTCTGCCTTCAACCAAAACAAAAGTACGACAGAAGAGAACTTCTTGTGGATAAACCAAGGCACAAGTAATCTTCATGACACAGTATGAAGTAAAGGAACTGAAGCAGCACTTGTTTATGGGGCAGAACCTGTTTCAGCTACACCTTGGGTCTTTGGCAGGCCGAGAGTTACACAGAACAACTTGCGTATCTCTGCAGCAAACTGTGGTCATTTTGAAGCAAAGCCAAGATTTTTTCTGTGAATGGGCAAATGCAATGTAAAGTGCAATATGCAGAAAATAGAAATTCTCAGGTTTGTGAACCATGTCAAGTTGGTATAATACATTTTCTATGTACATTTTTAATAAGAAAATTAATCCCATCTGTTTCATAAAAAATGTCTTTTCTTGGTTTTGGAAACAAAAAAATTTAAGAATGTTTGGTTTTAAATAGATATTTAATTTTGGTTTTGAAATATGCTGAATTGTCTGAAAGTCTTGCCTTTGTTTCTATTTAATTTTCCTCCTTTTTCCACTATTATGATGGAGTTTAATTTTTTAAAGGAAATTCTTCCATTCTTTTGCATCTAACTTTTTATTAATTTACATTTTACTTAACTTTCATATTCATGTTCATATGCTAGTTTTATTTATTTTTTACATCTTAATATAAATGTGTTTGGGAAAGGGATCCAACAGAAGAGGGAAAACAATTTTGTTTTTTTTCTAAATACATGAAGTATTGTTTTCCTTAAACTTGCTTTAACTTTTCTTACATTAGTAGGGAAAAGGAGCAAAAGTAAAGGTTTAAAATATGAATATATCTGAACTCCAGAGTGTTCTGGAATTTCATTAAAAAAATCCAGATGAATATTCCATTGTAATTAATTTTGTCTTTTTAAAACAAATTTATGCAGAAAATTATATATATAGTTAGTGTACAGCTAATCAAGTGCTCATGTATATATGCTAAAGCATTAGCCAAAATATAAAAAAAAATGTTCTGTGCCTTTTCAAATACTGCCCAAAGACTGTTCTGAGACTATTTAAAGATTGCTCTGAGAATAAATGAATTGGTTCTTTCCCATTTCTCCTTGAAGAAATTAATGTATGTCTTTACCATGCAACGAAGTAAAAAAGCAGATGCTGCTCTCTTATCTTGTGCCCCATTTGCTGACCACTAGTAACAGTGCTAGAAGGGGAATGCTCTGCTGTACTTTAATGCGCTAACGATAGCAAGGTGTTATCTCAAAGGCTGCCTCTCAACCTCTACCCCATCACATTAGCTGAGATCAACTATGCAGCGCTCATTGTCAGTTCGTGAGGTTAAACACTCTACAACTGGTGAAAGGGCTTTCTCAGTTAGGGGACACAACTATGAACTTTCTCATGAGCAGAGAGACTTTTGGGACCAAACTCCCTCCCATATCTGAACTGAAACTTTCTGCAACCTGGCTGGTGCTGGGAGAACCTGCCCAATGCAGCTGATGACAGCAGTCAGCAAAACTGATCTGACGTCTCAGAGCCTTTCCTTGTCTTATGGTAGATTTATCCAAGCGGTATTGTAACATTTTTAATAAGCACTTCAGGCCAGATTCAGGGAAAGATTTAAGTGCCAACTAGACAGGAATTTAGGGAAGGCATTTCAGTTCAGAGGAAACACTCCAACCCTCACACCCAACCTGCTTATAGGAAAACCAAGGTTTTAAACATCCTTGCCCTTTGATTTTCAAGGGTAATGTGTTTCACTCAGGGACCTAATTCTCCTGCATTCAGTAGAGAGCCAGTGTAGGTGCCCAGCCTAGCGCTATGAATCTTACACCTCACACCAGCTCCTACAATGCCTGAGCCTGTGTTATATCTCTGCCCCTCTCAGAATAAATTTGCTGTGGCTGTTCTCCAGTGTGCTTGGCAGTTTGTAAGCTGCAAAGTCATGGCAATCACTGTTAGGAAAATTATGGGCTGCTTGGATTTAAACTAAGATTTTCTCAGACATGAATTTGTTGTCTTGCACAGGAATGATACAAGAGGTGATGTTGTTGAGTGGGAATTAGCTAGATGTAGTGATGCTTTTTCTAGTATCCCTCCTCACAAGAAATGTTTGTTTGTACTTAGCTTCAGGCTTCATGTTTTTTTCTCTTAGCAGTAATAGTAATGTAAACATTTCAGGTAGACTTCTGACACCGAAACAGGACAAAGTAGCTTCAAAAGGGCTGGAAACTTTTCCTTGGATGTTTTGGACAATGGTTCAAATAATTTGTATTCATGTTTTTATTGATTAAATGTTAAACTTTAATTTTTGGTAGTTCTGAGAGCTTAAATTCTCTACCCAAAAGTGACATGAATATTTACTCTGTAAAAGGTGGCATAGCAGCAGTTTGATGGCTGTCCTTTCTTAAAAGCTGGGGCACAGGATAGAAAAACACTTGTCCTTCACCCTCCTTGTACTATTTTCTTCCACACCATTCCACTCCCTTCCCATAAACACACATCCAGCCAAACACTTTGTAAATTCTGCTCTGCGAGGCAGAAAGTTTGTTTCTCCCAGTAGCAAGCACTATGCTGACCAAATGATGTTGTCAGTGATATTTGCAGAACCATTTTACTTGAATTGCATCAATTTGATGCACAATATTGCTCTCTTCATTTTGTCAGCAGTACAGCACAGAAAGGAAGAAAAAGCAGTAAAAAATGTGCCCTCTGGGAAAAAATGAATAAGAAGGCGCCACTTTTATAACATCACCTTTGCAGCAAAATTATACTTCAGTGTTGCTTTAAAGTCAGTTATATTTCCCTGAAGGGAAAAAGAAATGTGTGCGATAGTTAAATATTGCAAGACTGAGGATTTTTTAGCTAGTGAAATAGAAAAAACTCTAGTACTAGGCTGCAGCTCAACTCAACCCATATCCCATCAATTTCTCTTCCTAATAAAAATATTTTAATGTTACCAAGCTGTAGTTGTTTAGACCTTTTCCATAAGTCAGAGAGTTTGAGATGCCTTGTTATTGCTGGCAATTTTAGCACTTCCTTCCTTCTGCCATAATAGCAGAGTCTGTGAGGTTCCTCATTAAGAGACGAGTGCCAGATACTGACAGAATGCAGAACTCAGCCCCGGGCTTCCCAGGCTTGTCCCCTCATTACTGAAGCAGAATGGAAGTTGTGAATTCAGAACGATTTACTTGAATAGTGCTAATGCATTTTGAGTGATAAACTTTTGAAAGTGGAACAATTCTCACTCAGCACGCTGGAAATAAAGGAGCATAGTGCAGTGTTAATAGGCTCAATTTCTAGATGTGAAAATGTCCCACTTTCCTCTTAAAGTAGCTCCCATCAGATTATTTTCTCCTTGCAAACAGGAAAGAAAAGGTTCCTTCTTTTATGCCACCTCACATATCACGCCTGATGCTGTAAACGACTTCCCCTTCTGCTTGTTGAGGCTTAGACTTAACTGGGTTGATTAATATGAAGTAAAATGTAAGAGAAATGCCCCTCCCCTCACATTAAAGCCTCACCTTGATGCTTTATAATGTTAAAGAAGAAGGTTGTAGCTGACTATAAGGGTTTGTCTTTATAGAACTTCTACGTTTTGAACATCCATCAAACAAGAGAATTTGAGAACAAAAGACTTTTGTCTGTGTCTTTATGAAACATATGACCTGAGATTCTTTCACCTAAAGGTTATGGTCTATGTAGGCTCATCATTTCTTCCCACTCACAATTTAAAATCTGCCTCATCACACACTCACGTCGCATGTTAGTGCTGCAATTGATTTAGAGCAACTGTATTACTGAAATGCACCCCACTCTACAAAGGCCCACAGAAAAAGCCTTCAAGCAATGGAGTAACTGTTGCTTTACAGATGATGAGATGCCACAAGATTCATTTTTGTGTAAGACTTTCAGGCAGCTGTAACACCCTTAGTAATGCTAGTGAAGAGTGGTGTTGTGACAAACTGTGAATTCAATACAACCTACATCCTGGCATGAAACTGAAACCTCTTAAAATAAAAGAATAACAAATCACAGATGTGTATCACAGAATCACAGAATCACAGAATTCTAGGGTTGGAAGGGACCTCGAAGGATCATCTAGTCCAACCCCCCTGCCAGAGCAGGGTCACCTAGAGTACATCACACAGGAATGCATCCAGGCAGGTTTTGAATGTCTCCAGCGAAGGAGACTCCACAACCTCTCTGGGCAGCCTGTTCCAGTGCTCCGTCACTCGCACAGTGAAAAAGTTTTTCCTGATATTCACATGGAACCTCCTATGCTCCAGTTTACAACCATTGCCCCTTGTCCTATCATTGGTCGTCACTGTAAAAAGCTTGGCTCTATCGTCCTGACCCTCACCCTTTATATATTTGTAAACATGGATGAGGTCACCCCTCAGTCTCCTTTTCTCCAAGCTAAAGAGACCCAGCTTCCTCAGCCTTTCCTCATAAGGGAGATGTTCCACTCCCTTAATCATCTTAGTGGCTCTGCGCTGGACTCTCTCAAGCAGTTCCATGTCCTTCTTGAACTGTGGGGCCCAGAACTGGACACAATACTCCAGATGTGGCCTCACCAAGGCAGAATAGAGGGGGAGGAGAACCTCTCTCGACCTACTAACCACCCCCCTTCTAATGCACCCCAGGATGCCATTGGCCTTCTTGGCCACAAGGGCACATTGCTGGCTCATGGTCATCCTCCTGTCCACCAGGACCCCCAGGTCCCTTTCTCCTACACTGCTCTCCAGCAGGTCAGCCCCCAGCCTGTACTGGTGCATGGTGTATGCATCATGTATTCACAAGTATCTTACAAGTATAAAATGTGTGTCAACAATTTGCCCACAATATATATTACAGGTAAATAAGAGGCTATTTCCCCTGGTAACTAATATTTTTTGTTTATTTTAAGTGACTGACACCATCTAAAATGTTCCTTATTTTTATTTTGCATGCCTAACATACTGCTTTCCTCAAAAATGTGCTACAAAGGAAAGCTGAGAGACCAAAATCTGTAAAGCCATAAACAAGAGGGTCCACAGGCAGGTACATTCCCTTAACTATAAGGGTTGAGTAACGTTGATGGCAGAGGATATTGACTGATGGATACTGGAGTGTGATGGTTTAATTAATTTCCCTTGGGACCCATCAGACACAATTCTATTTTTGCCAACTCTGAAATATATAATTGGTTTAGTTGAGAGGTTTTCTTTTGGAAACCACTCCTCCTTATTCGTCCCCTGATCTGGATTATGAAGTTGACCTGCTTGTAGTAACAGCATGAAAAGAACATTTATTTACTATCTACTGTAAAAGGCTTTGATTATTTTTCCTCAGATGAGCAAGTTTTGGAGAGGCTCTAATTCATCATCTGACTGGAGAGGGGATCCTTTACATGTCATGAGCAACTTGATCAGACTTTCACAGTCTGTGACTTAGTATGAAAAATGTTCTGCATTCATCCTACCAGACCACCAGCAGTGTTATGTTCAGACCAGACAGAAGAAAATGCATGATGCCTTCCTTAGCAACATCTCCCTTCTCCCTAGGGAAGTAGAACAGTGAAAGACTTCTAATGATTCAAATCAGTTTGGGAAGAGTGTTTCCAAATTCCAGGAAAGGATTTTATTGTCCAGTCTTGGTCTATACTTTAAAATGGATAGTAAATAAAAGACAGGAAGATCATGTCAAGCTTCTTCACTGTAGATGATGTATCCTTAAGTTGTACCTAATGGTAGTGAGTGGCAAGGTGATATATGAAGTAGTCACTGAGTCTTACTTTCTGTTTTCAATTTAGAAGGTTTTCTTGTAGGTACAGTCCCTTGCTCAGACGGACTGGATAAGAGAAGAAAAAGAAGTTGTCCCTTCCAGAGTTGTGACTTCATTTGTAATACTTTTAAAAGAGCAATTCATTATAGACGAGTTATCAGAAGGAGCTGAAAGAATTATCTGCTAGTTGAGGGTATTCCTTTTTTTTATTTTTTAATGCAGGGTGTTTGGTACGAGATTGTTGAGCATTTTTAGATGAACACGGGACAGTGGAATCTGAGTGACTCAGGCTGCCACCGTTCTTCATCCATCTCCTCATTTACACCAGCAAATACTGCTGCCCTCCCGCCTCACAGAATAAAAGGGAAGCAGGCAGATTCCTCCGCTATTTACACAGAGAAGTCAGAGGTGTGACAAGACCTTGGAACTGGCGTCTCGCCAGGGGAATGCTCTTCCCCGTGACCTAGAAAGAATGGCTCCACAGTCCCCTTATCTCTCTCACTTCAGATATAAAAGGGCCAAATTAGAGGGTGACAAAGTAGCCCTGCAACTTGTAGGGTGGTGTAAGTGGCAGTAGACAGTAGCGCATACTGACTTGGCTTTCAGTAGCTATGGGATTATTACCTTTTCAATATTTTTATACTAATGGAAGTCAATGTAGTCTAAGCAAAATGCATCTTTCCTCCAGCAGAAGGTGTCTGTTTCTATCTGTACTGAATTTGGACTCACTAGTTGCCTAAAAGTAGGTTTTAAGTAGTGTTAAGCCTCCTCTAATGCCCTTCTTCAGATTCCCTTTATAATAACTTCTGAGATTTTTTCACATTACTCTTTTAGTTCCTCCTTTTCACCTCTGCAGCACAGGTAGATTTGCTATGAAATTTCAGGATGATACATTCAGCACATTAGGAAATTAACTATTTGGTGGAATTTACTTTATTTTTTCAATTATAACCCTTTTATGACTTTAATATATATCAGGCACTAACACTGACTCATTCACAATTCAGGCCAAAATCATCAGGGAAAACAGAAGCTACTTATTTAAGGCTTAGATTGAATCCTTAAAATCTTCCATCTATGGAATATGCTCAAGGAATGCAAATTTGCAACAGTATTTGTCCAATCGATTCACAAAACAGTAAGTTTTGCAGCTTAGTATTATAAATATGCTCAGCCAATGAAGCCAAGCAATACCTTCAAAGGCCTAAGCACTTATGTGCAAAATAAGGGCTGTATGACAATGCCTCTAAGTATATATAATATATGTATATGATACCCACAATGCCTTGTTGACAATGAAGATGTGGGTCCTTCAGTGTTATTTTGCTCTTATTAAGCAGTACTTTATTTTAGAAATGGGCCAACTGCAAGCAGTGAGACCATTTGTGACATGTTTTGTCATATTTTGAATGAGGGTGGCAGAATCTAGTCCAGGAGAGAATGCTTTATGGAGATTACCAAGAAAAAAGGGCTAAATATTAAGTAAAAAAAACCCCTCTTACCTTAGCTATAAAGAAACTGTGCTTTCTTACAATATTGCATTTAATTTCAGTAAGAGAAGGCAGTGCTAACATGATTATATTTATCTTAATTTAATTTTTAATGTTGTCTTATGCTTCTATTAAATCCAGAGGAGATAAACTTACTTAGTTTCTAAAGCTATAAATTTGCACAGCAAGAGCCCCTTATCGTTTGAAGTTATAGTTTACATCTTAGCTAATTTAAAAGAATTTCAGAAGTAAATAGGGATTCATAATCCAAGCACAGAGTGTGAGATGCCATTCCCAGCCAAAACTTGCAGCATTTGTTCTTAACGGCACAGCCAAGTGGACAGAGTGGTGTAAAATATCTTCGCTCTGTTTTACTAATTACTGTATGGCTGCCAAAGATACAAGCAGCGAGATAGGACTTCAAGGGATGTGCTGGTGTTAGACTGCAGAGTCTCTTTCTGAAATTAGTGAACATGAAAGGAATGTGTTGTGAGCTCCTATCTACTGTTTATCTATGAGGGTCCGACAGATAGTGAGCTTGACAGTGAAATTCTAGCCCTGAAACTGATGAAATGCCAAAGTTTCCTTAGTCCCTGGGACCGCTCGGTGTATCTTTTCTTGCTTCATAAGGGAGTGACTGGTATTCGAGCACTGATAACAGCAATCTTTCTGGTGGTGCTGAGTTAGAAAAGACATTCCACAAAAATAAACAGCAGAACAACTACAGTTTCTTTTTTCTTTTTGCCTGCAAATGGCAACCCATATGGGAGTCAAACAATACATCAGCAGGATGTATCAACAGGACAATGAATCCAAAGCAGATCTAAACATTCATTGTAGGATTAGAAAATTTCATTCACCTTGATATGTGTGAAGCTAGACGTAAGCACAGCAAAGGATGAGAGGAAATGTGTTGCAAAAACTTGCTCTAAATTTTTTAAAGTCTATTTAATGAGTTCTTCTATGTGCAATGTTGCACAGTGTATTTATGGAAAGTTTATGACAATTAGACTTAAACCTGTGTCATAGTTAAAAAAAGACTTCAAGTAGCTAAATAAATTGCATTCTTTGCTATATGTAGGTACTGCAATTTATGTATCTTTATGGCTCTTTCTCTCTCATGCATACTGCACATAAAGAGAATTTTCCTGCTGGGAACTGTTGTTTCTATTCAGTGACTATTAGCTGTATGTCACTCCTACCCCAGCATTATCTTAGGAGCAATATACAAGTACCAGTAGTTACTTTAAATTATGAAAGAAAAATACAGAAAAAAAGATACATACTAAAAATTATTCATCTCTTCTATCCAAACATGTGCAAGTAGGTAAATAAGTAATGTTTTGCTTTTGAGATACATTTCCTCCCAAATATTTCCACTTCCTTGACTGACAAAATGCAGTTTGTTCCACCAGTAAACAAGTTTTTAAATGCTTTACCCTGGGGACATCAACCTATGCCTTTGGGGTTACATGAAGACCATGAGCAGCTGGAGAAAACCTCTAATAAGTATGCCCTGTTGCCATGCCAATTTTAAAGCTGCGGGATCCCGAGCCCTGAAGGTCTTCTGAGGCCAATGTCATCAGGTTGACCTGGTTTTCAGCTGCAAACCCAACTCCTCATCTCCACAATGAAGCAAAGAGATGCCGGGATGTTGCTATTATCTCCCTTCTGATCTAATCCCCTGATTTCCCTGGGTATTCGACTTGTGTTGCTGGCTCTCAGGCATATTGAAAACCATTGAATGTTCTCAGAGGATCAGTCTTGACTACCTATCTTCTAGCTGAGAAGACACAATCTGTGGTGTAGTGCTTATAACACCTTTTTTTGTGCACACTGGCACAAACAGGCAACCAGGTCCACTTTGCCAGGCTGAATGCTAATAAACATACCTCAACCAAGTATTTGCTCTGGCCAGAAAACCTGTCATCACTGGCAATGTGAAATATCATTAGGCATTGTAAAATAAGTCTAGATCAAATATACACATAACACTAGACCCAGCAGTTCTGCGTCTTGGTGTTTTAGAACGGAAATAAACGTAAAGCATAATGGTAATGGCAAATATAGGTATAGATGATCTTGGGTCAGGTACACAAGAGGTTACCTGCTCATTTTTAACACCATTTATTTATTCCAAAATGGTCCTGGAAAGTTTCTCCATCTTGCTTTCATAGCAATACATGTCTAATACTTAAACATTCAGTAAGTGTATGTTTACGTGAAATGTTTAGCACTCATAGGTGTTTCAGCTTTTAAGTATCTAGTGCTGTCCCTGCCCATATCTTGGCAAATCAAACAAACAAATACATTTCCATAGAAAAAGTAGAATTACAGTAGAAGAAATATTTTAATTTTGGTTAGTTAACTGTAAAATCACATATACAGAGTATTATTTTATGGCAGAACAGGTGGGTATCTGACTTTATTGAGCAGTGAATGGAAGATACTGAACTTTGTTAATCTTTTCAATATCATTTCTTGGGATGGGATCCATTCTAACTCTTTCAATTTGTTTCTAAATTTTAAGTGTTTCAACACTATTCCTACAGCAAGTGATCAATGAAATAAGATACGTGCCTTTGTAAGTCTAAAAAAACAATAGTTTTCTGAACAAAATCAAAATAAAACCTGTTTAAAATAATCTTTTTCACTAAATACTATTCTGGGCAATGACAGTGCACACCATCATGGAGGAAAAGTATATATTTTGGCTGAATATATCCAGAATCAAGCCAATTCTATCTAATGTAAAAACCATTTTCCATACTAACTTCATAGCACCATAGGTTTTTAGCTTAAGTGGAATTACATGAGTGTGAAAATGATTTTGAGAAAGAAGAAAAAATATATTATGGTGTGCAAACACGTATACATACATCTAGGTAGAATTATACATATAGTAAATAATGTATGTGTACATGTATTTTTTACATATGTATACTCATACATACATCCATGCAGATACTTATTTTTTGTTGTTACAGCTGGAAAGGTTCACAGAGCCAGACAAATGTATGACCAATGGAATTTTTAGCAGCCAGTGATAATATTTCTTCAGATTATGAAACTTTCTTCAAATGCCTAACAAATACGAATTTATCAAAGTTATAAAAACCTTAATGACAGAAGAGCACCTTCAAAAAATATCTGTGCATTCATTGGCGAGCATTTATCACTTTCTGAGTAATGCATAGCTTATCCACTGGCAGAAGTCAAACAATGTTTTCTGACAAAAAGCACGACCTTAAAGCACTTACAATTTTGTTATGAGCCTTCCTTCTCCTCTTAGCTGACCAGTAGGTGAAAATAACAGCAATCTATGACAATATGGACTGTGATAAATATAATGGACTGGGGTCTCTTTTAATTTTTCTATTTGAAGCTGCATTTCTAAAGCCAAGTCATACACATTCTATTTCTAAACAAAAAAAAACTCCAATATGTTTTTATTCATAAGCAAATTTGCTAGCACATTCAATTTGCAATTTGAATATTTTATTATTAAACTGCAAACAGAGCTACAGATAACCAAAATGTTGATCTAAAAGAAAGATCTGTAGGAGAATGACTATTCTTCCAGAAAACAATATTTACAGCAGAAACAAAATACAAATATTTGAATCTCAGAGCATTTGAGCAAAATCAAGTTCCTGGAATATACCTGGCATTTAACACATCTGAGGACAAACCAGTGAGACCTTTTCCCCTTCTAAATGTAATATTTCCTATCCATGCAAGTCAGACAATAGTATTTATCTAAATTTGTAAGCAGAGAGATGCATAAATGAGCTCACTTTAGTAAATACTTCTTCTGAGACATAAAGCACTGTGATCCTTCTGAAATTAATCTCCTGTATAGAAAAAGCCATGATTAATCTTCATTGCTTGATAGTATTTGAGTACGTCATGTCAATTTTAAACACAGACTTCACCAGGCAAAAGAGAATTTCAAGAGGACAAAAATTAATCATTTTTGCAATATCACCATATCCAAAATAATTATTAATTCCCATTGCTACTTTTTTCCAGTTGCTATCCTTGAACAGATAATGCTAAACCTGTCTGTTACACCACAGTTGGTTGTGGTCCCTCTTTCCCACAGTTTCTCTCTTTCAGCCCAGAGGGCTCATCAAGAAGGCAAGTAGTCATGCATATTGTATTTTTAGCTGATGCAATGGTAAATTAAACAACTAAATTGTTTTTGATGTGAGGACCTATGTGGGGACAGCATGTTTCTGCACATGCTTTCCACAGTGGTTACATAGTCAGATATAGCTTAGTGTTAGCTTGTTAACAAGTTACTTCTGTTACTTTGTGGAAAGTCCAGAATGTTGTTCTTCAGTTCAGAGACCTGTATTTGTGATTTAGACTATGATTTATTGATATGGCATTAAGATCTGTTAACTGGGGAAACGCAAATGTATTTCTGAGTCATTACTTCCACCACTAGTGAAGCCAAAGGCCTTTTGAAGAACATTTTTTTAAATACTCACAGCTTAGTCATTAAGCATAATTGACATAACCTCTCACCTTTTCAGATCTCTCCAGTAGTAAAGGCAATTCAACACATGAGTCAAGCAGGAGTACCAATTTTCTCCCAGAATATTCCTTATAAAAATGTAATTGCCCTGACTGTCATTAAACTGTTGCATGCAAGAATCTGATCCTTAAAATGCTCACAGCAGCAGGGCAAGCCCATTGCCTTTGCTGTGATAGCCCTGCTGTCAACAAGTGCTTGTGGTTGTGCATTTTTGATTCATAATATTGCTAAGATAAAGCAACTGAATATTAAACTCTCTGGCTATTTAAAACGTTAGAATGTGTCAATCACAATAGGCAGAAGGGTATTGCTAGAAGGATGAGAGCATTGCTGGAAAGAGGCAGACAAATCTGCCAGGCTCTCTAATGTTCTGATTAGTTTTCACTTCAGATCTGTAAGCAGTGACTCAGTGAAAATGAATCTCCGCTTTGGAAGAGTGACTGTAGCTTGACCCTGTTCTGTGCGAGGTGAACCACACTCCCAACTTCAAATGCTGCTTTGCACATCTCCAGTCAGAGGAATAGCAGGCAGCAAAAGGGAGCACAGGGGCAAGGGTCCATCCTCACCTGCCCCGTAGCTGTCTGGCTATGGTAATGAGGGACAGTGGAGGTGCTCGGACTCACGGCAGGCAAGGCACCAAACGTGTAACTGAGCCATAATGTGGCAAAGTGACACTGCCCCTTCAGCACTCCCATGTGCTTCTGAGTCCTCTGTCTCCTTAAAAAGAAATGAATGCAAAAGCAATGCTGTATGAGGCAGGCTAACATAGTAAAGAGGAGATGCTTACATAGAAGTCCCTCTACAGAGACAGGAGTACTTCTGAGGGTGTTTTGATCCTACCTTAAGATAAAGAGATAAAGTGCCCTCTGGAGATTTCCCTCTCTCTCTGCACAGCATGTAGAGGTAACTGCTCCGCACAATTTGCCTGACTCAAAATGACTAAGATGAGGTGAACCCCAGCTTTGCTGCCCAGTCAGTCTGGGGTTTTCAGTGTTTGTTCACCACCCTTATTCTCAGATGGTCATGTAAAAGAATTCCAGGGCATATTCTAGCATTATTTATTTCTTATTGATTAATACGCCATGGGAGAACATGACTGAGGTTTATTGCTCCCAGTAGCAGCAGCAGGAGACATTAAAATGATATTATACCCATTTTTTGAGGCAAGGAAAAGCTGTGGACAGCCAGCTATTTAAAATATTCCAGAAGACAGTAATTCTCCTAGGGAACCTTGAAATGGTCATGATTACCAGTCACAGATTAGGATTTAAGAAAACTGCAGTTCCAAACCCTTGAGAATGGAAAATTGTTTTCCCTTCCAGATTTGTATTAGTTATTAGAGGAAGATAAGAAAATATGAAGCAAAGTAAATACAATGAAATCTCAGATTGCGAGGAAGAGTGTAAATGAACAGATTCTTTAGAGAAAATGTTAGCTTTTTCTCACAGGAAAAATAGTTTGGGATATAAAATACAACCTGAGCGCTAGGGAAACTGGTGTAACATTTCCTGTTCTGGCAGAGACTTTCTGATTGACCCTGGAGAAGGTCATTGCATACAGTTGCCCACTGTTATAAGCTTTGGCATTTTATTAAAACTCAAAGTTTTTCAGTCTAGCTGATTATTGGAGAATTTAGTGA
This sequence comes from Aegotheles bennettii, assembly GCA_013398125.1. Classification (NCBI taxonomy): domain Eukaryota; kingdom Metazoa; phylum Chordata; class Aves; order Caprimulgiformes; family Aegothelidae; genus Aegotheles; species Aegotheles bennettii. The sequence goes on from VZRW01001588.1 coordinate 79,544, forward strand.
TTTATTTAAAAAATAAATAAAGTAGTTAATCAACTTCAGGATTGTTTTTAAGTTCAAGCCACTTTTATTATTATTATTATTATTAAGAGACAAAATTAAAAAATGTTACCTTTTTAAGGATTACCTTTGGGAGAGGGTAATGCTTTTTGTTTTCTGCTAATTTCCTCCATTATCTTAATTCATATAGATTAAAGCTGTAAGATTAGAGAGACATATGCACGTGCAAGTACCACAGAAGTCAATAGGAGTCCTTCTGTGTGTGAAAACCTAAAAAAGCGTGTGCAAAGACCAATGCTTTAGCTGCACACATTTGTAAAAAGTCCTTGTAGCAGAGTGGAGGTACTGCAGAAGTGCAAGATTCCTGTCAGCAGACCTTCATAACATGCCTTGCAAATTAAGAAAACAGACCATGACACTTTCAGCATCAAGCATTTTTTCCTCTAAGCTGGTAGCAAACAGAACCTGTTGCTGTTTGGCTTTGCTCATTAAAAGGAAAGTATCTAGTATCATCAGTATTTACTGTTGGCCACTGAATAACATAACACCATGAAAACAGAGCATCTGGCCACCTTCACTCACATTAAATGAGACATGTCCCCCTGAGTCATGCTCTAAGGATTGGTTAGTGTTTGCTTGGACAGACATTCCCAAAATGGCAAGATATTTCTACTGACCTTTTAACTGGCTTGAAATAATTTTTCTTCCACATGGCTCCCAGCTTAAATTTTTTGTTTGATCACTTGTGTCATGCTTTAACCTTCAGGATTATTTTACCTCACTATGTACATCTAATAAGGCTTTTGGCTGCCAGTAACAGATTGGAGAGGAAATTTAGAGGGTTTTATATCTTTTCCCCAAAATCCCTGCCCCTGCTCTGTTTGTCCCCCTCCTTGACCCTACTTTGACCCTATGTTAAAGCACCACTAGTACTTCAACACCAGAGAGGGATATATATCAGGTGTATGTTCCTCCTTGTCCTGCCCTCCTCTTCCTTGAGCCATAGGATCTTCAGCCACATGAGGACTCCATCAGCCCCTTTTAACCCTCTGCAATATTGAATACTAAAGGCAAGAGAAAAGATACTGGAAAATAGAATCACAGAATCACAGAATCTAAGGGGTTGGAAGGGACCTCGAAAGATCATCTAGTCCACCCCCCCTGCCAGAGCAGGGTCATCTAGAGTACATCACACAGGAACGCATCCAGGCGGGTTTTGAATGTCTCCAGTGAAGGAGACTCCACAACCTCTCTGGGCAGCCTGTTCCAGTGCTCTGTCACTCTCACAGTGAAAAAGTTTTTCCTGATATTTACATGGAACCTCCAAATAGTTTACAAATAGTCCACCCTCTTTGTAATATTTAACATTGATCCTTGGTCTTCTCCTTACCTCTGTGCTTCTCAAGTTTTGTCTACTGCAAATCACCTAATGCATTCATCAAATTAGTAGGGAATAAAGGAAACCATTGCATTTGTAATCAAAAGGAGTGCTGAATAACTTTCTGGAGATTCTGATAAAGCAGAAATATATGCTTTCAAACGCACTATGGACCTCAATGAATTTATGGAATATGTGCTTTTGTTTTGAGGTTTTCGTATCTGGGGGAATAATAATCATGGAAGAGACATGACATTTTCACTGGCACTTTATGTCAGAGCTAACAAGTCCTCAGAAGCAGTAACTCTTAATCCTGGAAGAAAAATTCCTAGTTATAATGGAAACTATGTTGTGGGTGTTGTCTCATTTAGGCCCAGATATCTTGCATAGTCTTGATGACAGGTATGAGTTCAAGTTCATTTCATCAGCAAGAGGTCAGAGATCACTATCTAATGGGCTGATATCCATTAGCCTCATTGTGTCTGTCATTCTCAGCCCCTAGTCTTCCCAGTCTTGCCGATAGTGATAGCCTGAACTGGTTATCTGCCTGCTTTTCCAACTGCAGGTCTTCACTCTTCTGCATTGCTCTCAGATTTTCTCCTAAAACTGAGTCAGAGGACAGTTGTCTGTCTTCCTGGTAGTATTCCTTCAGGAAATCTCTAAGGAATTCCTCAGCTAAAGGTCACCCAAACTTCTGTGTGATTAATATTCATTTACAGAGAGGTAAACGAATAAGCAAAATCCTGTTTCTAATAAAATATGTGGAAAAATCCCACAGTTTCACATCACCTGTTGGAGAGGGCATAGACAGACAATTCACTTTTAGTAACCGTATGAAAGTCCCAGCTCCTGGACAGTCCTGGTCCCCATGGTATGATGGGGAGTGTGATGCAGAGACACTGTCAACATAGAACCAGGTGCCTCCCCATGGAGTCAGTGCTGCCAAGCCCCAGCAGTCCCTGTCTTGCCATGGCCATCTCCATTACTCTGCAAGAACTGAGCAGTGGAGGTGCAGCAAAATAGTCCTCGAGCATCTCTGTGTCCACTTACCCCCTGTCAGCTGTTTCCATCCAAGGTTAGATGATTTGCAGGGTAGAGGATACACTTCCCACACAGGTGGCCAGGCCATGGGGTTGGGGTCCCAGTGAGGGACTTTTTGCTGTGTTGCTTCTTCTATCTCTGTTCAGCATCCTGCAGGGTACCGTGCAGCCCAAGGGCAGGGTCCTGGACATAGTCTCACAGCTACAGCTCCTTGTTGAGCAAACCCTTAGTGTTTACAGCCTCATACCCTCTTGTTTTTTTCCTTAATTGCTGACATTTCATTTTTATTAAGAGGAATGTGTTCACCTCTTTCTCTCTCCCACAGACTTTGACATGGTAAAAATTCCCCATTTCCCATGAAAACTGTGAAAATGAACTCCATCCACTTAACTCCCATGGTTTCTGAGTTTATGTAGTACTTCATCACCACACTTACAGGACTGAAATTAGCCAGCAGTTATTGTTTGCATTATTACAGGCAGCCCACAGCTAGGGAGTCAGTATGTGGTAGCCAAAGTATGCACTTTGCCACCAATCACAGGTGGTGACAATACAGTATACACTTCACTGCCTGCTGTCATCACTCTCAACAAGACATTTCAGTGGTGTTGAGCTTTGAAATCAGATTTCAAGGCGACAAGAGCCCTCAGGATTGTGGAATTTAAAGTCAGTCTTTATCTTCAAAGCAGCCTGCGCAGCTAACGTGGCATATTTTTGTTTATGCTAGTGCTACATCTGTAATCCTTACGATTTGCCAAACTGATCCCAAGGTAGCCACAGGGGAAGGGAAAAGGAAAAAGAACAGAGAGATTTAATCAGGGCTATATTCCCAATATGTTGTCCATTAAAAGCAATCTTGCTTTCTCTACGTGAGGACTGTAACATGGCAGAGATCTGTCTAGTGCTCTTGTGGCACTGACATGTTGAAAGCCACATCACAGACACGTCAGTTCCCCCTCTCCACAGGGGAGCGGGTTCTTCCTTCAAATATCCTCTCCTGCTTTTTTCAGTGTTGTTTTTGAAGGCTTTCACCTCTTCTGTTGCTATTTTCAAAGGGTGGGAGGAAAGATAAGGTTACAAGGCAGTGTGGGCATGGGACATGGAAAATCAAGGCAGAGGAAGAGAAGGGAGAAGTTTGTGCCACAGTTTTGGGTTTAATCTTTACTTGCACTTGTGAGAATTCACACTCATAACTCAATCAGACAACAGGTGTGAAATAAATGTTTTGGGGGGAATAATGAGAAAAAAGTAACTGCCTCAAAGGAATATCCTGGTTCCTTATAGGTGCACTTCTGGGGTACATTTACATTTGCTTTGCTGTATAGTGCATTGTGTCCTCCAAGGAGGCAAATGGCCCATCAAGGCCTGGTGATGCTCAGGGGCAGCCGAGGTTTTTATCAGGGGCTGCCCAGGGGCACCCCAGGTTTTTATCCTCACTGGCTTGTGCTCTCTCTACCAGTGACATCAAGTCTGGATGCTTCTGTCAGGTATCTGTCCATCTTAGAGAAAACCATAGGTTTTTCAGATACTGAAAGAAGAGTTTCAGGAGGGGAAAATCATTGCAACTTTGTTTTAGACATCGACACATTACTTTTACCCACAGTTAAAAAAAAAAAGGATAATAAATCAATTAGCTTTTCTGATGACATTTTTGACAACCCAATCTGGAATAACTTGGAGTATAATAAGGCATTTTATTAAATTCTGTTCCACCTTTTCTGCAGTCCTTGGTGGGACAGAGCAGTGAAGCTGAACTCAGGGTGCTCGGGTGGGCTGCTGACAGACCCTTCTGCCCTCTGTGGTTATAAAGCCTCGGTCAACGAGCATTGTCATCAAAAGATTTCACTGCCAGTGAGTTTCACCTACACACCACTGTGGCCAGAGGGATTTATCTGTTAGCAGTAGCAGTAAAAATTAAACTTTAAAAACAAATGAATGTCTACATTTCGTTGGGAAGTTAGCCAGGGGACATACGACTGAAGTGAAGAGCTTGGGCTGTTAATGACGCAGCAAGACAGAAGGAGGTCATCAGCAGTTGCCAAAAATTTTACTTGGGAAAATGTGTAAAAATCCCCTTTATCTGAAAGTGGCAAAAAGCCACTTTGGCAATGATATTGAACACAGAGCAGCACAGTGCTGTTCTTCACTTATCTCTGCTCCTAATTCAGTCATTTCATTTACTGTGTATTTGTGTACTATGCATTTTTATGAGGATCCGGAGGATTTAACTGTTACTGGTTTGGCTGCTGCACTTAGTGTCATGCAGCAGCACCTCACACATGGGAATAATTTTAGATATGCCTTTTTTATACAAGTGGATGTGGCTTTTCTGTTTGCTTTGTTATAATCTGGTTTAACTCTGAGATACCAAGATAACTGGTGCTGAAGGAAGAAGATGATTGTTCTGCTCCCTGCAAGAAGAGGATGTGGTCTTTGGTGGCCAATGGGGCAACTGGTTTGCCTTCAGACAGAGACAGCAGCAGAGGGTCCATCTTCACTCTTCCTCTCTCAGATGCCTTGATACACCACAAGCTCATTAAATGATTGCCCCTAAACTGAAGAGGGAGAACGTCCCATGCCAGCAGCATCTCCAGTGACTTGGTCATTCAGAGCATATTTAAGTGGCTTTGGGTAACACAGAGCTGACTCATTGCAGTTTCCATTCTCAGCATCAGAACATGCCTTTAGATCATGATTAGCATGCTCTTGTTTAATGTCAAATTGTACCCACTTTTCATTTTCCACTCGGGCTTAGTGAGTGAAGTCAGGTAGCAACATCGCGCTCTGGCAGCAACTCACCTATGGTGGCCAGCTCTGTAGTGATCGCAGCCAGCCCTTCCTTGTAAGTGGCCTTGGAGTGGAGGGCAAATAGTGATATGAAAACCCTGGTGCCAGTTTCAAAAGCTTAAGGTGGCATTTTCACGCAGTCTCAGGTTTGGCTAGTGATACAAATAGCAGCAGAGTTAAGTCAGCACACAGTGAAAAGTGAACTCAGACTTCGTTATGCTGGTCAGAAAAAAGAGGCCATTTTCCCTTTCCGTGTGCAATGCTAACTGTGTCCTGTGTGCAGACACCTCTGGCCACTGACAGACCCATCAGTGGCCTCCAGCCTTTCATCCCCCCTTCATTGCCTTTCTGTGTCCTCTGGTGTTGGTACTTCTGCAGAGAATCTCTCTGCAAAGTCCCTCGAACAAATCTGGGACAAGTAGGCTAAGTCCCACACTTGGAGAGCTGATGGACCCCAAAACTATGGATCTCAGACTTTTTAAAAGAATGTGAAGGTAAACTTTAAAGTCCTGTGAACAGATTTGATGTCACTGAAGTCAGTGGGAATTTACTATTGACTTTCATGGGAGGAGAATCTTATGCCACTAATATTCAGCATCTGCCCATACCCACAATCTCCTTGGAAAAATGCTGCCCTGAAATAGGAAGAGGCATGTGAAATTTCAGGAGAAATTGATTTATTTGGGAAGAAATAGAGGAGTTGGAAATTGCAATAATTAATGGAAATGCCACATGATCTTTAAGGAAAATTTGCCCTAGAGAGTTTTGTTTCAAAAAGGCAGGCCTCACCTGTGAGAAGCACACAGGGACTCTCTGGTTAAACGAGAAAAGTAAGAAGAATCCCTCAGCAAAATGCACTAGTACAGATGCTCCCAAAGCTGCTACATCTGCTTCCTTGAAAAACACTTCTTCCACATCCTCTGCTATGGTGCCAATGTGCACTCTTGGGAGATGGATAAAAGCACTCTCCAGATTTTCACATGCCTAAGGGGGAATAATGATTCACCAATTAATCCCTCTTTAACAAAAGAACAAAATTACTTGAATTAAAAAAACAACAGTAAACACTATTAGGCTTTTCTGCAAGAGAAAAATAAGAACCATTCTAAAATTAGGTGTGTGTGTGTGTAGAGGGAACAATATCCTGCAGCATTGCCCAAGATACTCATGAGATGAGCCTTTTTTTAATTGGGATTTGTTTCACGCATGTGATTTATTAAAGAAAAAAATGAACCAAACACAAAAATTTGCTTTTTAACAATGTGTTTATGTTTATCCCATTTTTAAAAATTGCTTAAGACTTACATTATCAGTACAAAAATATCACCTTTATAATTCTCCTAGGGTCAATGATGACAACCAGTAAAATGAATGTTGGTTGCACAAATTAAGGGCCTGGAGGCACTCTTTAACTTACTCAGTCAAATTTCTCTTCAGACTTCAAAGCATTCTGGAGAGCAGAATACATGCAACAAAACTGTTTGGGTCAATGCTTCCTTTTTTAGTATTCATTTTCTGTCCTCCTTTTACGGGCTGATTTCCAAAGTGTGGGACAACATCTTGAAACCTAAACACAGACTGCAGAAAACAAGCCATGCAACCATTGCTTGTTTTGGTGCAATAATAATGAATTTTGTCTGGATAAAGGAAAGTAGAATCTACTCCTAGTAGCATCACATTCTACCCTGCACAGGACGAACAAAGCTATCATCCATCTTATTATAACATATATAATTCATAATATGTTTATGCTTTTTATTGCTGACAATTTTAAGAAGTAGTTGACCTGAAGTCTTAAATAGAAAGAATACTACAGTTCTGGGCTAGGGTTTAACTCCTTCCCTCCAGCTTTTCTGCGACAGTGTGTTTTGGAAGAAGGGGACTTCTTGGGATATTCCTGTTCATCATGCTGTTTTTGGTATCCCTACCTGATGACAACAAAACCACCCACCATCACAGGCCTCTCCACTTACAAAAGTCACTGGCCTGTCCGTTAGCCCAGCAGAGAGGGCTGACAAGACATACTACACTCAAATGTAAAACACATGGCTGCAAAACACTTAGTTTCCTGGCAATAATTAAGAATGCTACTTGGCAGGTTGGCAGCCACATAAAACAACTGTTAGTCAGCTTTAAATTTATTACTTTCCCAGCTTATTGAAATGAAACCCATATTATAAACGTATGTATGAAACGAGGCCTCAGATGATGAAACGACATGCACATAAAGTCAAGGCAGAAGTAAATTGTCTCAGGAGAGCTTTAAAAAGTCGCTGTGCCCTAAGGCAAGCAGAGCAAAGTACACTTTCTGGGGTGAACCACCTGAAAGCTCACCTGCCTCTCACAGCTGACTGCTGTTGAGCATCCAAAAGACCAAAAGCATCAAAACACTTTCTAAGTTTGATGTGGTAAAACAAATCAGTGAAAAATTAATTGCCCTTAGGTTTGCTTTCACCTTTATAATTATGTAAGGAGAGCATTGCACAGGATATATGCATGTAAACAACCTTATTAGGCCCTTTGCAATTACTGTGAATTAAATAAACCAGTTGCTGGCTGCCTTTCTGTTCTCTCTGTGTCATTTTGACTGGTCAGTGTGGCAGGACAGCCCAGTCTAACTGTACTCACAACCCCTGTGATTGTAACCCCTTCCCTTTGTTGATAAACAGATGTCAGCTCTATCCTCCATAGTCTCTTCCCATCCCTTTTTGTGAGCCAAGCTCTCCATTCTCCAGCTTGTCTTAAAAAGTCTGATCCAGCTTGACTTCATCTTTGTGAACTTCTGGGGATGAACACAGGCTGCCTGGGAAGGAGATAAGAGGCTTCTCCTGTGTCATGTGTGATCCCAGGTCTCTCCCGCACCCCAGGACCACAAGGCATCCCTTGGTCTCAAACACGGGAGGAAAAACTAAAATCTGAGTGTCTGGGCAGTAGATTCAACTGCAGTACAAAACTGTTATGCACATTTTTTCCTTGCTGGAAAACAATGGGGATTTATGATTGTCTAACGCCTGCTTTTAAGGGTCCTTAAATGGTTTCAAAATTTAGATCCAAATCCCGTAAACACTTTGCCATATGACTGACTTGACTTGCATGAAGCAACACTTGCCGGCTCTTTGAGATTTCTTGTAAAGTAAAGTTGTACATGTGTGAAAGTGTTTGCAGAATCAGCTCCACAGAGCTAAATTCTCATTTTGAATCATTGTACTGCTCTTCCTGAAGCCACTGGCCTCTCGGGGACGTTCAGGTTTCCACTAGGCTGGAAGAGCTTTGGGTGTTTGTGCTGCAGTGAGCCGATGCTGCATGGTTTGCTGTTCTAGGCCCTTCCCCTCCACCTTGCCGAGAGGATCAGAGCAAATCTGCACACTAGGCTGGCTTTCCAGGCAAGTAACTCTTTCCAAGGGATTCATTGTTCTGGTATTACCTTTAGCGTACTGAAATCAAAGATAATTGAGCATCCAGAAACTAAATTAAGACACTGTCTGGTCATCTATTTACAACTTCTTGACAAACTTTTCAATGGAGAATGCTACAGGTGATTTACTTAGACCATAATGCATTTTCCTAGGGATAGCACCCTAAATTTTGCAGAAGAACTAACATCTATATCTTGGTACTGCCAAGAAGCCATGTAATCAGCACGCAGGATCAGTTAGTTTAGCTACTGGACTGAGATTATTTTTTTTTTTTAGTAAATATTTACCAAAAATCCACATCTGTGCTGGAATAAAAACAAAACCTTCATGCACATTTGTAAGAATGAAATGTATCAAAATACTGGTTTTCAGATTAAAAAACTCAGATTTTGAAAATAATTAGTTAAGTGTCCTTGCCTGGGCATGACCACAATGTTCACCCTGTAAAATGGAAAATCAACAGCTTTATCAAAATCAGTATGCATCTGTTGAATACCTTCACATCAGTGAAAAATAGTTCCATGAATGTCCTTGTATGACCATTTCCAAATACTAATCCTAACAATGCATCAATTGTCAAAGCAGAAAAGAGTGAGCAAATCAGCATAACAGAAACACGCAGCAATCATTTTGTCCTTAACAACTTGTTACTGTCTTTTGTAGTTAATACTCTTGCCATATCCCAGACAGAACCATTTTCACAGAGGCTGAACTTTCACAGAGTGACTGAACTTAAGCATTTTGCATCACATAGGCTGCAAAATAACAAAATAAATGCCCAAACTACACTGCTACTGTTCTCCTAAAATACTACAAAACCGTGTGTTCTCACTGATGGTGTGAGCACCTAGATACAGGGTAGAACGTTAAATCTCAAGGAAAGGAGGAAATTGTATCTCCATGCGAAGAGGACATACCTCAGCAGTCAGCTGTTAGATGGAAAGGAGTAGATGCAGGAACAGAAGGGAAGAGATGGATACATAGGGAACTGAAAGTAAGAAGGCTGAGTGTTAAAGGGAGCAAAGGAAAAATTGTAGGGTGGGGGAAAAAGTAAAGGTGTTTTTTTTTTTCTCTGAAAGAAAAAGGAAAGGGAGTAATTTTATGGGAAAGGAAGAAAGGGTGACGTAACATAAGAAGAGAGTGGAAAGGGAAAAAAAACAACTTGAGGCTCAAAGCTGGGGGGCAAAAGGAACAGCAGAATAAAAGAATAATTTGAGAGAAAAAAGCAGAAAAAAAGAGAAAACAAATAGAATAACACGAGGGAGTTGTAAATTGATGTTCTTTTTTTTAAAGACAGCTTAATTCCAGGATGTTACTGTAAACAAAAAATACCTAACCATTTTCTAGCATGTATGTGTACATACTTCTCTATAGATAGATACACTTACACCCAAATGGACATCTTGAGCAGCCTATAAAACCATACCACAATCCCCTCAGAAAAACCACAACTGTAAACTGTGCACATGCACACATGGTTGCGGTAAATGGAGAGCAGTTATGATAGACGTTTCGCGGCTGCTTAAAAAGATATTGCCCAGACGGCTTTCATCCCTTTTGGTAGGCCTGCTGCAGCAGCGGAGAAAAGCACAAGGAAGAGGCCAAGAAAGTCCAGAGAGAAAAAGTTTGCCCAGAGGCCTTTATATTGGCATAGAGAGGAGAGAGCAAAAATAGTCCTGGAATAAGTATTAGATAATCTAGCTACCTGGAAAGAAAAAATGACACAAGGCAGAAGAAGGAATAGAGAAACTTTTGGATGTATAACAGAACCATTCTTCTGTGCTAGATGCAAAGAAATGTGGGAAGAGACTGCTGATAAATCTTTCAGGAAGACATTGTTTTATGCTAGTACATAGATCCGTATGTTTAGATGTTACTGTAAAAAAAACCCACCACCACCCCCAAAATCCACAATGAAAAAAAAACAGAAGAGGAGAGAAATAAGGAAAATCAAAGCAGTACAAAACCAGACCAGTTTCTCCCCTGCTCTTTCTCAGATAGCTGAAGCACAAGACAGTTTGCTGATATGAGGATTGCATTTCTGTTGTAATTCTCTGCTTTGATTTGTGAAGATTATTTGCAATTTTGGCACTTTGGTTTGAAATTTACCAGTATCTCTCCCTTCACCCATGAAATGAAAACTTACATCTTTCTGATGAAAGGTGTAGAGGCAAATCTGAAAAAAATGTAAGTTATTTCAATTAAAAAACCCTGGAAAATAATACCCAGAATGGATATATTCCTGAAAATGTTTATTTTTGGTACAGAAAAAAGTAATTACCACTAAAATAGAACTTTTCATATTTTTCGCATTTCTAATTACTAAGTCTTGCACTTATGTGTGCTCCTGAGTCATGGCTTTAGTTTGTTTTTGTTTTCTTTTTTAAATAATGTTGCAAACAATCTAAACACTAACTTTGGTATTTTTTGTGAACTTTTGGGGTGATTTTTTGCTAAACCCCTTTGTTCTGAGGGACATGAGTTCTAAATCCTCCCTGCCTCCTGAAATTTCTGAAATCTCCCCGTCTGATACAGACTTGGAGTCTGTTTTCTGGCAATTTTCCAACTGCCAACTGAAGTTCCAGTCAATAATGACATTCTCTTAAAATATGTCAAGGGCAGAAGTTTTATGATGTACCGTACACACGTGCTACTAAAAAATTGCAGCAGGGCAAGTCATTTGTAATGAACTTTTTTCACTTGTGAATTATCTGCAGATAGACTGACATTTTTTTTCCTTAATCTTATTTATTATTTGCAGTTTGTTTCCAATTTCCACTGGTAATTTTTAATCAGTACTCCTCCCATCTCTCTTTTTGTTATGAAATTCTGATAATAAAAGTTTGTAATGGTACCTTCCAGCTGGATGCTTGGTTTGTTGCTTGTAACCTGGTCGGATGAGGGAAGTTCTCTAATTTTGCCTTTCTGGTGGGCATACCCTCAATGTAAGTTAGGCATCAACTTTCTATATTCCATAAAGATTGCTTTCATCTAAGAAAAGACAAAAAACACCACATAGACCTGATCAAAACCTGTGCTCAGTTTAAAAAAGTAATTTGTGCTTTGTTACAGACACAGATTCTTCCTAAATTGTCACAAATTGCCTAGTGAAAAATTATCTCCTCTTACCTTTCTTTAATTGCTCACTTGAGCAAAGCACTCTTTTTTCCTTTAGAAGAGTGAATGGACTGAGAGTCTGTTAAAAACAATAGATACTGACATGTTCTGTGATTGAACTGCAGCTCGTGGGGACAGAAGACAGCAGAGAAGCTGTGGAAAGATCCCTTTGCTTTAACAGAGTTTCGGCATCACCTAAACTGTTGGCCTGTAAACCACTGTGGCTTCGTTAGCCGTTCACATTTTTTGTGGAGCTGCTGAAGATGTGAGCAGAGGGTGTGGGAACGGATGGTTTCCACTTTGCTGGGAGCAGGAGGCAGTGCCAGCCTTTTGAGGGGTTCATCAGGGCATCTGCTCCAATGCTGGGGGCACTGAAGGGCTGCGGGGTGGTCGTCAGCCAGGGGTGCAAAGGCAAGGCAAAGACCACGAACAATGTCCAGTGTTGCTGGATGTCGAGGAAATGTTTAATGTCGAGGCATGTTTTATGTCAATCAAACACATAAACCACTGTTACTGTTACCGGGACTGCATAAGCCCATAAAGATGCACTTTTAAACCTTTAAAAGTAAGGTACCGTAATTACATCTAATAGAACCCTCTGGGTCCCAGGGGTGCCTTTCCTGCTTTTAAGATACCCAAGGTGGATGAGGTAAAGGAGAAAAAAAACCCCTTCCTTAAAGCTCTGAGGGCAGAAAAATGCAAACGCTGTCCAATTCCATGCACAAGATCTCTCAAGCCTTGATTTATTGGCTTTAATAACTGTGGGATCTCTTTCTGCTTTTTGGCTTGAGAAATTGAAGCCATGAGGTTGTGAGAATGTCTTTCTTCCAGAATAATCTGCTCTAGTGCCAGTCATTGGGGAAAGCCAGCATGCTCACTTTATTTGAGCTGCATGATGTTCTTTTTAAACTTGTTTTAAATCTAACTTCATCCTAAAGCAGCCTCCTTTTACCAAAAAAAGGGCTTATTCAGGGAAGCAGAAGGCTCGTCTTTGCCTTACAAAAAGGTGTGAGTGACTCCACTGAGGTTAACTTTGTGTAACAATTTTATGACACAGCCCTGCTTTTTCATGAGCAAAGAAGGCTGAGCTCTGGGCTGCTACTCTCGCTTTCCTGGAGGAACTGTGGGTCAGCCACTGTGATGGTTTTCTGCTGGAAATAATGATGGGTCCTATTGGAGGAATAAGTGAAAAAAGGAATTAGGCATCTGAAAGTCTGGGAGACACGCTAGCTGTGGATTAAAATCAGATTGCTGAAGCTGTTACTGTCCATTGCCTTTCATCATCCCGCTGACCCTGGCAAACCCTACTGACTTTGAGGCAGAAGCCCCAGGTTTCAGACCTGGCTGCAGGGCATGGCCCCCCACCTCCCAGCAGGTGGGCACAGACCCTGGCACTGCGCCTGGAGGTGGCAGTGGCCTGGTGAGCAGTGGGTTGGAGGTCTGTGTCCTGCAGCAGCTCCTGCCATCTGATTTCAATCTGCTGCCATACGTTCGGAGCATGGAAGCGTCTCCAGCCACATGCGAGGTGCAGGGCTTCCAGCGCAGCCCACCAGCCTCAGGGGAGTTTAGGGGCTCGATGGCCACCCATCCCTCACCCACTGGAGTCTGGCAGAATTTCTCAGCTGATGGGGTTTGTTTCCAACTGGACCTGTAAAATCTCACTTTGGGTTTTTGTGTTGGCAGTGAAGGGACTTGGAGACAGGTTCAGAAGTGCGGCGAGTAAAATGTTGACAGTGCAGTATAGTGCAGTCACTGGAGAAACTGGATTTTTTTCCAGGTATATTTTTAAATTGGAACAAGCCTCAGAGGTCAGAGCAGTGCTATTTGAAATTCCCTATCAAGTGTGACTGGCAGGGATCCATGGACCAGCTCCACAGCCTGCAATGAAGCTTTCCGCTGTCTTCTCCAGTGTGGGCAGTTAGGATTGGTTGGGAATTTTTCATCAAAACACTCATTCGTTATAAAATGCCAGTATAAAATGCCATTTTCATGAAAAGAAAGGTTTCTGAGGTCTGACATGAAAATTTTGGGCAAACCAAGACAACACATCCCAAAATAACTTGTTATTCAGGGCACTCCAATCTGAACTGGATGGAGCTGAGCCTGGAAATAGTATTTTTCATATTACAGGTGAATTTCCAAACACCAGGCTGTTGTAAGACAGATGTTGGCTTCTTTTTTATGGGAAAACATAGCTGGTGGGTTTGAGTGTTGCACATATTAAGGTTCAATAAACCTGGGGCTTCACAAATGGGAAAACTTTCCTATCCAGATCTTTAATGAAAATCTTGAAAAGCATTTGTTTAAAAAAAAGGTCTAATTCACATATTGTGTATGTGCAGCTGTTTATTTATATGTATGAATATCTGTTAATCAGGGAGAGAAGAGGAGGAATGAATTCTGGTCTAACCATACATTGTTTTAGGAGCAGTGAATTGAATGAAAAGAAAAAGCCAGGAAATTCCAAGCCGAGGTTCCCAGTTGACAGTACATCTGTCACTTGCATCTTGATATGCTTTTTATTTCCCATGACGGCAAGAATTTCCATTTATGAGGATTCGCTTTAGCTTTGAATTTCCTGAATTTTGTCAGGACATGGAACAGTTTTAATGTTATACATGTAACAAGCAGTTTTAATCTCTTGGTTGGTTATTGGAGACTCAATCAACATCATTTTATGTGCCCCTCCACCTTTCCAAGTTAGCCATTTCAGGGTTCAAGCATAACTAGGTTTTCCTGAGCTAGCACTAACACTTTTGGCAAAGAGACTGGGGTGCACTGTGCATCTTCTTTTCCCTGCGGGAGGGCTCCTCTCTGCCTGCCGGGCGGGTTTCCCTGGCCTCTGGCTGCTCGAGCTTCTCAGGGTTTATTTGCAGTGTGTGGTAATCTAAATTCCTCATGAACACCTTCCATCACTTGCTTGCTGATCCGTGTCCTGTTCTTTTGGCTGAATTACATTTTAAAGTCCCTCCTGGCTTCCCTCAGTCGGGTCTGACGCTGGCTGCTATGAAATGACCCTTGTCCTGAATGACTATCACTCATGTTTGCCCTAAAAAAATACAATGTACCTATAGTGTTAAAGCAAATAAGCCACATGTCATATTAGCAAATATGTGCAGCTAAAGACCAGTAGACCAGAAAGGGCCCAACTTGTATTGTCTTATGATTCATATTTAAATGTTTCTCCCCTCAGAGGTGGGAACTCAGTTGGATTCAGTCTGTGTGGCCCTTTCCCACCAGTCCTGAGTGACCAATAATTAATTTATGCTGAATGTAATTACTCCCTTGTTAACAGTAGTTTTTCTGCACTTTCTCTCAGTTGGCTCTGGAGACATACATGTTGAGTGTGATGTATGACTCCTGGCACAGAATGAAACCCTAGTCCTGTGAAAAGACATAGATAAAGTGAGGTTGCTCCATTACTCGCTAATGAATTTATAGGCTCACCGCTCTTATCTGAAGTACAGCAGAGAAAAATTCTTAGGAGCTATTAGTGTAGTCTTGAAATAAAGATATTGGGACTTGGGTTTAGCCATCCTTCTCCATCCTGTCACTTCAATGGGCACTTCAAAACAGCAACAACAAAAAATGGGTTTAATCTAAAGGAAAGGGAGCGAGACAGACAGCTGCTGTGGCCTGGGCTGCATGTTCTCCAAGAAACGCCAGAGCTGGAAAAGCAAGGATTAATGAAAACACTTCCCAAGTGATGATTCATTAATGGCACATAGGCGTGTGCAAAGCTACGCAGGACAGCAGGGGATGCATTACAGATACTGAGCTGCTGCAGCTATTGTGTTTCAAAGCAGTAGTCATGCTAATGTGGTGCTGGCAGGCAGACGTGAGCCTTTTTGGAAGGCGCTATAATAGCTTCCTAGAAATTAAAGACAGAAGGGGCAGCAGACCATATACCCTGTCCTCCTAAATACCACAGGCTGCTAGGATTCATACAAATAAGTTATACTATGTCCAAAGCTGTCAGTTAAAGAAAACATTTCAAACTTGAAAAGCTGAGCTCAGTGTCAACAGCAGAAAAAAATCCAGGGCCTGGTGCCTCCTGGATCCCTTGTTCTGGTAGGGTATGAAGCAAGTTTAACAATCTCACTCAATCCTGCCAGGTAAAAACCATGCCCCAGGCCACAGGGGTAGGTAGAAAACCCCCAAGACCCGGTAAGTCTAGTCTAGAAGGGGAAACCTTTCCTCAGCCCAAAGGTGGACATCTGTCCCTGGGCTAGATGCATCCTTCACATGCCCACCAGTGAACAGGGATAATTCAGCGAAATTTGGGAGGGGAGGGAATCAAATGATCAGGAGATAAACTATTGCAGAAAGGGGAAAATAAAACCTTCCCGGCTCTACCACATGGAGAACTGTTTGTTTTGGCACATGTGGGGGAAGTTTCTTGAAGGCCAATTAAAAAATTAGGTGTGTCAATAGCCTGCTAGCTGTTGTGCAGAAACCTGTATTTTAAACTGTAGGGGGTAACAAGGGCCCTGTTACAGTCTGCTGGGTAAAATTTAATTTATACCAGTCAACAGGCCCTGGAGACCTAACCTGATACTGCCACACACCGAACGGGGTCAGCGAACAGACCCCTAGGAAGACGGTGGGGAGGGGCAGGTGGCAAAGGCTGTTGGCTTCAATATAACAAGCTGAAAAGAGAAAATGTGAAAAAATATTTATATCTGAAATCATCAAAGGAACCACTAAGTGGCAATACAGGAGACTACCAGGAAAGGCGTTGCTCTGAGGGTGGCATTGCCACTTTCCTCTAGGAGATACTTTGACTAAGAACTGAGCAAGAGTGGAGAGCAATAGGTCAAATGGGGGCTGTGACACTGGTCTGCTTATCTCGAGCAGTCTTCTTTTGGTAACATGGGGAAGTAGAGTCAGAAGAGATGTTGAGAGCCATTTTACCCTCCTGCAGCTAGAAAAGCCACTTCAACTATATTTTAGACAGTTACCATGGAAGAGTCTTGCTGAATTTCAGAGGGTCTGACTACATGGCGTGTCAGCACTGAAAAGCTCAGCTGGTGGGGCATGAGGGAGTCCAAAGCTGTGTTTCTGATCTGCTCTCCCTCTCTTTCCCTTGTGGCAGGCTTCCTCCCAGTTTGCCTTGAGGAAAATAGGATTTAACTTCTGCACAGGCCAGAAAAGGGGCAGGTTTTGTCAGTGGGCTGGTGGGAATGGAGTAGGTGGGTGGCCGGAGGTCTGAGTTGGGGTGTCCCGGCAGGGCTGGGAGTCATGGGGCTGGGAGCCTGCCTGGCAGGACGTGGCGGACTGCATTTTCCTTCCTTCATGGCCCAGCTTAGTGCGCACTGCTCCTGACCACAGCCGCGGCTTTTTTCATGGAGAACAAAGCCCTTTTTCTTTCTTTCTTTCTTTTTTTTTTTTTCTCTTGGATTTGGCTGTTGGAAAGGAGCTAGAAACTATTTGCACCAGGAAATACAGCTGAAGAATGAGTGTGTCACCCAAGTCCAATTGGCAGTGCTGCTTCAACTGAAGAAGTGAGGCAGCAGTGCATTAGGAGCCCTGCTAATTGTCAATGAAGACAAAATGAATAGCTGTGAATTAACTTAGTGCTTCTACTATTGCTTTTCTAGAACAAAACTTCTTGTTTCTAGGAAAGAACCAGGGATGATATTTCTGCTCAAGCACATATTTTTATTGGTCAGACATTCACTAGGTCTTCTGGGACTATTAAAAAGGTACAGAGATTTCCAGAAATGTCCTTTGCTGATAAATCCTCGGCAGTACAATGTCAAATCTCAGACTGGTCAGTTTGCTTTTGAGGACTGTTTTTATTAAATAGCACACAATTAAAAATATTTAATTAATGTAAAACATGAACACAGTAACGACCTGGATTTTTTTATCAGGAACAGGGATGACTTTATCTTCTGAAGGGAAAAGACTTGATGTAATGGACTGTCTCTGGCAATCAGGGAATTACCAAGTACCTCCTGGTAGACAGTAGCAGACACAAGCAAAACATGGTAAAGTTGACTTGCTCCCCAAAGTTGGGTTGAAAGTTTTACGCCATATTAAGCAGAGATCAAAATGTATCAGATTTAAAGCTGGTCAAATTCTACTTCACTGATGATTAAG
This sequence comes from Aegotheles bennettii, assembly GCA_013398125.1. Classification (NCBI taxonomy): domain Eukaryota; kingdom Metazoa; phylum Chordata; class Aves; order Caprimulgiformes; family Aegothelidae; genus Aegotheles; species Aegotheles bennettii. The sequence continues at coordinate 97,385 of VZRW01001588.1, forward strand.
GCCTCCACCAGGAGAATTCTGTATAAAGCACCAGTTCGGACATTTTGCATAGGCAACAACCAATGTACTGCCAGCTGCAAAAGGTTTTTGCATTAATGTCCTGAAACAGCAGTAGCTATCTAAAATATAGGCTTTGTCAAAAGAGAGACAGTATATCTTCTTAATTATTTTATGCAGATGGCTTTCATTTCTTAATCTTTATATCATTTTATATTTGTAATACCACAGTCTCTGATGTGCAACTCTTAGGAGAAGAAATGGATCATTTAGGTAACATGGGAAATTATTTGGCATTACTCAACATTTACATCTAACTTGAAAGTAAGGGTTTTTTTAAGCATTAAATCTTACAAGAGGAAGGAAAAGAAAGAAGAAAAGTTTTCCTTTTCACACCACACCAGATCTAGTTGAGACTGGATACATGGAGTAAATACCAAGAGTGAAATTCTAGCCCCATTGAAGTTAATGGCAAAATTCCCGTTGACTTCAGCCAGGCCAGGATTTCACCCTTTGAGTATTTCCAGCTCAACCAGAAGCAGGAAATACTGGAAAGCTCTTGACAGAGCCTGTTCTCATGATATTTCCAATCCAAATTTTCAGGCCCTGTTATTCTGCATTGTTTAGATCACACAGTAAAATAAGAAGGGTGTTGGGAATATGCTGTGCTAGAAATACTTTGGAAGGTAAATGCAGAAATAGAGATGAGATTTAAATTAAAGGGAAAAAGTATGAATGAGGTGACTTCATGTAGAAAGTGATATAGTGAGTTTTGGGTTGACTTTATTAGCTCACTATTACATAACAGAATGGTTGTAACATTCTGTGGAAATGACATACGAGCTGGTATATTACATTTATATAATTTTCACTGAACATAACTCCTGCACAATGTGGAAAACAAATACACTAAAATCTTTACCCCAAGCTGCGCTGTCATGCTGTAGCTGCACACAATGCTTTCCCAGAGCTCTGCAGTACCTCTGCTGCAAACTGCCTCAGGAAGGACAAACACTGCAGAATACAGTAGTCTTTCATATAGAGGTAATTGAAAGGAAATACAACCGCTGTGGGCTGAAGGCTTTGGACAGGAAAGGGGTTCTCTCTGCCACCGTCTGTTGGTGAATGGGGGAAAGAAAGTACGTTGAACGTCCTCATCTACAGAGACCTGCCCAGACCCCAGCTGCACAGATGGTCCCCAGAGCAGAAAGTTTTCTCCTTCCAGGTGCAGTACCATAAGGGTGAAGTGGCAACACAGAGACCTGCATCTGCATGCATCCTTATCCAGAACTCCTCCCGTGCATTTGGGAGGTTTTTAATACCCCAGTACAAAGAGTGTCTCAGCCCATCAGTGAAAGGAACAGGAAAAGACCCTTATTTTAAAGAAAATATTTTGAAGAAGGACTCTCAGAGAGTTGCTGTGTTTCTGCTGTACCGTCCCAAGGGACCCCATGCACACATCATGGCTCCTCAATGTCCCAATATGAACACAGCCTACTCGCACCACAGAGTTCCTGTTCAACCTGCCTTCCTGATTTTCTCATGGTTTTCCTAAAACAAGAGCTTGGGAACTGCCAGTTTTGGCTCAGGTTTTCATTTCTGTTTTCATAGCCCACAGCTGCTCCAGAGGTATAAGCACTGATTTCATTTCCTTCTTGAAGAGATGGTGGCCATAGGATTTGCGTTGCTCTTTCCCTCCCCCATCCTCCAGGAACTTCAATTTCTGTGGGGAACTTGTCTTTTGGATGGGAATGCAATCTCTGGCTAGCCACGGGGCTATCTGTTACAGTGGGCTACTCAATTGTCTTGTATGTGTCCATAACACTCCTTGTATTTCCATTATTTTTCAATAAATACCTATCTGTCAGATATCTTTCTACTAATTAGCCACCAAACAATCAGCACACATACAGTGTGCTTGAGTTAGTATCATTCAAATCTAAGAAGCATTCCATAGTCATGGGGATTATGTCTGTCAGATCCCATATCAAGATATTGGTCTTCACTAGTCACTGAGAGTAGCCAGAGTGCACCTTACTGAGTAAGGGAAACACATTTTATCATTTATTGAGTTACTTTTCTCCTGAGCCCAGTAACAGGTACAATTTCTAGGAGACCACTGAGTCCTGATTTAAAGATATCAAAAGTTGGGCTATCCCCCACCTTATTCAGTAAGTCCTTTCTGAAGAATAATAGGGAAAAAGCAATTACTGTTTCCAGTTTGCACTTGCCTGTCTTTCAAGCTTCCAGAAATTTGTTCTGGCCATGACTTTCTTTGCTTCATTAGTACATGGAGCCTGAGTAACCCATTGGTTCCTCCTGGTGTAGGTATTACCCAGTATAATCAAGTGGCTTCTCAGTCTTCTTTCTGATAACTTAAACAGACTGAATTCTTCAAGTGCTTCAGTGTAGGGCACTTTCTACAGTCTCTGAATCATTTTTATGGCAGTCTTCTGCACCTTCTCTAGTTTTTCAATATCCTTTTTTATAATGTGAACATCAGAAGCCTATACAGTGCTGCAGTATCGGGTTAATAGGCGATAGATAAGTTTCTTGGTCTGTTTTCTGAAGTCTACACTGGGTTCCTTTTTACCTTGAGTAAAATCTTTGCTATTCCCTTCACAGAGGGGAGGCTGGTCTGCATGGTCTGCTGTGGGCAGGGGCAAACATGCACGCTGTGGGCTGGTTCTGATCCAGTCATGGCATAGCCCTGGTGAGCGCAGCAATATGCTTCGGTTCTCCCAGACCTGCTAGGAGCTGCTCAGGCTCAGGTCTAGGCTAACCTGGTGACACAGCTTTCAGGCAGAGTACAGGGAGAGCAAGCTCCTGTCTACCAGCAAGGCTATGGAGAGGCATTTGATTTTTTTTTTCCACTATTGTGAGCAGGTAATATCACCTATTATGGTGTTTAGTGGTAAAGGTATTTAGGAAAAGAAAATCTAAGAACACAGATTTAGTGAGCCTAGAAATCCTGGGCAAAGAGGTTTATTCCCCTTTTAAATGATACTAGGTTTATTACTGTCGACAGAACCTGGCAAAATTCTTACAAAACGGCATAATGTAATGGGAACTCCCTGTTTCAGTTGGTAGAACACTTGCATGAAGGGATTTGTCAGTTTGTGGGCTCGGACTACACCTTCACTAATTTAACAGAGCAGAATGACATAAGCACTTATTTCAAAGAATTCCTGCAATGCTCTTCACTGCTTGGATAATCTTCCCTTTTTTTCATACAGCTTCAACTTTGAAAAAGAAAAAAGACAAAATTTTTTCTTCATAAAGAGTACAACCCATATGTGAGACAACAGTCAACGGGGCACTCAAGAAAAAAAAGTGTGAAGAAAATCTGTTTTCTAAACTGAACAATTTTAGACAACTTACCTGGAGAACAGGTCTTTCAGCTGGCCTTTCCCTGGGCACTGGTGCAATGGGTCAGAGGTGGCCTCGCATCACTGCTGTGCCCATCCATCTTGGGATGAACACTGGCACAGCAGCCGAGCAACAGCCATGTACCTAACAACAGTGGTTCCTCAGACCTGGTCTGCCATACCTACTGCTGGAGACTGTAGGCTTAAATTAGAGATATGACATGGGGACCTGAGAGGAGACGAGAAAATGAAGTGAGACAGAAGGTGCTTTGACCACCCAGAGTAGGGTGAACAGTGGTTTCAGTTATGCTGGTGAGAGTCAGGAAGCTGAGGAGAGCACAGAGATACCACTGCTCACCCCAGGATGGCCTGAAGGAGAAAAAGATAGAGGTATGGACATGGTGGGGCAGCAGAAGGAAGAGCAGGGAGCCTTGGGCTATGCATGGCCAGGTGCCCCGCAAGAACTGAAGAGGCCTGATGCATCAGTGAGCTGCTGTGTTACAGTGTTTCCAGTTGAAAGGATCCAGTTGAAGGAGCATGCCTGCCCAGCCTTACAGCCTAAAGCCTGTGGCTCTCGGGAGTGAAAGCGACTTGCATCCACTCCATGATAACTCTAGGGGAGAAAAGAAGGAAGGAGTCCCTTTCGTCTGCCTGAAAAATATACCCTAGGCAAGAGCGTGGCTTAAAATACAGTCACAAACTGTGCTAAAAGCAGCTCAAAGCCAAACCCAAACCCTTTCGGATGTGGAGGCTTGTATTAACGTAAGAGATGAAAACCAGAATTGCATCTGGCCAATCTATTCCCCATTAAAAGCCAGTTCCAGGAAAACCAAGTACTCCCCCACACTGGGAAGTCTTGAGCCAACACGCCGGAATTATGAACCTGGCTATCAGCTCAGGAGATGAAGATTGATCTGTTTCTGATCCTAGATGCAGAGTTTAATATGAGGGCATTTTTTCTAGCCAAGCTGGATGCTTGGTTAACACTGGGTGAGAAAGGAGCCCAGGAACAGCTCTGCCTTTACTGTGCTTTTACAGTGTAGGAGCACTGCAGATGGTGTTTCTCCTTTGCAGCATTCTCAGCCAATTTGTCAGCTTCATGAAGCCTTTCTTAGCTAATAGTTTCCTTTCCTCTCAGATGTTTCTTTGTACATGCTTGACACATGCAAGTACATGCTTGAAAACATGTACTTTCCGGCTCTGGAAAAGTGCTAGGTGTATTGAACAATAATATGGGACTTCGATTTCTTAAAATGAGCCACAGTGAAGGTGCACGTACAGGATGTTGGGATGCTGGTCTGCAAATAGTGCCAGGGGTTATAATTTCATTCATGACAAATGGAAACACAAATACATCTGTAGGCAAGATCTGTGGTCATTGAAAAACAAGTTGTTTTAGCATCTCCCCTCACTCTTCACCCAGTTGATCTCCCTGGATTGCATCTGTCTCTGCTATGGCCATCACCTAATAAATGAGATAGAGGATCTGGCCTAGCATTGGATGACTTTAAGATGTTTGGGATTCACATGTCACATGGGACCTCCAAAGATGCTTGTTGAGTATGGGAAGCTGGAGCTAGACTTCATGCTACAAAACCACCGTTGTTACAAATAGCCTCATAGACTTCAGGTAACAGAAGATCTCTTTCAGATCTAAGTTACTGGTTTATTTTAGAGAGCTATTTAAACCTAATCTTTGTCCATGTGGACTTTAAAAGTCTTATTGTGTAGAGAAATGGTTGGTTTGTTATTTTTGGTTGCATAATATTTCTGGAAGAAGATAGATTGAGAGACTTTTAATGCACTTGATCTGATTTACAAACAAAATTCAAATACTTCATGAGAGGTAGGTGGAACATTCCTCTGCCAACAATTCATAACTTTTAGAGATGTTCGAAACCATTTTACTTTTTAGAAAAACTGTTATTTTAATGCTTTCTATCAAACTTTTAAAATGTTCTTCAGATCCAATGCCTTTAACTTGAACTTAAAAAGAAAACTTTTGTTCGCCTCTCAGGAGAACAATCCCATTTTTTAACAACTTCTGCAGTTTGAAAGAGAAACTAAACTTTTCTATTTTAAAGGAAATGGATTCTGCCAAAACTTCCATTTTTTTGTATCAACATGCTCAAGGTTTGACTTGGATAGCTCTTTTTTATTATTTCTCTGGAAGAGGCCAGATATTTTTTCAAAAAACATATGTATTGCTACTAATAGTTTGGCTTTGATGCAACAGCATTTTTCAATAAAAATATCTGAAATATTCCAACAACTGTTAAGAATATATATTTGCCTCTAATTCTCCTTCATCTCTTGATAAAAAAGCTTTCAAAATTTTCTGAATGCAGAATGAGTTCACAGCTGGCCCCCTCCTGCTGTTTTTTTTTAAGGAATAATACGTGATTACTGTGTTATTTGTAAGATTGTAATGCTCAAATTGCACCAGGTAAGGATTAGTGTTATCACTAAAATTAGCAGCATGCTCTAAATCAAGTTGAGCATCTAAGACAACCCTGAGGATAAGCATGTGAAGTGACATGTAACTTTCTTGATACTGCTAAGTATAACTTCATTGGTTACATCACCATCTGGGAAAAAGACTGTTCTTTCTGGAAACCTGTGACACATGCTCGAGCTGGCTTATGGCTAATGTGGTGATTTGGTCTGAAGGCAAACATAGGTGCTGAAAGGAGAGTTCTGTGCATTTTTTTGGTTTTGTTTTATTTTGAGCCTTTTATAAAAAGGAAGACCTAAAGGTCCTGATTTACAAGGTTGACATGTCTATGCAATGGTAGTAATTACAGCTGGAAAATGTAATTTATCAGTTTAGCTCCAGAAAGGTTTAATTTTATGATCCTCTTTCATTCTTATTTGGTTCCCCTGTCAAGTCTGATGCCTTTCCAGGACAGACCCTTCTTTTTGTCTTTTATTATAAAAATTGGGCATTCTTTTTCTCTTTTCAAGGACATGTCTTGTCTTAGAAGTTTGTGTCACTAGTCAAAATAATGCCATAGTTTCTGAAAATATTTTAATTTTTTGACATGTACAGAGGTGCTCTTAAAATGGTGCTGACAACTTCATCTCTCCCATTCCACAAATCTTATCAAGATATATCATCAGAAAACCGCATGGGCTATATCCGGACTCTGACAAACCTGAAACATGGCCTGCCAGCCACAGATAAGGCTTGAAATGTTGGTCAGTGAAAAGGTGATAACAGTAACAAGGATCAAATGTGTGTACAACTTCACCTTTAGACAGCTGTGGGTTTTGGCTGAGCCACGATGTTGGAGAAATTGTTGCTCTGCCTTCACCAATAAGTCGACAAGCTGCATACAACAGGTCTGAGCTAAAGCATGGGTAAGGCAACGACCATAAGTAGCCCGTGTTTTGGGAGGAGTCTCATGCAAATGTAAACCTCGTGGGTGACTAGGAATGCAGAAAAGCTCCAGTGAAAACCTGATGCTTTTTTTTAGGGATCAAAAGGATTGTAATGCTTTGTTGTTCCAAACATGGAGAAAAATTACAAAATGTCACAACAGAAATAATAAATGCACCCCATCCCTTCCCCCACAAAGCCTCCTACAGGAGGCTTTAGTCATCAGAGGGAAATCTGAAACAAGAATAAAACTACTCAAAACAGTTCCACAAAACAGTAAACTGGTTCTATACATATTTTTGGTTAATCTTGGGATTTAAATGTATCACTATTATTGTAAAAAAAAATGCAATTTTTAAAACGGAATTTATAATCATTTGCTTAATGGTGCTTTCCCCATGCCATCCGTTTCCAAACAAAGCTTAGTTTATGGCTATCAGAAGAGATTATGTTCCCTTACAGTTGCAGTATTTCTTCTATAATGATTTATTTTAAAGGGCTTCACCATGATAGCTCTCCAACTTTGTTCCTTCCTGTATATCACTGTTCAGGGTCAAAAGCTGGAAAAAGGGCTGGTCCCAGAGGCCTAACATATTTCACCAGTGGAGACTCTGGCTTTTCACTTCTCCTTCTCTCCTCATCACTTTATGCTTAAAGAATAACAGATGTGGAAACATTTAGAAAAGAACTAATTGAATTTCACATAACACAATTTAGCATTGTTTGAGGAAGTACCTAAATCAACAGCACATTTTCTGAAAGGCCCAGCGTTGCCTAATTAGAACACCAAACGTGTGACTAATTGGCCACACTTACACCAAAGGCTCTGTTGCAGATGAACGGCTGCCTATTCATCTTAGCTAAACTTAGGCCAGCGGTTTGGCTGTGAGGTAACTGTGGTTGTTTTAAATGAGCTGTGCCAAACATAACGGGAAAACTCGGCAATGGTAGGAGAACAAATCCGTGTAAGAGCAGAGGAGTAATCAGGACGCTTACGCTCCGGCAGCACTCGGAGGATTACCAGGAGATTATCAGCACATAAATTATTGGATTCTTGGTGCTTTGTAATTGGGACACTTAATAGCCTGCTCTTTATCATGTCTACTCCATTGTCTTTAAAAGCTCAGCATCTAATTAAAAAGTAAACTGATATTATCAGAAAAGGCTCCACTCTGCCCAGCTCTTGCCACTGCTGGATCTGTTTTTTGCATGCAACAGGATGCTTTTCTTTCTTTCTTTCTTTCTTTCTTTCTTTCTTTCTTTCTTTCTTTCTTTCTTTCTTTCTTTCTTTCTTTCTTTCTCTCTCTCTCTCTCTTTCTCTCTTTCTCTGTTCGTTCTTTCTTTCTTTCTTTCTTTCTTTCTTTCTTTCTTTCTTTCT
>VZRW01001588.1:105511-128958 GCA_013398125.1 Aegotheles bennettii
TGTCTTTCAAGTACCAGCTCTAAAGAGTATGACTGTGGCAGAGAGTGCAGGAGCAGAATCCATTTACAATTCATAGATCACCATCCTCACCACTCTCCTTTCCCTTTCCCTTTCCCTTTCCCTTTCCCTTTCCCTTTCCCTTTCCCTTTCCCTTTCCCTTTCCCTTTTCTCCCTCTCTCCTTTCCCTATTCATTTCCTCCTTCTTTTCCTTCTTCCTTCTATCCATTCTTCTTCCCTTGGCAGGTCAAGTCACCTTGAAGAAATGAAGAGCACTGTGCTAAAGTCTCTTTCCCACTGGAACATGGCAGTGCTGCAGTGGAGGTGACTGGTTATGCACATTGCTTCAGAAAGCCCCAAGTCTGGCTGCTGAAGTCTTGGATTGTTTCCTCTAAAGGGTTTTATCAATTTGAAAATAAGCATGAAAGCAGTGAGATTTGGGGAGTAGGGTTAGATGGTTTCATCCGTACCTGCCAACAGTCCCAATTTTAGATAGTATCATCAGAAGTGTTACAAACAGGTTCTGAGAAATCCTGCATCCCAAGATTGTTGGCAACTTTTTTACTGACACCACAGACTGCTCACTCTATACTTCTTGGTTACTCCGAAAGATGCCTCCTCCTCCCCAGCACAACATCCCTGCAGCCTCCAGCCACCACTGCTGTGGTCCTAGTCTCCTTCTTGTAGTGCCTGGCATGGGGAAGAAAGTAGCCCACACACATAATCTCTATCTTGCAAGGGGGTGAGGGCTCTTCCCTGCATGCTGGAGAGAGATCAGAGGGATGTGGCTGGGACTTTCTGACCTGCCCTGTTTCCCCAGTACACCCTCCATAGTGCAGCCAGCCCCATCCACCTGAGCTGTCTTGGTCTGCTCAGCACCAATAAGCCCAGAGCAGAGGATTTTGTGGGGAGGTGGTGGAGAGCTGCACCAAGCCATTGCGTTGATATTTTTTTCCTGGAGGCCTGAAACAGCTCTCATGGCCTGCACAACTCCTTCTGGTCATCGTACTTGTACACTGCACTGGTTCGAAGGAAATTTATTTCCTTGACTTATGGTTCACATAAATAAAAAGGGGAACACTGCTGAGTTTGTTAAGGCCTTTGTTTAGAATTTCTTGAGTGTGGATTGCTGCTGATGGGAAAGCTGTTCCCAGAAAAAACGACAAAAATGTTGTGCAAAATTATGGGAGTTTCAGCTGAGTGTAATAGCTCTCTTGCTCTGAAAAACTACGTGCATTTAATCACATTTCCTTAAGTCTCTGCCTTTTCTCTTGTCTGGGGTTCCCTTCCCACATCTCTACCTCCCCCTCACACAGCTTTAAGGACATGTTTTGTCCTTTCACAAAGAGTCACTTGCTGTATTAACAAAGACTAAAACAGGGCCAGCACATCAGTACATGTTGCAGTGGACAAGCTGCAATTCAGCTCCCCCAGCAAAGCTGTAGTGGCCTTCGCCCCACTGGCAGAGTCCAGGAAGCTCAGGCTGGAAAGATGCAGCCTGTACCTGCCCCACGCAAGCAAAACCTGCCCAGAGAAAAAGACTTTCCCTAAGAAGAAATGCCTGCAGATTGGCACTGGAGGGAGGGGAGAGAGAGACAACCTGGATTAGGCCAGAGTCATTGCTGTTAGAAGGGTAACAGTCCATTTCTTCCCCTGTATTCAGAAGAGTTATTTGGCTGGGATAACCAGTTTGTGTGTGTTGCCTAAGGCAAAAATAATGGCAGTGAAAGTTTCATAGACAAGTAAACAAGGAAAGGAATTTAAGACATCACTTAAATCATTCTCCTATCCATATCTAGGTCATCATCATGTAAGTATTTGTTTAAAGACCCTTTATCCCAGTTCTTCACTATCCTTACCGGTAGCAAGTTGATGTTTTGGGTTTTTTTAATACTTAATCTCAGCCTTCCCTGTAAGTGGTTAATTCTTTTATTTTATGTCCTATTTATCATGGATGTGAAAATAAGAAGCCTTCTTCCTCTTTTCAGCAGTGCTTTACATATTTGAAAATGGTTAGCATGTCCTTTCTTCTGAAGACTAAACAACTCCATTCATCTTTCTTTAGGGGTCATGTTTTTTCTAGACATCTGGTCACTCCTTTTGCTTTCTTCCCAACTCCCATGCCAGGCACCAATGATCTTTCAGCAGTGTCAAAGACTGGAGATGCCAACCCACCCAAAGATAATGAGGGTTTGAGCCCACAGATAACCAGCTAGTATTAAATAATGAGCTGAATAATGTCCTTTAATGGTGCTGACAACAAATCCTCTTCAGGATGCTTATGGCAGAGCTTTTTTTTTTTTCAATGAAATTATTCAGTTTTTGCTGCTCATACTTTCAGCTGAAAACAAAACTTCATTGGTAAAATCAGTCTTTGACAAAATCTGCCAGATAATTAAAGGTGTGATATGAATACATACCTGTGGATGTGTGGGTGTGCATATGCTTCTATATGTACAGTACTACTACAGTGCTTAAAAATGAACTCTGATCTGCCTGTTTCAGTCACATGGACTGGTTTTGCTCTTTCTGTTGGTTCTGTTGTGGTAATTCACTTACCACAAATTCTCCTCAATTTGTGTGGGAAGAAAGTGATGAAACGTTTGAAGCGTGCACAGTGGAAAGAATCAGTTACATCAACTTTCAGTTTCACTCCACCTAATCAGGGTAACCTAATACCTGCAGATTGTAGGAAAACAAACAGAGAAGCAGTTAATTTCAAGTACCTGGACTGGTAGATAATAAAATGGTATTAAAAACTACATGAAAATATAACTTATACTTTCTTATGAATTGCTCGGATATTAACAATATCCCTGAGAGTGTTCCTCCTTGGTCTCCTGATAAACTTTGGGTGACACAAAGGAAGTCTCTAAATGTGCTTTATTTAGATTGCTCATCAGTCTTGGGCTCCATTTGTAAGGATCATTTGAACTCAAACCAGCCAGTCACAACAAAATGCCCAAAGCAGAGAAATTTTTTGAGCATGTTTGTCCTGTCTGTAGTAGCTGGCCACTACTCCAAAACCTGACCAGATTTCAGTGGTGTTGCAGCAAAGAATGGGGCTCTGCCTGCTTTTGTGACTGTGGCTTCTGTTAAATTGATGCCAACACAAAATGTCTTTTAATTATAATGACTGACTAGTCCCTTGATGAATCTCGACTCTGGTTTGCAGCCCAGTAACTTGTTGACACTTCATACAGCTCAAACCCGACAATACATGAATCACCACTTGTTCAGGCACATCAGTCCCCTTCCAACCCCCTGCCAACAACCAGTCCTGCAAGGCTGCCCAGTACTTTGGGAACACTCAAAACCAGCTTCCAAAACCAGCAAAGATTCCTGTGGTGTGCACACTGATGCGGCTTCTTCCCTTTCCTTCTAGAACTAGATAAACTACTCCACCCACTTCCTTTCTTGTTTGAAATGTTGTATCCAAGTGTGCATGTATTACAGAAATATCATCAATTGCTGTTATTCAGCATTTGAAACTAAACCTACTTTTCTTGAATGCAGGCTCAACGGTTTTCTTCTTTCTTCTAAGCCAGAAATAACCTTTTTTTTGTTATGACTTGTAGCTGATACTACATTTGCTGTTGTCCTTTATAGGTAGAGCTGGCACTTGTGGTTGCCCAAACCTCTCCTTTACAAGACCCCATTTTCACTTATATGCTTTTGAACTTCAGCTTTTTAGCCTGAAACTTTCTGTGCTAGATGTTGTTGTCTTGGGCTGATCTTTTTGGGTAATGTACAACAAATATAATTTCATTATTTTTATAAAGGTTGCTCTGTCAAGAAAGAAAAATTTGTAACAAGTTGGTTTAGAAAACTTAGCTTTGTCATACATCAGGATGGGGTGTAGAATCTGGCAGGGACCTTGCCTTGTTGCTAAAGACATGTCCTGCATTATTCCTATGAAAGTTTATCCACATATCACAGAATGGCACATTCCTGAAAACACCTATTTTTGTGTCTGCTGTAGATACTTTCCAAACACATGGCCTGTACTGGGCACGCTTCACCTAATCCTCACTCAGTCAGCTGTGTAACTAACCTATGAAGAGAGAGGCTGAGAATGAATGTTTAAAGACACAAAGAACTTCAAAGTCAAGACTCAGAAGCTAGGAAATGCCAAAATTAATGTCCAGGCAAACCCATGATACCTCCCTTTTACACATTACAATGTGCTTAGACATAAAATGTGTTTTCTTTTCTCAAAACACTACTTTGTCACTCATTAGTAGTGCTCACAGGGAGAATCAGGGTTTTTTAGGGTCGTTGTCTTGATCTAGTGCAGAATATGCAAGCAGGCAAGAGAAAGAGGAGCTTCAGGATAAAGGCACTTAATTGGAGTCCCACACCAGTCCTTACTGCAGGGTTTGTGATGAAAGGCTGCAAGGTTCACCCTGCTTGTTGATGGGAACCAGCTATATGCTGCCTCTTGTCCCAGATTTGGGACAACTGAAGCCCTGTTTACAAAAGTGCTAAGTGCTTAATTGTAGATGGAGTCACTTTGAGCAGGCACTAAAAAGCAAAGTGCCTCACTTGCTTGGTTAGTGGTCTTCCTTCGCCTTTGATTTTTGTCCCCAGAAGTGAGACCATGTCCACTTTGTGTTGATGTCTAAAACCAGTTGTAATTCATTGGTGCTGCCAGTCACAGTAGTGTATCACGCTGTGTAGCACTGTTGTTTCTACACATGCGTGTTCTTTAGTAAGGCCAATACAGCATTTTTGGAAAAACCAGACATTACATGACTTGGACTGGCCACCCCAAGCTAGACGTTTTGCAAATGTGAGTATTACACTCTGTGCCTCAGCTTCTCTGCTGTAAAATGCAGTTAATTATAGCCCATGAATATTCACTTCAGAGATGCTCTGTAAAGACAAACTATTCTGTGTTAACAAGGATGTGAAGGAAAGCAATGCCACAAAAAACCCCATGAAGAAATGAATAATGCTACATCCCATGCCAAGAATAGAACATTAATTTTCAACAAACTAAGCATCATATTGTGTAGCTGCATGAATAATACAGACCTAATTAATATAATTATTGTAACTTTAAAAGTGGAAAGAGACTAGCACCCACCATAGTGCAGACAGAGAGTGAAGCAGAGAGGAGAAAGAGACTTGAGACATAGAGGAATGTGCAGGACTTCTGTCCTTCCCAAGCTTCCACCATGGAGGAGCTGGAGTTAAATGCCATGTACCCAGCCAGCAGCGCTTGCTCTTTATACAGAGTGCCATTACATGACACAACTCATTGTCACAGCACACTGAAGATACCAACATTTTCCTGGGTTCAGAAAATAAATTAATTTCACTTATTAATGGTAAAAGGATCCTCGTGAGACATCAGAGTCACAATGAGCTAGGAACTGGGAGGGTATACTGGTATATCAGTATGCAGTCACTCTGTTGGTACACCCTGCTTTGGGCATCTGCCCATGGTCACCACCAGAGACAGGAAACTGAGACAGAGGGAGCTCTGTCCAAATCTTGATATGACCAATCTGAGGTACTGTTTACAGCATTACAAGTGCATCTCAGTGGAATATGGATATTTGGAAAGGGAATAGCATTTTTTTTATGCATTAGTCACAGAAAAGGCATCTTTATGGCCCCTGTGCACAAGTCATCATGCAGTTCTTGAGGGAAATTTTATGAGCAGAGCTCAGTTCCATTTTAGAATAAATTGGCCTTTTTTGCATTATGCCCTACTGACATGATGAAGGGGATGTGAATAGCTAGTCCTTTCAGATGGGATGAAAACAGTTTCATTTGAAGAACAGAGAGAACCAAACCACTTGCTGTACAAACTGTGCCCTACTCTTGTTCCTAAAGTGGAGACATTGCAGATGTAGAGCTCCTGTTCCATAATGTATACTGTAACCAATTGGATTTGTCTTCACTACCAGGAGCAGATTTCAACGATACCTCTAAACTTAGAACAGGAAAACACTGTAGATTTAGCTATTGTTGCTGGTAATTGTCCAGAATATATTTTTGCTGATTCTAAAAATGGCAGATTTAGAAACATTCCATATTTATCCAATAAACTGGAAGTGCTTTCAGATATCTACTGCCCACTTTGAGCTTCTCTCAGAAGAATTTCCTGCAGTAAAGAGAACAGATGTTACAGGCGCACCCTGCATAATTATGTATTGTGAAGCTGCATCTCATGGACAGCATCCACCTACTACAGGCTTCGTAGAACCTTTTTTCCTCATCCCTGTTGTATAAAGTAACTGAAGTGTTCAGATCCACAAACTTGGATGTGCATGAGATCATGTTAAAAAACCCTGTGGACTCCTGGGCTGTAAGACTGATGATCAGTTTGGCTTGAACCACGAGACAAAACACATGATGATAGGTAACCTGAGGCCAGTACTTACAGCTCTTAGAACAGGACACTTTTATCTGCTGCTGAAATTACCAGTACCTTTCCTAATGTTATGCTGATGTCCCGCCTGAGCTATCTGCTGGTTTAACAGACTTCAACACATGCTTTTTTCCTACAGCAATGTTAGGCTAGAACTGATTTATGAAATAAACTTGCCTTTTACTTATTTTTTCCCCCATTTTTCATATTCATTGTCGCTCACACTTAACCTTTTGACTTTAATTCCTTAATCTGAATGATGCACACACAGGCTTTGTTCTTTCTGACAAGTCTTATCATTTTTTATCTCTGTCATCTATTTTTTCAGCCATTAACTGATCTCAGGCTCTCTGTATCTATAATCTGTTTACATTCTTCTTCATTATTTAGTATTAGTGTAATTCTTTCATCAATCTTTCTCTAGAGCTACTTTTTTTGGTTTCCTGTCCTTTGTTTTTCCTGAGGCAAATCTGTGTCAACCACTCTTTAGAGAACAGCAAAAGCTTCAGTCATAGAAACGGATTTAAAAAACATGCTGTGAAACACTTTAGGCTAAAGGCTGCCCTCAAACCTCTGGTCCAACAAAATTAAGAAAAGGAAAATTTTGTCCAGAATATTTGCTGCAATTATTAATTGCTCCAGAAGACCATTGACAGTTGTATGTCAGGTGATTTCATTAACAGGACCACTCCGAAGCTTGAAACGCTGGCAAAAGCGCACTGTTTATATTGCATGAAGTCTGCAAGCAAAGGACTCTATAACTCATCTATCCTAATAAACTAACCAGTGCCAGGGCTGTCCTGAGGCCAACTGACATAATTTGGTCATGTCCATACTATTAACATTTTGCATTCAAAATAAGGCAGCTGTTTTCAAACTGCTTGTTGGGAATAATGTCTGGATCAGGCTTGTTCCTGAGCAGTTCCCAGGGACAGTTTGGGAGAACACTAGCTGGTCCAAGTCAAAAACCATCTGAGAAGCGATGCTAAACATGTAATAGTGACTGTGTGCTAAAGCTCTGACCGTTTAATTTACTAGCACAGACGTAGCCTGCATGTGAGTTTCTGAGCCTGTGCTTGGATTCTTGCTGCAGTTTACTTCAGGAAAAAATAAGTTAGAAATGAATATTAACAATCCAGTAATCAAGGGTAACTCTGTTGTAATGGATGTTGTAATGAATATGTCTAAAGCTCAGTTTGGATTTCTCAGAGATCTGAAAAAATCTATTTTGGACCAAATTTATTTGGACTTTATTTATGTGTATAGTGTCCCTTGGCACAGTGCTCAATCAAAAACATAAAAAATGTTGGCGAATATTGCATCCTTCAATTATTATCACCTGTAACTTTTGCGGCCATGATTTAGATAGTAAATGTTTGGCCTCAACTTCTGACTGAAATTCCCTCGGCAGTTCACTGCAGGTCTCCTTGAACAGAGTGAGGCAATGTGCATTGAATGGCATCCAACAGATGATGTTAAAAAGACATCAAGATCAGGAGACATTTATTCCTTCTAAACACCCACATGACTGTACACGGCTCACTTCATTAATCAACATTTGGCGTTTTTTTTTCATTTTTTTCCTCCTCAGTGTTCAAATCCAAACATTTTTCCGGAAAATTTGGATGCATTACAAATATAATCTGATTTTCACCCTGACCTCAAAGGACAGTAATACACCAAAAATAAATATAAAAAAATCTGTTCCACAGATAGGAAATGGAGGCACACAAAGACCGAAAGAAAAAGTATCCACTAATTTGGGGTGTCTGTTTTACATTGCTGTAAATCAGGTCCCTCAACATGCAGCAAGCTGACTATATCTCATTATGGCTACAAAGGCTTTTTTCCTGAGAAAGACAGAGGATCAATTTGTGTCACAATGACTATTCCAAATTAGTTTTATGAGCATCCACATGGGAGGAAGTGAAATTAAGCAGACTGTTGAGCCTTGGGGTGGAGGTCAATGTGCCAGGGCTGGAACAGAACCCACCTGCTGGGAACAGTGCTTCTGCAGAGACCTCCTGGTCCCTTTTTGGGTATAGGGCCCCCTTCCCCACACAGCATCCAGTTCTGGGTCCTGGATGCCTCAGCACGCTCGGTCATATGCCCTCAAGTCTGTTGAGTGCAACAAGACCAACCCTGGTGTACGATGCCACCAGCCTCCAGGCTCTTGTGCCCTTTCCAATCTCACCCAAAGGCTTCCCCAGAGCAACTGGAAGCCATGTCCCAGTTATCATTTCAGTACAGAAAAGAACCAGTGTTTACTATAAATATCCACTACAGAAAAGAGTGGAAAAATATATTCTCTTGGTTAGATCCCAGAAAAAAGGCTTTAATTTTGTTTCCAAAGGAGCAAATGTTAACAAAAACTAAAGAAATTTACTGAAAACAATTATATCTATAGGGCAAGGAGGAGCCATCTATACTGATTTAAATCTGGAGCTACTTCTCCATAACTATCCAGACTTCATCATGTATTTGTTTCAGAGCAACACCAGAAATACTCAGTTAACCCTGAGAAGACAGAGCTCAGTAAAAACTGCCAGAGGTGTGAGGATCTGGCAGGGGAGGGAGGCGTAGCAAGCCAAAGGAAGTTGCTGGTAAGCTTGTGTCAGTTTTGGAGCTGTTCTTCCTCAATGTGTTCAATAGTGAACTTGGCACAAAAAGGAGGCGTATGCCAATGAGATGAGTAGAGCACAGAGAGCCAGAAGGAACCACTAGTACAGAGAGGAATCAAAGTATCACATAAGGCAAATGAGGTTGCCTTTAGAGCATGGAGAGATGAAATAGTAAAGAAGTCATGTGTAGAATAATAATAATTTCTAATATGGGCAGTCAATTCTTCAGCGGGGAACAACTGAAGAGGAGATGCCTGGGTCCTTCTAATGAAGGACACCAGATGAGTACAACTCACTAACATGAGACAGTTGTGCCAAAATTTTGAACCATGTAGACTGTTCAAACAGCTAGTAACATATGACAACTGTGAGTTCAGACAGCAACGAGTGTATACAGGAGTTCAGGTCTACCTCTGCCTGTTGCACATGCTGCTGCTTGCAGTCCAGGCTGGATTAAAGATGGCTACATTGCACTGAGAACCCCTTGGCAGAAGCAGCTGATCAGGATATTGCCCTTCTTTGCTAAGTGTCTGCCCTAGGACAAGGGCGGCATACACTGGTGACGGGCAACTTTGAGCTGGAAGCAAGAAGGTCTGGGTCTGTTGAAGCAATGAGGTCCACAGATGGATTCTCACTTTGAGCAAAAATTCAGCCTCTGAAGTCACCTCTGTTCTGCAGCTGCTTCTCTCATGGCAGTGATGGCAGTGGGGTGTTTGAGACAGATGCAGTAGCAACAAGTCTCAAATCTGGCTGGCTCAACACTTCTGTTCACAAATCAGAAATGAATGCAAGTTTTTCCCCTGTGAGTAGAAAGAAGTAAACAAAATAAGAAAATACAGTTGAGCACAGTGCAGACCAGCACTTGCACATTAGCAACCTACCAGGAAAGCAATGTATTCTTAAGTTTCCCCAACTGCTGGGACAATTCAGTGGAAAATTTCACATTGCAAGTGATTCCTTTGAAACAAATACAAGTAATTGTGGATGTATATATAAAAAAAGCCAGATAAAACATTGCAGCAACTTCCCTGGTGTATTACCAAATATACACACCTACACAATGATGACAGCTGTAAACATCTTATTTCACCCTTCCATAGATGTGCAAAATATGTTGTTGATCCTTTCTCCAATAAAACAATGCTGAGGCGCCATCACATGAAAGTCTGTTTTTTTCCTACCAGCAAATGTCTATAAAAATACAGTCCTACATCTCTGTGATAGATAAGAAATACTAAAGGAGCAATAATAATTAATGGCCATACAAGATGAAACTCCAGTTGCTCAGACGGCTGTCTCCACATAATCTGTATTTTATACAAAAGGAGAAAGAACTCAATGGAATTTCAGCTGTGACCGGATAAAAACTGCCAGCAAAAAGTGATAAGGAATGTCTAATGTGCATATTAATCATGTTTATAGCGCCTCATTTGCTGATATATTAGCCTAAACTCCCTTTCGAAATACATTTTTGATCACTAGTAGAATCATTTAATACAATCAAACTTAAATAGGACCAATTAATGTTTCCATCTTCTATTAATTAAAAGTAATTGTTTATGATGGACTCTATAATAAGTCACAGAGCAAAAGAGTTTGAAAGTGTTCATTGGATGAGTTGGATTTTTCATGATGTGGAAAGATTTTAGCTCCAAACTTTATCTTTACGTGTTTATTGTCCTAGTTTGCATTCCATGTTTTTATTACCTAAATAGTTTTTCAGACTACAATTTAGGTTCAACAATTGCAAATTATGTTAAAAGGCTGACTGAAGATTTATGCAGATCTTATGTTGGCCACTTCCTATTTCTTCATATTTGTAGGTAGGAATAGATAACCAAATAAGGTACAGAAAAGTGTGTATAAATGACATTCCCTCTGTTTCCTTCTATTTCTTTAATTTAGAATTTCACCATTTGTTGTTACCTTGATTTCTCTACTGTTCCCAGAAAATAGCCACTTCACCACAGCATGACTTAAAGGTGGCCTGACCATTTGTCATAAACAATTTCTTAGAACAATCCCGACTGTTCCCTATTCTGTCTGATCAGTCTCTGTGCTTTGCACAAGCTAATTTGCAATTCGTCGTCATCTGAGGCAGCTGCCATTGATAGAAGCAGACATATTCCTTTGACTTCAATAGCCATAGAGATGGGCAGCTAGTGAGGGTATTTTTGCCTGTTAGTTTGAAATGTGCACTTCTTTTTTGTGTTTTCTTTGAGTTGATGTAATAATATCTGTTTCATGACTGTCTGTGGTTGGAGTGTAGCATTTTTCTGGCTGGAGAATGAAACAGTAAAGCAGCAAGAAAAGCAATGTCAATTGTACTGGACAAGTATATCAGAGAAAGCCTCCACACTTGAACAGAAAGCTGCACCAAAGAATATGTGTTCATATGCATGGGGGGTAGGGGAAATACTTAGGGCTGAGGGAAGCTTGTTTAAGGTTTCTCAGCCTTATTTGAAAAATACGTCTTTCATAATAGCAGTAGGGGGATCGCTTGAGTGCTTCATATGCTTCCTGTGTGATTTGCAAATCTCTCCCATAAGCCTATATGACCTGCTGCATTTTTCCATGTCTTCCTTCCCATCTCCTTTCCAACCATTATTAAATTTCTCCAGTGACACCAAGGCTGGCCCATTAATGGCCACATTCTTCACTGCAAATAATTGCCAAATTAGTACTCCCTAAGTAAGTGCATGCTAGAGAATTGGTCCTTTAATAGTTTCTTCAGAAGTAAATGTTTCTTATCACTCTAGATAAGACTCCAGTCATTCATTTTCTCCTTGCAGGAGTCGTTTTTCTGCATCCCATGCTCCAGAGTGTTGGTATGTCCCTGTACGTTGTCCTATTTATGTCAATGGGCTGTAGTGATTATTCTATCACCACGTTCATGTTACATTTTTGGACAGTACACGGTTATGTGGGTAATCCTACGTTTTTTGAGAAATTAAGTGTCTCTGCTCTCCTAGCCTTTCACAGAGAGCTGCTAGATCCTGCTGCAGTGGGCCTCCCTCCCACACACAACCAGCATGACTTCCTCTGTATGGGGCTTTTCAGTTGCGTCAAACTAACTCAAATGGACTCACAACACTGAAAAATAACTCTTTTGCCCACCAACATCACCTGCATATATTGCGAGCTACCAGATTAAGGCCCAGACTGGGATGGGGTAAGATGTGACCCAGCTTTGAATAGAAAATTCTGTGTCAAACTGCAAATCCATCTTGTTTCCTTCGAAAGAAGAAATGATAATTTCACTAAGTTTCTTAGTAAGCCTAAAATAGCTTAAATAGTTGAGCTTAAATAGTTGTTGGGTGTATAGTGTCCCAGGATGACTTCACGTTCCCAAATTATAAGGTGTATCTACTGGAATTTTAGTTGGAGCTTTGATTCCCTACGGATAGCATGCCAATGTGCATGTGACCAGTTAATAAAGTTATGCACATTTACAGATGTCCTGAATACAGGAGCTGAACGAAACCTCTGTTTGTCCCAATTCTGCTACATTACATTCCTGAGAATGTCACCGTTGTATGGTTCATGTACACTGCAATACAATTTAACAAATGACAAGCTTTTTCCCTAGATGCCATGACTTCATTCATTCAGTTATGTTACTTTTCAAGTGATAACACTCTAATTAGCTGCTGAACTTTGGTATCCTTTGCATACCCTTCCCAGTCCAAACGTTCACTTATCTCTCCAAAAGTGCTACATGACATCTTTGTTGTTTCAGGAGAACACAGTTACCATTCACTGACTGCCCCCACACTATCTAAGATAAGTGTTATATGACACATCTAATTCAGAGCAATGCACAGACAACAAAAACTGTCCCTCTGCACAAACTTCTTGGCAGCAAACTAAAAACACCACCATCTTATATTGAATATTATGTTACTTTGCTATAACATCACTGAATAATTAAATATGGTCTTGGCAAGGCAGGGATTCTCTTTCTCTCGCATATACAGTGTCTGTACACATTACACTGCTGTTTCTGAGCAGCAGTAATGTTGTAGTCATGTTGAATTATATGCTATAATTTAACCTTTGCAGTCTTGAGCCAAGATCCCTCCTAAATTTAGATAGATTCACAGTAGGAAATCACTCTTTCATAGAATTCCAATTTAGACACCAAACCATCAATTTCATGTAAACAATTTCAGTTTGATATTATTTGCACCTATACAAAGACAAAGTTTGTTCAATTTCCTCAAAGAAACGTCCTGACTCCATTTTGGCTGCTTCTTTCTTTGTCCTGTGTCTTTCCCAGTGGTGAAAAGAATTACAGGAATAAATCTGTACTGCACAGAGTAACACAGTGCAGACATAGCCTTAGACCAGAGCCACTCAAGCCCTTTCATGCTATTCTCCACATCCTGTTTAACTACTCCTAATTAGTCCCCTACCAGACAACCTCAGATTTTACACAATGTTTGAAGAAGCCTGACACTTGGAAAGAAGCACTTCCAAAAATTGCTGCGAGAATCCTGTTCTCTCACTGGGTCTCTCTTAGTCCAACACAGGATAATACTTTCAAGTGAGGAAGCAAAACACCGTTCTGGAGATTTCAGCGCAAGGAATGGGAAACGTGTTGGTGACATCCCCCTCTAAGACAACTGTTGGAGACCTCTTTAGACTATGTCATCCATAGATTGAGGACTTCTTGCCAGTGTCTGTGAGAAGGACCTCAAAAGTAAGCTTCACAGCACATTAAAGAACAGAACTAACAAAATGTTGAATGAATTCCAGCTGGTGAAAACATCTGGTAGATTCTCAGTTTTATCTTCACTATCTTTGTTTGCAAAAAAACGTACATTTGTTCTTCGTTTGTTTTTCACCCAGTGACTTCAAATGGGTATCATTTTAACTATAAGTCCCTGGTGAACATACAGTCCCATAAAATCACACCAAATTATGTGTCAAGTATAGAAAGGGCTATTACAAAGAGGAAGAGAACAATCTGCTCTCCATGACCATGCTTTATAAAGCAAGAAACAATGGGCTTGCATTGCAGCAAGAAAAAATCAGGTAAGACATTAAGAAAACCTTTCCAAGAAGCACTGAAATAGGTTGCCTGGGAAGGTAGTATTCTCCATGCATGGTAGCCTTTAAGAACCTATTAGACCAAGATCTGTCAGAGTGATATCAGTACCACTGACCATGCCTTTCTATAGTTTTATGATTCTCCTTTGAACTTAATCTTTCAAGTTTTAGAAAGCTTATATCCAGCTGGAAATAAATCACTGCTCAATAGTATGATATTGAAGTAGTGAATAATTAAGAAGTGGGAGAAAAAGTTTTACTTTAAATATTAGAGATGATCATGAAACTGAATGTATAGATAATTATTCTACAATCAATTGCTGGGAAAATGGCAAATGCTTTACCATTGTTCTTATGTTGGTGGCAAGCCCTGGGTTCTTAACTGTTTCTCCCAAAGATCAGAACCTTAATAAATACTGACATTTTAGAAATTCTCAGAGGATAGGAGTTTGAAGAAGCTTGCACGCTGGCTGAAGAAAATGAGTTGTAAGACATTTGTTTAAAGAGCTCTGAGCTTTCAGGTTTTTAGAGTTACCACTGATGTATCCATCAGCAAAAGTGGTCCCACATTAGCACCTGCCTGACAGGCAATCCTAGTCATATTTCTGTTCTCATTATTGTGTATTTTGGTCCTGCTAATATCTGCTAATAAGTGGTTATTTTTTTTTCATTTTTGGAAAAGAGAGCACTCAGCAGGCTTCATTAATGTGTCCTACCATCTCTCTGAGACAACAAACATCATAATTTTCTGTGTGGCTGCTGGTACAGAGCACTGATTGTGCATTTGCTTACAGAATCAGAGTGCACACACGGTATGTGCAGATAGTTATGAGTTCCCCAGGATGTGCAGAGCTACAAAGTAAGGACTTGCAGCAGAAGTTGTACAAATGTTTGATCCTGCAATGTAGGAGTGCAAGGAAGAGCCAATGTAGGCTTGGCATCACTATGAGCTGCCAGTTGATGCCTTTTCTTCACCTACATTGATCATTTGTTGTAATGCGCTTTGGTATCCTAGCAGTCCTGTACTGCCTGGCATTCAGCATGATAAAGTGTAACTTGGAAAGGCTCCTGAAACAATAAGAAACTGCAGTAATCCACAACTAGAGTTTTTAACAGTGTAAGAACAGGATGTGTATTCTCACCAGTTTTATTTGTGGGATTCAGGATACTATTAAAACGGTAGAAAAGGGGGAGAGTGGGTTGCTTTGCTTTGCTGTTAAGGGTGGATTGGTTTATTACTGCATTCATTTTAATTAGAATTCCATAATATACCCACATAAAGGTACATGCCACAGTTAAGTTGATATTTTTCTTGCTTTATTTATGACCACATAAAATATGGTTTCCTGAGCGTAATCTCCAAAAGCTCAGGGATTTAAGCTCCACCCCATTTATATAACTTAAACACTACATTAAAAAATAATTCCTTTGGCTTCTCTACTCACTCTCCACACTTCTTAAAAATGACTCAGGCCAAAGGTAACATGTTGTTTCCTATATGCCAAGTACAATTCATACAGCATTAAACAGTTGATTCTATATCTACTATTAAGATAAAAAGCAAACATATATTTGATTTGAGACTCCTAAAGCTCAAAAGCAAACCAAAACCTGTATTTGAGGTTATTTTGTATTTATAAAGCTGGGAACCAAAATATCTCTGCTTAGGCACATGAGATCACACTTGCAAAGGTTTCATATAGGTACCAACACAGGTAGCTAGCTTGATGAAGAGATGTTAATTAGATGTCTGCCTGACTTAAATCCTTCTTGAAGTCTGACAAAACAGCTAACTGAATGTATCAAGTACTCATACACAGTTACAATTTTCACCCCTAATCAGATGGAGGACTTCTGTTGAATGGAAGAGCATTTCATCATGAGAGAAAAACCTTTGATTTCAGGAATGTTTTGGAAATGGGATTTCAGGGATCTACATGAAATTTGGAGTTAGTGTCTCACTCTGAAAACTTCTAATATTTATAATTCTCTCACATTTTCTTGACAGTGAGAGTAAAATTCTGCTCAGCCATAAATCCATCCAGGGATCCAAAGTAGAACCATGCTCTCCCTGCAAACTTTGAGTATCCATGACTTTGCTCAGTGGGGCTAAGCAAAAAACACCTGGAACAGCAGGGAACTCCCCTTCAAGCACTCATATCCAGCAGACCATTTGGGAAGCACCTAGCGGGACAGGTGCTAACTTCTCAAAAGGGCCAGCAGCTTGTTCCCCTGTGCTCCCTTTGTAGGATGGGTCACTCACAACACAGAGCACAGTTTTGGATGGTGGGGTACTGTGAGAGGCTGAAGGTCTTGAGCAGTCTGGCAAGGAGACTGTGAGATCTCTGTGAGATGCCTACAGGGAGGCTGTGCCTCTGAGATAGTGTTTTAAGATCAAATACATTTCCCTCAGTTTGCAGAAGAACTGTGAAGCCTTTCAGCATGGAGGCAAAAAAAAGGAGGAAAGAGGAGGAAATGGGAGGAAGAAAATTCCTTCTGGACATACGATTGTTTGGAAATGCCACCAGAGGAAATTAATTTTTTACAGTCACTGACTCTAACACCTGGCTATGCTACAAGGCTGAATTTCTGAATCTTGCTCATGTCCCCCATGTTTATATGTGAGATAGGCAATGCTGTGTTCCCCTGTACTCAGATTCTCAAAGTGACCCCTGGGCTGTTAGCAAACTTTGTATGTGACCTCAAATCAAATCAAAATTTCCAGTTATACAAGAGGCTATAGGCAAACTCATAGGGTTCAAAGAAGAGAAGGGAGAGAGTCTGGGAAACTAGACTTCCTGAAAGAGTAGGAATAAACTCATGACCATTATTTTAACAAAGAAATCTACAAAGAGACTTAATTCTTCTTCTACATGGGAGATTTCTGGTGGCAGAGAAATTTTTTTTAGCTTGGTAAAATCTCACCAGGTTCTAGTGTCTGGCAACCCTGACAAGACACATTTTGGTCTATGTTAACATGTCCTGATGTTTCACAGTGATGTTCATTAACCACTGGAGCTATTTATTTGGGGTCTTCTCTATCTCTGATGTAAACATTGGCTGGTGTCTAAAACGTCATGCTCTTGGCCAGCCAGAAGTTATGGGCTTGCTGAAGGAAGCCTTGCCAGAGGAACTGCTAAACTCAGTTCTGTGCTCTATATTGTGCAAGATAGATGACTGTAATACTTTAGGTAATGGATTATTACATACTAGAAGCTGCAGGTAGTCTTGTACTGAAGTTAAGAATCTGTTGACCTGCAAATAGAAGCTGGTAAGCTTTCCAAGAATATTTCCAGCAATATTTTATTTATTTTTGATATCTGTCCTTTAAACTGAGGACAATGAAGTCTTTCACAGATGGTGACTCAGCAGTAAATCTGTCAGAGATTCTCCCACTGATGCCATGGGGAGAAAAAAAGTGCTTAGAAAGAACAAGCCAGATTACAGCTCAGAGGACAGAGAGGTTTGTTGCATTCACCTGGGCTGCACATGAGCTTTCGCTTCACTGGAGAAGTGGTATAAAGACCACATGGCAAACGGTAAACTGAAAACTATGAATGCATTGGTTTCTATTCACCTCTTTCTGATTGTAAGAGTCCATTTTGAGGGCTATTTTTTGTCCATGTGACACAGAATTAATGTTGTCTCAGTATCGATGGCTGGAAATTATCTTCAAGAAAGCTGCATGATGAAATAATTCAGAGATAAATGTACTCCCCTGAAAGAACTGTGCTTCCAAGCTCTTCTTCCTTGTCCTTATTGTTTTATTTGAGGTCTTTTGCTAGACATCTGGTCCCTGAAAGCTGAGTGTTAAGGTGGCGAAACCCACCAGCCTTGCCCATGTCATACCTGGGGTCCAAAGCTGGTATTATTAATTATTCCCTTAGCACTAATGAAATACTAAAACTTTGTTCCTCTATTACTTTATCTTAATAATTGCCGAAGAAATGCTTGCAGGCATGTAAAACCTTGAATCTGTGGTTTGAAAAATCAGTCAGTAAACCATGTCTTTGATGTCAACAGATTATATTTTGTGACTAATGGTATATCTTGCTGTTATTTCCTTTCTAAAAAAAAAGCAGTAAAGATGGATTTTTAGTTTTTAAAGGCAAAATTGCTGTGATTAACTGCATGTATTTCATATATCAATAGCATTAAGTGTTTTGCAGTGGCTGATGAGTGTATTTTAGATATACTGAAAACAGATAAATATATAGTCTATTCCTTTTATGTTAGAAGTTGTCTAGAAGAGAGTCATTATTTACATCCTTTATATCTAATCAAGATAAACTCTCAGTCTCATAAATAAGAACAGCCTTATTTGTTTTAGTGACTTATTCGAGCCTGGAAAGATTTGCTGAGCAGGGGCTGGGCTCGATAATATTTCACAAAGCTAAAAATTTGGTCTTGATACATTCTTGACATGAAACACATAATTTTTCACATATAAGAACAATTACCTCATGTTTACACAGCATTTAAAGCATGGAAAGCGATTAGATTTTACCAACTCTGGCTTGTTTGGGATGTACAAATTGCTACTGGCTCTTTAAATATGGAAAGACATCCATTTAATGCTCTTTAATTTGGTGCCACTTATCTGCCTGTGGAAAGGTTCACTCCTGGTGCTGGTGATGAGTATGAAATACAGACCTAGAAATAACTGTCAGAGAGGGAGGAGGCTTTAACTGGCAGATAAGTGTTAAGATAGATCTGCCTCCTTGGATCAGTGGGATGAGTCCCATATCCCGGCAAGCCCACTCCTCGCGGGTTGATATCGCTTGCCTGTGGTGGGAGAGGTCAGGCAGCTGCTGCGGCATGCTTGTGTGCTGGGGAGGGGAGATGGGTCAAAACCAGAGAGGAGAAATGACAGGATGATGAATTCGAGCTTGCCAACAAGAGCTGTTTGGCAGGCAAAGGTGCGCTGGAGAGTGCTCCCAAGAAGTAAGAGGCATTCTCTTGGTACAACATGGAGCTTTGTCATGGGCAGGCTGTGAGCACCCTTTGAAAGGGAACCTAAAACATCTGCATGGGATGCTCACACCTGTGTCAGTTCCTCTCTAGAGACAAGATCTGCTCAGAAGCAGAAGAACAAATCCAGACCACAAAATTCCATTTTTCTAGCTGTCAGCCATGCTGGTCCTGTGTGGGGTCTGAAGATCAAACACATTCTCGTTTCTCCGAGTATCCTTGTCACCGTTAATGCAGCTCTTGCGCTGGCATCTCCAGTAGATTAGAGTTAAGCTCACTGCTCTTCTCCATTTGCACCGTTGTAACTGCTGGGATGCCACCAAACTTGTAGCATCTCTGTATGTCTGTACTTAGTAGCAGTGAACATAATGGCCTCACTCTGCATAAGATTTACATAACAAAGAGCTTAGGTATGGTACTTTCTTGAAAACATGCTGCACACATTATCTAATGCTAAGATGAACATGTCCAGGCATAGACAGCTTGGCTCAGGGTCTGGGATAGTAAGTAGCCTGGACTGATCTCCTGACCCTCCTCTCCAAGTATGGGCTATAATGCCAGCTATCCCAGACTAATAGACTTATTATTTCTCTGATACATGTATATTAGTGTTTGGCACAGAAAGCAGGCCGTGTATGGTATTTTTCCCAGGCCTTATGGAAATTGCATGAAAACGCTTCTTCTTTGCCAACTTTCTGTTTGTAGTTTTTGTTCGTTGCCATTAAGAGATGTATTTTCATATTCTGGAAACCTTAGTTTTGTGAGCCATCCTTAGTTTGCGTTTGCAGTCTAGTTAGTAAATAAATACAAATCCAATGTCTGGTGCAATCAGTTTCATAGATCAATATGTCAAATATTTTTTGTAAGGAAAGGGATTTATGTGGGGAGTTGCGTACCTGATTTATAGACTTGGGTAGTCTAAAATTTAGCTACAAACTTTGCAAACCCTTGGTGTTTTGGCCATCCTTTGAGATATACATCCCTTCACAAACTTTCAGATTCACACTGCTGTGTTGCAGTATTTTTATTGAAGACATCATGGGATGGATCAGGATGGAAGAAATTAGGTAGGTTTTTTTTCAATGAAAATTGTGAAAAAAACAGTTTTGGGAACTTTATTTTTCTTGCAGGGTATCTGTGGCTAATCAAGGGAAATCAGCACTCCCACACCCTGTCCAGGCTTTAAAAATATGGCTTTAATGGAAACAAATGCTAGTATTTTTAAGTCCAAGAAGACTGGAGGCCCTCAAGGTTTTCAAACAGAGTAAATCAGAGAGGACAACACCCTCATAATTTATATGAAGTTTACATAGCTTTCCAAGGTACTAATTAAGCCATTCATTCTCAAACAAAATTTATTCTTCAGTAAACCAGAAAAAATGCTCAATCTACAGACTTTGTGCCTCCTCTTCAGAGCAACTATATGTGTTGCCTTTTAAAGTCAAAGATGTTTGAGGCACAAAGCCCAGATAGAACTTTCTGCATCACGTGTTTAGGAAGGATATAACATAAATGGTGTAAGTTCGAATGGTGCAGCAATTTAAAGAGTATTACTGTTTAACTCTACTGAGCTCTGGCCTCAAAGGGGAGGGAGATGCAGCATCACATCCAGATTGCATCCAACCTAAGTTATTTTCAAAACAACTCTGACTCCATGGAGATGCATGTGCCTGGATGAAAGGGACCACTCCAAACCCAAGCACTATAACAAACAAATGATGCCTCTAAGGTGAGTCTCATGGTTGCAGCAAGTCTCTTGAAAGCTCATTCTTACCCCGGTTATTTATTCCTTTGGCTGTTTACAGCATGGTCCCAGCCTGCCGGGGCTGTGTCTCCAGCTCTGATGAGCCCTCGCATAACCCTCCCTGAGACCCGCTGCCGCAGCGGGGGAAGCACTGTGTCAACAAACAGCACAACATTGGCAATGCTTCAGAGCCTGCCTGGACCTCCACACCACCACTGCCGTCGCCATGAGCGAAAGTAATTAGAGACCGTTTGCATTGGTTGTTAAGAAATGTGTAAACAGCAGTATAAACAACAGCAGGTCAGGTCAGGGAAGGAGGCTGGCACTCGGTGAGGCCACGGCTGGAGCCTGCCCAAGTGTGAAATTCCCAACTGGGAGAGAACATTTGGAAAAACAACGCGATCGAGGTTTATCAACACAAATCATCTCCTAAGTGGCACATTTTATTTAGAGTATGTGTGGCCTCCATCTAGAAGAAGGGAAGTTTTTATCAATCCAAGCTTTATCACTTCCAGATATCTCTTTCTTTGTTTACTGGCGGCCTGCACAATGCCTTCATTTTGAGCGGTCCAGTTTAAACACAAGAGGGGCTGGGGTTTTTTTTGGGGCCCGCAGTGAACTGCCTGTGCTCCCTTCTCAGAATCGTGCTCATAAATCTTCACTTCAAGCCCTGAAATGCCTCTTTGTGACCATCACCCTTGAGAAACGTGGCATCCTGGCCCCGATTCATGAATCTGTTTCAGCTTGTGCTGACAGACCCTCCCTGCTCAGGAAAGCGCTCTGAACCCTGCTCAGCTTTGAGGAAGGGCTTGAATGTCTTTCTGAGGAGGAGGAGGAGGGGTTTTCTGGCATGGGTCAGAAAATCAGAGTCACAGGGCACTCTCGGCGGGGACAGGAGTATATAAATAAACCCTACATAAACCTAAAGTAAGCAGGAGTGGAATTGCCTCTTAAAATTCAATCGGGAAAGCTTCCTGGGTGTCCTGAACTCCTAGGTGGCCGCTGCACCCTGTTTGATGCTGTGCTCCTTCACCCCAGAGCTGGCACCAGCCCTGTAATGAGCCAGAGGTCCCTGTGTGCAGCTATCACCCGTGTTTCAGGTTCCCAACATGCACAAATGAGGGAATGTCTCTAGGTATGGAACCACAGTCTGCTGTTATTCCCCTCTGCAGCACTTACTATAAGGGGTTTCCAGATGTTCACAAATACCAGATTTTTTTCCCTGAGACACCCTGGCATCACTAGTCTTATTTTACAATGGGAGAAATGAAGCACAGAGAAAGGAAGGAGATTGCCTAAATGTGACTGGAAAACCCAGTGGAAGAAGAGAGAAAAACAGTGTTATCCCTCTGCCTCTGTTCTTCTCCAGGAAGAGCTCATCCATCTCCCAAGTGCAATTCCCTGTGCACTAACACGGGTGTTATCAGCTAGATGGATTTGCCAGCACCACAGATCTGATTTTGCCATAGTTTGCAGAGCAACCTGAGAGAAATGCACCATATTGCCTCAGTTTTCCTGTCACTGGGCTAGCCATACAGCCAAGATACAAGACAATACTGTGCTACCAGTTGGATATGTTGGTATTTGGGCATGGTGGCTGGAGCAATTCCACTTGGAAGATGTGCATCCTGCTCCTCTTCCTGCACCCTGGGCAGAAAGCGGTGGTAGCTTAGTTCCTGGCCAGCACTGGCTATTTACAGGCAAGAGGAGGTGTTCAGCTGCGTGGGCTGAACCCACTGCCAAAACAGTTGTTCATTGCTTCAGGGACATCAACCATAGCTTGGGCCTTGCCGAGTTAAGCCAACAAGTTATTTTCTGTCCATCCCAGGCGAGTTTTCCAACATCACAGTGTCATCTTGGGGAGATGAATATTTCACTGCTGATCTAGTATAACAATCTGAATGTAGCAACATCAATCAGATCATACCTTTAAAAGCATCTTCTCTTAGGGTACAGGTTATGTGTGGAGGCTATTTATGAAGCTTTGTCCTCACCTTTCAGTAAGTCCTAAGCTTAGTGTCTTCACTCTCCTAAGCTCTTCCTGAGGCAAAAATTTGGCTCATACTGTGACACTGAAGCTACAGTATGATGTTTATTACCTTAAAATATCTGAACTAATGGAGTACCAAGGCATGGTAGTGGCCCTATAAGTAGCTTCACTGTGTGGGCAGTGTTGTTTTCTGGTCAATACACATCATATATCTTGTATTAGGCTTCCAGTAGATCTTTTAGGTACAAATGTGACTGGATGTTTTGTGAAACATTTTGTCTTAGAAAGACCATAGAGAAACAAGTTCTGGCTACAGAAGTTTGTCCTTCACAGTGTAAGATGAAGAACAGGAACAGAGAAGAGAAAGGCAAAGTTCATGGACATCTAGGCAAAGGTGAGAAAGACTATCAGTCAGTGCATGGTGGAAAGACAGTCGCTGTAGTCACAGAATCACAGAATCACAGAATCTAAGGGGTTGGAAGGGACCTCGAAAGATCATCTAGTCCACCCCCCCTGCCAGAGCAGGGTCATCTAGAGTACATCACACAGGGACGCATCCAGGCGGGTTTTGAATGTCTCCAGTGAAGGAGACTCCACAACATCTCTGGGCAGCCTGTTCCAGTGCTCTGTCACTCTCACAGTGAAAAAGTTTTTCCTGATATTCACATGGAACCTCCTATGCTCCAGTTT
>VZRW01001588.1:129587-198549 GCA_013398125.1 Aegotheles bennettii
CTTCCCTTTAACCAGTTCTTGATCCACCTCACTACCTGATCACCAAACCCATACTTCATCAGCTTATCTACGAGGATGCTGTGGGAGACAGTGTCAAATGCCTTACTGAAATCGAGATAGACCACATCTACCGCTCTACCATCATCTATCCACCTAGTTATTTCCTCATAGAAGGCTATAAGGTTGGTCAAACATGACTTACCCTTGGTAAAGCCATGTTGACTGCTCTTAATGACCCCCTCATCCTTGATATGCCTAGAGATAGTGCCAAGAACAAGTTGTTCCATCACCTTTCCAGGGATGGAAG
The DNA here is from genome assembly GCA_013398125.1 of Aegotheles bennettii. NCBI lineage: Eukaryota > Metazoa > Chordata > Aves > Caprimulgiformes > Aegothelidae > Aegotheles > Aegotheles bennettii. The sequence continues at coordinate 129,895 of VZRW01001588.1, forward strand.
TGAGGCTGACCGGTCTATAGTTACCCGGGTCCTCCTTCTTGCCCTTCTTGTAGACTGGAGTGACATTTGCTTTCCTCCAGTCCTTAGGCACCTCTCCTGTTGCCCATGACTTACCAAAGATGATGGAGAGTGGCTTAGCAATGAAAGTCATCTGACAGCTGGTCTCTGACAACTTTCTTTGCTCTATAGTCAAAAGTTTTCCTGTCAGCCAGCAAGGCCATTCAGCAGGTGATACCTCTGCTCCCCCTCTGCAGAGGTGGTGGACAACCAGGAGGTCAAAGAAAGGGTTAGGCTGCTGCTTTTTTAACCTGGATCCTGTTTATTTCCTATGTCTTACATGGCGTTTGTAAATGGAAAAGGGACAAAATAACTGAACGATGAGTGTGGACAACTCAACTGGACCCAGGGCAGCACCACCACTGACAGTCCAAGTCATTCAATGACCCATAAGAACTGAGGCACTGTGTGGGGAGCAGTTTTATGGATGGTCTGTGATCACTGCTCATCATACTGTAGTATCACGTACTGGGTGCTCTTAGAAAAATGTGGAGGGGGTAAGAAGATGAGGAACAAAATGATAAACTCATATATTTATACAGAGCAAGTGTGTAGGACAAGTGCATAGGATCTTTGTTACAGAGAATAACTTATCAACTTCAGCTCGTGTTGTCATTTGCTACCTTGTTTCCAGGTCACTTATGAATATATTTTACAGCACACATCTTAGCACAGATCCCTGGGGAAAAATCTTGATAATCCCACTCTATCATAAGAATTGAACATTTGCTCTTACTTTTCTCTTCCTGCCTTGTAACCAATTATTCAGTCATTAAACAACCTTCCTTTTAAGTCTCAGCACCTAAAGTCTCCAATGAGAGGTTTTGTTGAAAACCTCTTGGAAATCCAAACACACATATCACGCAGATCATGTGCTTGTCGACCTCTTCAGAGGACTCTAACTGGCTTTTCAGGTGGGATTTCCCTTTGTAAAATTGTCATTGACTCTTTCCCAGGAAATCATATGTTGCAAGGTGTCCTCTAAATTTCTCTTTGTTGTAGTTTGTCTCAGTTTGCCTGTCATGGGCCTGAGGCCTCTGGGTGTGTATTTCTTCAATAAATCATAAAGATTCATTAGAAACTGGCATCATATATGCCTCCTTCCAATATTCAAATAATAGTACAATTTTAAGCAAGAGGTTACGTAGTCTCTTAGTAATTCAGCTATTTTATCTTTGACTTAGTTTAAATACCTCCTGGTCTTGAAAATTTCTGATGGAGTGCTTTGCCAGTTTGTTCCATAACTTCTACAGCTGGGTCCTCTGGTAAGTCCCCACAAAGAAGAGTTCAGACTTGGCAATGTGACCAGAAAAAGAGAAGCAGAAAAAAAAAGTATAAAACCCAAAACAACAAGAAGCCTACCCAGCAAAGAGTGTTCCCCCAGCACCAGATCTATTTCTGGATCCTGAATTTCTGCTCAGAATGCCTGAAATTCAAAGGATTCTTGATCCCATTGTTTTCATCTCTCACCAGGAATAGTTGGGTCTTTATCTTCACATTTCTTCTCTCCCTTGGAAGAGATTTTTGAGGAACAAGGAGAGTCACAGGCTCCTCTAGAGAATATCCACTGCTCTCAGAAATTATGTCCATCTCCTGATTTAAGGCATAATCTGCCTTGTCACACTTTTTATTGCAAAGATGGCCCAAAGCTTTGGCTTTGGCTACTCAGCAGAGTATCCAAAAGAGAATTGTTCCAGCAAGAACAGGGTCAGGGCAGAGTTAGAGCCTGTGTGTCCATAACTGTGATCTTCAGGTGCTAAAAGAGGGAGCAAGAAGGGATGAAGACCTGTGGGCCAGCTGAGGAAAGTCCAGACACAGAGTTGTGGGGATGAAGGATATCTAGATGAGGCAAAGGTCTTGAGCCATCAGCTACCCACCTCCCCCCTGCCCTGGCTGCCATATGATTGCTGTATTTTGGTCACATGTTAGGCACCCTAAAACCATCTTTATTGTCTCATGGTGTTTCAGCCTTTGTCTCACTGCGTAGGGACAGTCAGAACCTTATTATGGCCTCTTTTGAACCCGTTAATACCAGCAGCACCATGCAGAGTTCAGTACCCAGCTTCAGTTTATTTAAGGTCTGTTTTAAAAAAACATTATGTGCTGAATTTTATTAAATCAACTTAATAGGAACTGTGAAGTAAAATAAATAAATATGGAACTCATTTTTGCAGTTAGTGGGAATTATTCTGTTTGTTTACAAAGGCCATTAAAAGCTTACTGGAGGTGTTCATTTCAGCAAGGAGGCCTCATTGATGGATCAGTGCAGCCTTGCCAAAACTGTATCCAAAATTTCACAGCAGTGCTCTCATTAGGCTCTAACAGTTAAAAGAAAACAAAACTGAAGAGAACTATTAATGTTTCCTGGTGGCCTCCAACCTCCTCCACATTAGTTTTTCCCAAACCACACCAAATAAAATCTCTTTCAAGGTTTTTGGGGGATGGTAGCTTGCAGAAGGGACAGAAAAAGGAAGAGCTGGTTGTTTTGTATTCTTAAAACACGGCATGTTAAACCAGAAACCTTGATAACTGCAGAGGTGCTTAAGCTGTTGCACAACGTAATGTAGAGAAAGTAGTAGAGAAGGAATTATGCATTAGTAAAAATGTAAGAGTGGTAACACAGAGCATTAAAATTCCCATTTTAAAATGTAAACTAAGCATTTCTAAGGTTTAAGAGTTCAGGGCCATCTCCTAATTGTCAGAAAACACTAATTTTAATTAAATTTCAATACGAACACATTGTATGTTTTCACACACAGATTTCCATAAACATATATACTCTTTCATCTACACATTTTTCATATCAAACAGTCAGAAATACAGGTCTGGAATATTCTATATTTGTTTTTAACAATTTAATGGTTTTCAAATACAGATGATCATCTCTGTCACCCTCCACATTTAGCCAAAGTAACCAAGAAGTGACCTGCTTTTAGAGAGGTACACAGCCCTGTGCTTCACTGGTGTCAGGAAGGGGCTCAGGTACTTAGCACCTCTGGATGTAACACCTTTGTACTGGCTGCACACCTCCTGAGCAGCTACTGCACGTTTGTAGCTTCCTCTGGAAACATTTTCAAAAGCTGTAAGCAACTCTTCTGAGCATCATCAAAGAGAATCTGTGTCAACTGCCACAGTGGCACAGATGACTTCTTCCTGTAAGTAGCTGTCACAGGGATCTTGAGACTCCAGTGGGATCCTCAGTGATGGGGTGAGCCCCTGAAGCAGTCTGATCCCCCCTTAGTACAACTTGCCACAGATCTTATGATAAAATCTGCCTTGTATTTAGGATTTTGGGAACCTGGGATGAGTCACTCCCTTTTCATCTCTGGACTAGTAATTTGCAGAAAAACTAAACAAGTTAGGTGTAATTTGATGGCTTTGCACCTCTTCTTACTTCCCTACGTTCTTACCTTCTTCTTACTTTCCCTTGGTGACAGTAACAACTTTTTGCCACGATGTGCAAAATCACATGGCTGTGGTTACCAACTGGAAAAGAGAGGTTACAAGCTGCCAAGGACCGGGTCCTCAGAAGAACATCACTTGCCCCAGGAGTCTAGGGGCTAGCTGGCTGCCGTCTGAAGGACTTTCCCTATGCCATCTTCAACACCGCTGCTGTGCCAGCCCAAAATCTCTGCATCTGGATGGGTCCCAGAGCTCAGCATTGTGGCCACGTAGGAAGGAGATGAGAAGAGCAGGACAAGGAGGAGGTGGTCCTAGTGGCTATTATTCCTGTCATCTTCTTGTTTTAGAGTCCCATCAAGAAAGAGGGGATGCAACAACCCAGAAGAGCTCAAAACAAGGGCATGTACATGCCAAGCATGCCTGAATAAGCATCTCCCCCACTCTGGTTCAGACTGGGCCCCTGCAAAGGAAGGTTGGAAATACTGAGTGAACATCACAGAAAGGGCAAGGCAGACTGCAATACCAAGTGCTCACGAAGGCAAGTCCTCAGTGTCTGTCTCTGCTCTTGGGAGTTTTGTGTCATCAACGTTAAACAGTCATTGGATAAAACACAGAGACAAGCCTAGGGACGTGAGTAGGATCCAGGGCCTTGAACAGGAATGAGATAAACTAGAGAAATGGGATCTAAGCAGCTCAAAGGATATAGTAAATTCCTAGTGTGGGAGGAAGAAAAACAGTATTGTACAACATTCAGCTGTGAAGATAGTCAGACTTAAAATACCATATGTCAAGTTTTCATCCTCAATCAATTTTATTTAATCTTTGTTTCAATAGCCTATTTTCCTTAAATCCAATCCACATATCACCAAGTCATGTGAAAGATCCAGGCTAGCTGTTGATTTTACAGATTACAGGGAAGACGTGAGGGATGCTCTGGCTGTCCCCTTTCCGTAGCAATAGTGAATAACAACCACTGAGAGCCATGGCCTTTCAATGAGCAGCTATAATAAAACAGATTTCCTAGAAGACTATTAAACAGAGATCGAAAAATATTTAAAATTTTTATTCTGCTTTGCTAATCAGCTGCCACTGTTGTTTAAGGCTGGAGCTTGTTCTATACATTTTCATGATTTCAGAGCATCCACTGCCAGACCCATTGTAAAGCTTTCTATTAAAATCTTTCTTACTGTAGTGGGATGAAATTATTTTTTTCCCAAAGACTGATTTAATAGAAACTTGGCACCAGAAAAAGTGTTTCTATTTCATTACTATGATATATGAAAGTTCATGGGGCTCTCAGAATATTCTTTCTAAAAAAAAAATCATTAACACATGCTGGAATACAGAACTTGCTGGAATACAGAATTCACTGGCAATTATACGGTAGTTGTCTTTCAAATACACACTTCCCACAGTGTTTCTAAGACTATTAGCAATCATTTTGAAAATGCAGAGTGAATACTGGAATAAAATTCATACTCTGTAAATTTTTTTGAAATGTTTTTCAAGTAGTTTTCATGGTAGTTTGAGCGTAAAGAGAGAGCTTGACATTTTTTTAAGCCTGTTTAATTTACACTTCACATTATTTTCTTAAACCTTACTTCTAACATTTTTATTAGAGCAGCTCTTTTCAGTGTAGCCCACTAAATTCTTGTTTGGCTCTCAAAAATAATAATAATAATCTTTAGCACTTATATAGTGCTTTAGGTTTTTAAAGTGTTACACAAATATTACCTAATTAATGTTTGTTCAACCCAGACTGGTCTTATAAGGAGGCTGCAGTGAGCGAGGTGACCATTTTTCCTGCCACTGTTAACGAGATTAAAGGTGTTGATGTTGTACAAACACAAAAATGAGGCACAGTTTGAAATAACCCACCTGCTATTGATTTTGGTCAAATTATGGGTAATCTCAAACTTGTAGATTACTTCTCAGTACTATCAAAAGAGAAAATGAAAGTGGTTTTTTGCCTGCTTTGGTAGTCAACAGCAAGTGCTGACAATAAGAAAAACCTTCACTTTGTACAACTTTTCAGCAACATGGGAAGCAATTTTGCCCATGTACCTCCTGGGTCATTTTGGCATGGTAACAGGCACAGGACCTACAGAGAATGGTGCCCTTGGTGCTGCTATGCACCCACCTTTCCTTTCTCCCTCTTCTCACAGCCAAGATCTAGCCCTCTCCTCCACTGAGTCATTGGGACTTGGATCATAGCTTTAAATCAGACATGTTTTCTAACATACATTTGTTTTCAATATATGAAAAAGTTGATTGAGTAATCTTTACGACAGATGAGTTTTCCTGTAAATCAGGACAAAAATTACCTTATTCAGTCATATCTGATGTGGTTGCCCAACAGTCCTCTCTACGATGTGCTTTCTTCAAAAGTCCCCAAATTTACTGGCTTCTTGGACCCACAATAATGATTTCAAAGTATGACTCTTGCATGTGTTCTGGAAATAACATGACCATAAACCTAACTGGAAGTTTCTAACTGTCAGTGATTTCATACTGACTTTTAACAATAGCCAGTAAACATATAGTTCAGACTTTAAACCAATTTTCTCAGTAAAACTAATTTCAGTATAATGCTCCAGATAGTACTTTCTTGTGGGATTACTGCACAGCTTGGGTGGTTTATCATTCAATCTTCATCTTTTATTAATGCACTGTATATGTTATATATGACCCCAAACCCTTGCCAGTGCTGTGCTCCTAAACCCATGGAACTAATTAGTTGTTTCCACATTCAGTTTTGACTGCTTTAACACCACTGGAATTTCACTAATCACATTAGGCTTTAGCACCATTCACAGATTTCTATTCTTACACATTCCCAGTGTTCACAGCTATCTGCAGCTGATGTCTACGGTGCAGGCAAGAACACTGTGGAGACTCTTCTGCTCATGAGACGTCCCTCCGACACCAGGGGAACATGCCACAGCTGCGGGGCTCCATGCTGACACATCTACTAACAGGATTAGGACTTTAAGTAGAAAAAACATATGTCGTTTGCAATATAGCTGGAGAGCTACCAACAGCTGTAATTAAGGATGCCTATGCATTTCCATGCTAAGCCCCTGTTTTCATTTGCTCATAACTTTCCAAAACTTTCACCTATAAGGCTGAACTTTTACAGTCCTGTTTTCTGCCAAATTGTGGCTTTTTTTGCAGTTGTTGAAAGTTTGAGGAAAAAGCAATGTATCCATTTTTTTGAATGAGAGAAAAGAGAAATGAAAAAAAACCCCAAACCTCACGTAAACATGTGGATTGGAACTGATTTATACTGCGTTTTCTATTTCATTTAATTTTAATAATCTTAAATTATGTTCCAGCAACTGGCAAGTATGGGATAATTTTTTGTAATAATGCAGCAGACTTGTCCCCTACACCTTGAGATGCTCAGTTATAGAATTTTACAGAGCCAATTTAAATACCTGCTTAAAAATTATTTTCCTCTCAGCAGCATGGAGAGATTGCAGAACGCCACTCTGAATATGCAGCCATAGTAGCACGCCTCTTGAGTTTCTCAGTGTGGAAATCAGGAATGAACAAACCATACTGACCACACCAGAGTGCCACGATCTCTTTCTTGGCCTGTTTGAATAACACTGTGTGGCATGGTCATATGAAATATGTGAATATCCTTGGTGTTTGCAGATGTCTCAGACCGCTTTGAACCTGAAGGACTATTTCAAACCTTTGTAAGTCTATGCCTCATGTCCCCATTTCTACTTGATGGAAAGTAATCAGTATTAAAAATGTTAAAATCTTTTTAAGACAGAAAGCATTTTTGCCTTACCAACTCATTTCATTCCTGTCTTTTCCTGTTGTTTATTCTGTCTCTTGTTGCTGGATGGGTGCTGAATTTAGATCCCTGTAATTCAGCAATCTCACAAGTACTCACTCTGTGTGAAGACATTGGCATGTTGGAACATGTCCAGAGAAAGACAATGAAGGTGCAGGATCTAGAGTTTTAGGAGGACTGGCTGAGGCAATGGGGATTGTTTCATCTGGAGAAAAGGAGGCTCATATAATGCCTTATCACTCTCTACAACTACCTGAAAGGAAGTTGTAGCGAAGTGGTTGTTGGTCTCTTTTCCCAAGTTACGAGCAATAGAACAAGAGGAAATAGCCTCAAGTTGTGCCAGGGGAGCTTTAGGTTGGATATTAGGAAAAATTTCTTCACAGATGGGCTGCCCAGGGAGGTAACAGAGTCACCATCCCTGGAGATGTTTAAAAGGTGTGTAGATGTGGTGCTTACGGACATGGTTTAGTGACAGACTTGGCAGTGCTGGGTTTATAGTTGGACTTGATGATCTTAAAGGTCTTTTCCAACCTAAATGATTCCTTGACTTTATGCCCATGCATTTTGGACACTAAAGTGACACTAAATAGTCAGAATTTATCAACGGGTGAATTCTCTTTGGAGAAAGAATATGTCTTCTGTGATGATAGTAAATATTTAATTAAAAATCCAAAATAAATCTCTCCTCTATCGTGTTTATTATTTTTGGCTGAAGGAAAGAGGGAGAAGGGGTGGGGGTTAGCTGGGATTTTGCATTTTGTCTTGGCTTTTTTGCAGATTAATAAGATCCTTTTTCCTTTATTCATTTATTTCCTTCCTCACCAATTTTTTACTTCACAGATGGGAAATTCAGCTTTGCTAAAGAGAAATTTAAATGCAGGTTGCTTTTCAAATTCAGTTGCCTGCTAAAGCTTTTCCTTCCCAAAATATGATTTGCCTTTTTGAACATGCTGGGAGATGTAGCTTTTTGTAACAGTCCAGGTATAGAAATTCTTCACAGAGGACCTCCTTATGTTATACTGTTCCCTTTGAAATCTAACAATTCAAGGGTAATGAACATTTGAAAAGGAAGAAAATGATCCTAACAACCTCAAAGGTTTTTTTTGTTTGGTTGTTTCACAGTTCTCCTGAAAACTGTTGTTTTAGATTCCTCACAATTTAGGTTCCTCACAAATCTAAAAACTCTCTTGGACCTGCTGTATTATATGATGATTGTTATTTAATTACTACAGTCAAAGATGTTGAACTAGAACAATATAATTAAGACAAAAAACAAAGGAATTTTTAGGAGATGAGGAAACCAGGATCCTCAAACAACAATGATTTGCTCTGCCCTCTCAAACATAAAGTATTATGAAATGACCTTTGACTAGGTGCTGTGTACTATTGTCTGACAGGACTCAATCCCGCCTTAGGGTAGAGTGGCTAGTCAATATATTTTTACTTTCACAACTTTTGTAGTGTTTCCTACGATGTCTTTAACTTACACCAGCTTGCATAAGGCCCTGAATATAAGGATATTCCTTGCTTCTTAGGGACTTCTTTAAGTCTTCGATGATATTAACTCAATGATTGAGAAGCTAGGATGAACCTATCTTCCTAGAACACTGTAACATGAAGTTCTCAGCACTCCCTCCTCTTAATCATCCTCCAGCCCCCAGCTCCACTTCCTAACTGCTTCCTTCCATCTTCTTGCATTACCTGAGAGGGTCCTGCTCAGCATGAGTGGCCCAAAATGGGAACATGCACAGCCATGCTCTACAGGATCATTGCTGCTGACTGTCTGCATGGAATTAGACAGAGCCTTTGGTGGACTGAGAAGTCACCCCTTGAACAAGTAGGTACTTCAAACATTTGATTATTTAGGCCAATTACCACAGGTTCGGCAAAAGGCACATCCCTAATGCAAATCTCGGGCCTCTTCCCTAGGATGTGCAGTGCTTCTCAAAGAATTAAGTGAAGAACTTTTTTTTAGCCCACAAAAATCGACATGTTCTTTCCAAATCTCTTAGAAACAACAGAATATCTTATCAGAAACCTTGCCAAAGACCAATCAATACCAAGGAGGAACCCCAGAAAAAAACCCAACCTCATTCCTGAGTGGTTGAAATCTGGTAAAACTATTAGCAGCTGAAAGCAGGATCTCGCAATGAGAAATGTTCAATAATAGATGCAGAGTGCCATCTTCACCTAGATTATTTATGCAACCACATAAGATGCAAGTGAAGGATTGACACACAGGAAAAAAATGTGTCAGGATACTTGAAGCATATCATGTTAGTGTCATGATTTATGTTTTTAATATTGCCAATTCTTTTACTCTGTCTACTATGAAGCCACAAACGCAGCTGAAAACAGACTATAGCCCAGCATATAAAGAGGAAATGGGAGACAGCAGAAACTGTCTGTTCATCTCCATCTTATCATTTCCTAATCCTGACCAGTGTAACTACAGCCTGTTAAAAAATCATAGATGTGAAAAATCCATGTATTTTCTAGATTAAAGAAGGGGAGCAAAAGTCATCAAACTTTTTGCTGAAAATAATTCACTTAGTTGTAGAGCTCACCAGATACATATCCCTGTTGTTTTACCTTGAATTGGGGAAGTACTCGCATAGCATATAAGAAATTGTACCCCAAACATTTTCAATTTGTTCTTAAATTTTATGAAAATAACCTTCAAGGGGTGGGGGCTGTTTGATTTTGGTGTTTCTCTCCAGAGACAGCTCCCACTATCAGTTTGGAAAAATAATTATCCTTCCTGTATCTCATGATTTTTTCCAACAAATGGAGTGAGCTTTATCGTGGCCAGCTTGAATCTCAGCTGGTTGCCTGTACTTTAACAGTTCCCTCAGATTTCAGTACCCAAAAGCTTGTAGCCACCACACTGTTCTTGCAAGAATGGCTCTCCAAAGCCTCAGTGGATCCACGGGAAACTATGAAGTGCAATGCAGTGATTTCAGCTAAACATTACCGGCTCCTGACCCTGGAAAGGGAAAAGTCAAAGTTCTTTTGGAAATGACACATTGTGACCTGCAGTCTGCTGTAGCACATTAAGTCTGATAAATGATCAGAAATGATGACTTAAACAAGCATCTAAGAGAGAGTATTTTGCTTAATGTACCCAGCAGTTAACCTTATGTAGTCACATTGCATAGTGGGCTCATTTGGAAGCTGTATAGGCTTAGCTAAGAATAAACAAAGTGTTGCAGTACCATTAAACGTTTTCTACGTCTTCCTTCTGTGTTAATGTGGTTCAGTGCTTCTGTCATGAAAATGAGCTAAATGGAGTTTCCCACACTCTCAACCACAAAGAGTGCACTATGTTGCTTTTCCGATAGACGTTTTGTACTTTCCTGAACACATGCCTGTTTCAAGAGCAAACCTTGATTTCCATAACACTAAGGGGTTCTGCAGCACAGAAAAGGAGCAAACTCAAAAGCCAAAAAAAGTGGAAGTGATGTCAAAACCATGCAACTTTTCCAGGTGGCAAAAAATACCTATATATGTACAAAAAGAAGTTAATTTTTTTCCCACATTCACAGTATGCTCTGTAAGTGAAATGCCAAATCTAATCCTCCTGCCTAATAAGTTCTCAAATTTTTAATTTAGACACTTATGCCAGAGCCCTATAAGTAGGAGAATAATGTAAGCTATTTCTCTGTATTAAGTTGCTCAACTATAATGACTTCATCATTTCATTTAAGCACCTGTTCTGGAAAATAGGTCCTGATCCTGCAAACACTCACATCTAGTGAGTATTCCCATTTGAACTCTAAAAATTGTATCCCAGCTCTTTAGGGTGATTTATGGCATACTATTAGAAGCATCTATAAGCACCTGAAATGTGTCAGTGGATAAATACAAGCAATAATTGTAAATATAGTTTATGAGTTAAGCAGTGCACTGATATTGGTAGCCAAAACTCAGAAAAACATTGAATCTCCCAACTCCTGTTTAAACTCCCCACTGACTTCAGTTGGAATTCAGACTTTAAATGAGGAGTTAGAAGCCCAGATGCTTTGCTGATCATTGGCCTTTTGCTGCAAAATGCTGAATCTTCCCAAAGGGCCCAGTGGAAATGATAGCAGAGAGGTATTTTATGTGTGCATAGTTCCTCTTGGAGTTTATCCGATGCAGGAAAATAACCCTTGAAGTTCAACTCTCTTTCTTGTTTTGTTCACAGTCTTTCTAAAAAATATAAAGTCAGCTTTTTCACAGAGACCTTTATTACTAAGAAACTGAATGGTTGCCCATGCCCTGGGAAAGGGGTTAGGCTGAGCACTCCAGCCATTGTGGCAGACAACCCAGCTCTCCAATGTCAAGAAACAACAGCTAATTCCCTTACCCACAAAAATAATTTTATTTTCTTAGGAAGAGGAAGTCTGCTGTCTTTGCTTCCCCTCTGCCCCTGCCAATTCTCTGCAGGCGTCCCTGACCCCTGTGCAGAGTGGAGGGATGAGGCAGGATTCCCAGAGCTCTGGAGGGAGAGCAGGGAGAGTGATCTGAACTTTCCACCCCTGAGGTACGACTGTGCTAAGTCAAAGTCCAGGTCCTCTCTTCTGCTACTGCCCAGCCTACCTTAGGCTTGGTCAGCATGGTGAAGATCTCCTTCATGCATGGTGCTTCCTTACTCACATGTTAAGTAGCATTAAGATTTGCTCCACTATTAGACACTTACAATATAATTATACCAGGGGTGAGCTTGGCCCAACACACTTAAGTATTAGTTTATGTTCCTACTCCTACAGTAGCATGAGTAGAAGGTCTTTATTCAACTAAATACCAGAATTTTCTCTGCTACTTTCTGTCTTATTTTAGCCTCTGACTTGCAAATCTGCTGGAACCCTTTGCATTAAGTATTGTTGAGCTGTTTCTGTGTGGCTTGGGCTTGGCTACAACTGGGATACTTTTTGTTTTTCAAGTTAACATCTTAAAGAAAGGAAAATAAACATGAAGTCAGAATTTCCTGCAGGACAGTGGAAAGGGGAGAGATCAGATCAGCTGTAAGATGTTGGTGTTATTTTCCCAGGATAAGCTCTATTTAAAAAAAAAAAAACAACAATCATTTATTTATTTATTTATTTATTATCCACTTTTAAAATTCACCTAAAAACCCATGGACAAAACGGGAAGATTTTGTGTTTTTTGGAAATAACAGAATTCAAATTTCTGAAGATCACCCCTTGGGTGAATTTCCCTGTGCTCTTTGTTGTGTTTACAGCACAGACGCCTTCATAGAAAAAAAATGTCTGAAAGTGGAAGATCTAAATTGTGCTCTTCCCTTGCTCAACCTGCTGTTGCTGTTCTATCACTAGTATAACCTCTTGCTCACTCACCTCTGGCTAGACCATGAATGCTGCAGGCCTCTGAGAGTGGGGAGACTCTACTGCTGAGCTTGCATTGTGCCAACATTAGGATTATGTTTTGTTCTTCAGCATGGCTATAACAAACATGACTGATTCTCCCCTAGAAATTTCACTTACTTAATCTACAACAAATTTCTGTTCCCTGTCGGAGCTAGTTAACGCAAAATATTTATGCTTTAAGTATTTCTTTGGGGCACTGGCCAAAAATCTGTTTGGGAATTCCCTGCTTGGAAAACTATAGCTAACATCTGAGATGAACCTGGCATACAAGTTATCACACACAAGGTCAAAACAAATAAATATGGTTATCATCACAGCAAAGACGAGATGCTGGAGAGCCTTTGGAAGTGAAGCAGGAGGAATTTCTCAGTGCAGGTCCTTTCTCACTGCTTGAGCAGCTCCTCTGTGTGGAGGCGTGCCATATACAGAATTTTACTCCTCTAAAGTAGCAGTGACCTGCTGTGCTGTACGCATGGTTAGAAAAGGTATAAACAAAGGAGGACATTAACAATTATTGCAAAGTGAAACAGGAGGATTCCACTCTTCATTTATCTGCAAATGGTACACGTTATATACTTCATTGCTTAGTAGTTTGTTGTCACAAAGGGAACGTGCGGGTGAACCATCAAAATGCCAGAGGAAAGTGAAATGAGGACTGTACCTACCTGCAGAGAAGAGGACTGTTTCAGCGCCTACATCTAAACCCACAGTCCAGGCTTTTGCCTGTTCAGTCCTCAGTCTCCCCCTCAGAAGACCAGTCATGAAACTTGTAGGACTGAAGACTGAGAACTTCACTGCGAAGACTACTTTAGTGATACCCGTGGGCCACCCAGACCTAGACTCCCAATGTGTCAAGAAAGTTTAACCAGATCTTTGAAATCAACAGGACATCTTCCCTAGACTGACCAGCCTCTGCACACTGAGGGCCTCATGCATACAGGGCACTCCATCCCTTAGGAATTTATGCCCAGTTGAGGTTTTGAGTATTTGGCTGTGATCCTGAAGCAACCTCAGTGAAGCCAATGGATTTTCCTCAGATTTACTCCAGTATAATGAGCTAAGAATTTGGACCTCTGTGCCTTATTGTGTGGATTTTGATTAATTTTAAATAAAGTTTCCACCTTAAATGAATTGCAAGTGTTATCTGTTTTTATATATAACTTCATGCTCTTTATTATTTAAAATGTCCAATTTACTAGATGAAAACATAAATACTGACTGCAGCTGTAGAATTTAATAAAACCTCAGGTTTGAGCTAGCAAGTGAAAAAAAATATATTATTGGAAACTTGTGGTCAAACTTGAAGCTTGAAGGAAATATTTTAGCACTATCACAATATTAAATTGCAATCATTATTTAATTTATCTTCTCTGAAATGTCTTAAGGGAAGTGCACCAAAAGCCCTATTTACCTAAGCCAGGAAATAAGTCAGTGATCAGCTAGGTGGATGAAGTAATTGAAAGCTGACAAGGGACAATATAATGCCACTATTGTAACAGCACTTAGAAGTATTGTTTGACTTTGACCTGCTTAGGAATAAATGTTGCACAGTTTTCATTTCATCCAGAAAAAAAAAAAGTGTACTGCAATAAAATGTGTTCCTTTTACTGAATTCTTGCTATTTTTCTTTAAATTGAAAAATATCAGCTTGGGCACATCTGGAGGAAAGGAATGTTCCCCACAATTACCAAGATTCTGAATAAAATATAGATATATTAGAAATTAAGGTATTCACCAGTCAGTACTTCCAGCAAAATGTCTGAACCCCTGGGCAACCTGTGCATTTCAATTGTCACTTTGAACTTTGGAACAAAGGGTAGACTGTAAAACCAGTTTATAAAAAGTATTATGAGATACCACAACTGGCACTTTTATGACCTTATTAAACTACATCCAAGTGTCATAAATTATACGTAATGAAAGTGAATAGGATCTCTGACTTGATTTTAATATTAGGAACATGCTTATTAGTTTAAGATTTTTCCGAATAAAAGGGGTATTTTTGTTGTTTTCTTACTTTAGCAGCTGATGTTATGTGGAAGTCGTAAATGTCAGATTACATTAAATTGTTTTTGTTCATATAATAATATTGTTAGTAAATTACTTGGGGGTAATGAGCAGTTTTTCTCACTAAGTAAAGCTAAAGGTGTTAATTTAGACTCAAAGTATTTCACATTCTTATGACAAACATAATGATTGACCAGGTTTAGACATGAAAACCAAATTATGGTTCAGAAAAAGATTTCTGTCTTTCAGGAATGATTGTTCAGAAAATGTTGTAACTTTTTTTCCCCAATACCCCGTCTCTGCAGTAGGAGAAAAGTTGCAGATCTTGGTTCAAAGTAAACCCATTTTTAGATCTGTTACTGTTTTGGATGGAGAACTTATGCCCAAAAGTAGCATAAAAATGTGTCGATATACATCAGAAGCAGAGCACTCACCACAGGGGGATATAATCTGTGCCTTCTCTTGAGAACATCAGTTAGCTGTTCCACATTGAACCAAAGGTCGATCTGAGCCAGCAGCCTGTCGCCAACATTACCCAAAAGGGAAAGTCTAGGGAAGAAGATAAGACCCATGAGAGCAGAGCATGTACTTATGAGACTTCCTACTCTCAGCCCCATCACCCTCCTCCACTCATCTGAAGCACTGGGAGGGAGAATTAGGGAGAATGCCCATTAGTTGCAGTGGCAGTTGGCAAAAGCTGAATTCCTGTTATGAGAAAATGAGTGGTGGTTGCTATTTATACATCTGTATCCCGTGTAGCCAGCCTGCCTGGCTCTCCTGAGCATGAGGCACAGCAGCCCTGTGTTCCCCAGAAGTCAAACTTGGGGCCCAGACCTGGGGATGTGGGGTGCCCAGGATCCCTCAACACATATCCTCAAACTGCTCAATGCAGGCTCACCATCTCTTCCAAGAGGTCCTAACTACTGGCAGATCAAGGCAACATAGGTCTGCAATCCAGCAGCTCACTGTCTGCAGTGACCAGGAAAATATCTTCTGCAGATGATAACACGCCTTCAATGGAATGACCAGCAGGGATGTCAGTGCTTCACTCACCCAAAACTCCTGAACAACTGCAAGCATCAGCCAGCTGTCAGGATATAAACAAAACTGTGGCTGATGTTCAGATGTGCTTAGTGGAAATTTTGCTTGTATAGGGAGAACAAAAGGGTCTCACGTTCTTCTCCTGACAGAAATTTGTTTTTAAAAAGAGGGGGCAAAACCCACCACAGCATCAAAGATATGTTGTGTCCATTCCTGAGACTTGTGTGTCAGAAAACACCAAAAAAATTTATGCAGTGTATTTTAAGCATTTGCAGTATTAAGAATTTAACTGGGCTGGGTTGTACACTAAGGGAAATGGGAACAATCTTTCCCCCACAATTATTCGTCATTTTACAGGGCGAATTGACATTCTGCACTGGAGGCTGAGATTTTTGCAGAGCCCCAGGGTGTCATTTTCTCTCCCACTTCTTGCTGCAATATCCAGTCTTCTCCATGCTGCCATCAGCTTATCAAGGGCTGGAAGAGCACAGGTTGCTCCTGCAAGGACAGTCCCCCTGACAGCTCTCCAGGGAGAGAGCTTTCTTCTACCTCTTCATGACAGCCACTGGCTAAATGTCAGGATGAAGTCCATAGCTGACTGTAGATGGTAAATGTGACTTATATTACCTTGTAGGTTTCTTGAAAATACCAAAGAGAAAGTCAAAGCTTATTCTAAGCTTTCAGAGGAAGATAAACTTGCCAACACTGATTTCATCAATGAGATTTTAGAGAATTTCACATCTACAGTTGCTCCAGGACTGGCAAACAAGGGAAGAGGAGAGGGAGAGGGAGAGGGAGAGGAGAGAAAAAAGTAAAATTTGAAGAGAAACAACGAGGCATTAGAATGCCAGAAATAACAGGCTTTTAAAATCTAGGCAAGTTAAAAAAATAAGAAAGATGTATTTTTAACCAAAAAGGAAGACATAAATATAGACGATTTGTAGTGAGTGAAGTAGTCTCAGTGAGCGCAACTACTCTTTTTTATTATGATCACACAATTTGTCTCTACTAAATAGTCTGCCTGGCAAAAGATTATACCTTCAGCAGCACATCTCCTAAATGCCTGAGAAAGAAAGGGAATGGGCTTTGGAGAAGCAGGGCAACAGGAGGAGCACCTGTTAAAATAGATAGCAATTTGTTACAGATACCATTAACCTGCAGCTGTGCATAGGACCTCCCCGTACTGAAAGCAAGAAAAGTTAAAAAAATCCTCAGAAGGACAGGATACCTGCTGCACAAATGGCAAAAAAACAGTAGTCCATTTTGCCTTTTAAAATGATGCTTGAGGGCTGGCAGCTTTAAACAAGGGATCATTTGCTGAAGTGGGAATGGAGACAAAATCTCTGCAGAGGCTTTTAAGGAGGCTGCCCATCTGGACCATGGGGAGAAGGTTGTAAAGCTAAGAAGATAAGATAAAAAAAGCTGGACTCAGAACAGTGGGATACAGCTCACTGGAAATCAGCTCTCTAAGTTCAGGCTGCTAGTGGGAAATACTGTTTTCAGCTCTCAGTTTAATTGATAGAAAACTGCAGAGGACATTTCTTATTTTAGTGAACTGTCTTAAGAGGGAATAATTCACTTTCTGCCCAGCCTATCTTTCCCCACTGGCTGAGTGTTTTAAACTGGGTGGATGGGTTTCTGACTCCCATGCTGAGTGTCCACTGAAGCACAGTTTGCTGCAGAAAATGGTCATGGCAATACACTGCCAGTTTTGTTGAACAGAAACCTGGAGAGCAAGAAAGGTGACTGAGTAGGCCTTATAAAAATAAATTAAAATGGAAGTCACTCTCTATTTCTCATCAAACTAAAGGGAGCAATATTACAAACAAAAATGCTAAAAAGTAAACCAAAATATTGTGTACCAAACTGAAAATTTCTGTAGAGATTGAGGTTACTTGGAGAAAAATAGAACTCATGCTTTTGGCAAAACCTGTTAACTATGGAAATAAGTAATCCTGCCTATGTGTACCCGATGCATGTAGCCCAGATTTCTGCCTAAATCCATCTGCTGATCAAAGCTTTAACATCACCCAGAGCCATAAAAACCCAAGGTGGAAAAACTCATCCCCTAAGATCTGTTTCTTCACTGGCAAATCACAGCTCTAAGATAGGTCAGGTGTAGGGCTGTTAACTCTAGATAGTTCTCAAAAAATCAATAGTATCATTAAAAGTAAGATGCTTTTAAACCAAATACAAGAACTACTGTACTAGCCTCTCAGGGTTCCAAGAGGAACAGGGAGGGCCATGAGGGGAGGGGCACATGTTGTAGCAGGGGCTACTTTGTGTTTCAGCTCACTCTTCATCCCAAATATGCTTCCTGGCTCCCTCCAGGTTACTTGTGGGTTCCTCGGGACCCAGAAACTGAGCTAAGAGGTTAGGCAGCATAAGCTCAAGGGGAGAGCACAGAGGGGCAGACCTCTATGCCTCCATGCCTCTCTGGCTGCATGCCAAAGCAGTCCATCGCTGACTCTCCACTAAGAGCATCCCGGCTCACAGAGAGGTGATTGGGATGCATCATTGCACAGTGGCAGTTTGGCGGAGTCACTGGCCAAAGGCAAGGCCTCTGGCCAACATCCAGTATAAAATCCAAAAATTGTTGCAGCCAGCTCTGTAGCTTTGTCAAAACATATATGGCTACAGACACTGTGGTATTTTGATGAATGCATAATAAGAATAGGAAACGTGCTGCTAAATAGGGAAGAAAATGTATATGATCAGAAACATGCATATACTGTATTACTATATTACTACTTATTACTGTATTACCTATTACTATATTATTACTTTCTACTATAGAAAATTATAATTGTATTGTATAATTTTAGTTTATTATTAACAGATATCTTGAAAAAGATACCATTTCTAATTCCTGCACCAAACCCAGTTGTATTTATTGAAAATGTTTCCCTGTTGGAACAAAGTGGTAGTCAAATTTGAAAATTAAGAAGAAGTATTTTTGTACTCAGTCTTGATGCACACATTTTCTATTGATGGTGTATTTTTTACATTCAGACACTAGTCTAGAAATATAATTCATGTTTTCTGAGTTAGAAACACAATAAAGTTTAGAAATAGCACCAAACTTTTAATAATGATAGCACTGTTTGTATATGTTTGAAGGTGAATATGTATATGCTTGGTCATCCAACTAATGTCACACATACGGATTTCACTTGAAGCTTTGCGTCCTGAGACAGAACTACTGACAAACAGCAATGTCTGTAGTGCAATATATCATCTTCTTTTGTAAAATGTATACATGTCCTTTGCTGTCAGGGTAACCCTTGATGTTGACAGGAGATGCAAAGACTGTCTATGGATCTTTAGTAAACTCAATTCATGTGTCTTTTTTCCCAATGGATCAGTAAAACTCAATTGTTATTCTTCTTTTGAACTATCTGTGTTGGAGGGTTTCCACCTTTCTTCATAAACGTGTAGACGTGTCTGATGGTCAGGGTTATATAGTGCAACCATCTGCAGCTCCAGGTGTCTGAAGCTGGTCTCTGGGCACTGATAACACACGGTGTGGTCTACAGAGGAGGGATTTTATTAGTTACATCTTTAGCTACTTGAGGAAGGAGAGCATATAATGTAAGACACTTTGATGCTTTAAAAACATGTGAAGTATGTTTAAGGCATCAAAGAGACAGAAATATAGAGGAAAACAGCAAGAAACTTGAAGTTTTGAATAAAACAGGATCTCTAAATGAGTTTAAAAAAATCTTGAGAGATATTTGAAGGGAAGGAAAGGAGAGAATGAAGAAACAAAGACCAACGTAAGAAGTGCTAGTGCTTTCTGAGCTGTATGATATAAATACCACTGAAGAAGCTTGACAGGAGAAAGAAGAAATGCACAAAATCATTGTGCAAACATCTGCCTCCTGCAAGTAATCCTTTTCTTCTATGCCATTTGAGGATGGTGAAGCCCCAGCCTGTGATAGGCCTAGTAGCACCATGGAGATATACATCACAAGAAGCTGTTGTCCACAAGAGATGTGTTCTGACATATTATCTATTAATTGCCAGTCAACACTGTGTTCTGCCCTTAGGACCTAATCCTGTAGCCCACGACATTAATGGAAATGTTAGAACATTGTCTTCATTTCACTCTGAGATGGGAAAACTTGGTTCTGGGTTGGCACTGAGGCAGGGTGTGTTACCCTGACCTGGCCAGAGCCACCTCTGCCCAGGCTCTTGCTACTGCCAACGTGCCGTGGGCATCCCATGAGAGTGAAAGCTGTGTCCCCATGGCTCTGAACTGCAGTTGCTCTTAAACACTGCCCTTCTTGCAAGTCAGGTCAGGAAAAAGCAGACCAGCACATCAGTACAGATCAAGGACAGGCTGGTCCAAGGAGGGTGCTGGCCCTGCCCAATGTGGGACATTGCTTATGTGGAAGAGTTGGTGTTTGGGAGATTTTGCACCTGCCCAGCGTAACCCCCAGCTAAGGTCAGCTGATAGGGAACGGCAGAGATCAGAAAGTAAAACTTTACAGGTAGGAGCAAGTCTGTTGAGGGCAGCTATGAACAGAGTAAGGGGTGAAACAGCAAATACACATGTGTAGACATTTCAATCAATAAATTAAACTTCTTATTCCAGCTTAGAAGAGGAACCATCAGAAACACAAGTATTTTAAGATCACAACACTCGGATTTAAATATAAAAGCACTGTTGGCTTTATATGCCACTATATACTTTGATGCCAAAGTGAGGGTCTTGTCAAAGTGGTGGAAGTTTGTCTCCGTTCTTTCTGGTCCTGTTTTATTGCAGTGACTTTCCTACTACACATCCTCAGGGGGAAGAGCCCCACTCCTGTCTTCTGTGTGCTTTTTTGAAAATGCAAAAAATACAACAGGGGAAAGGTTTTCACAACTGTTCAGGCTGGGAACAGTTCTGCAAAGCACCGAGCAGCTACAGTTCAGTGCAGAAATTAATATCAAGTGCCAGTATAACTCTGTCTTCCTATAAAGGGTGGGATGAAGGACATCATTGACTTTTGACTACACCTGCATAGAAAGGGCTCCCAGAATGGCAGTGGCACACTCCCAACATCTGCTCCTTTCATTGAACTTAGCTGTAAATTGAAATTCCATTGCAATGTTTTTAGACTCAGTTGAAGTAAGGAGACTGTCAGAAATCCTCTTTAAACTCACCCTTATCCAAACAGGAAGCTGACCTCTAACCCCCGGACGTAACAGTACACCAGTGGAAATTTCATTATCCCCGTTTCAGCTGTACTAAGTGAAAATTAATTGTGTAATTATCTGGATGAGCGCATGTGTAAAATTTTACAATGTGCCAGTTAGATTAAGTAACGTGTTAGTGGCATGGTTTAGTGCAGAGTCAAGGCTGTCTTATAAAAAGAAGTCCAACAAGATTTGAAGGAAAAGAACATGTGTCTGAACAAACGTTAACATGAGAAAGTAATGTAATACTTAATAACATAACCTGAGTAAGATTTTAGCCTCCTCTGATGGAGGTTCATCTGCTATAGGAGACATCTTTTGTCTGTTGCTTTTAAAACCTGTAAACTAATGGCCAAAATATTTTGAGCATTTTTTTATGTACCAAATAGATAAATTATTACAATATGAAACAGATTTTTGTCTACTTTGTGCCTTATCTACTGAACACCTATTTCATTTGTACAGGTTTTTTTTCCACTGTTTAAATAATAAAAAACACCCAACAACCTAAAATATAGAAGTAAAACCAGATCAGATCATAACGCAGTCCTTGGGATATGCGAGATGCTGACCTCACCTCCCTCATAAGGAATTGAGAGACAGAACTTACGGGGCCCATGAAAAAGCTAACACGGATATTTAGAACAAACTATTTCCATTTCAAAGGCATAGACTTGTTTGGATAAAGAGATTGCTGGGCAAAAGATGCTGCCTGGAAGAAGTCTAGTCCTTTGAGAAGTAATATTATCTTTAAACAGTTTGGTAAGTAACATATTAGGTTCTACCAGTCTTACTGCCAAATTTTTGTATAGAATCCCTTTACAATATCAAATAAATATAGTGATAACATTTCTTAGAAATGGAGGAATGAAAATAACTTACAATGTGGTTTCAGTGAAATCAATAGAACAGAATATGTGCAGGAAAGGTTGCAGCACTCTGCTACTAAATCTGGAGACTGGAGATGATCCAGGCATTTCTGTACACAAATGAGGGCTGCAAAGAGGAATCAAATCTGAAGGAGTTAGTGCCTGATATGGATTTTAGGTATGGTGGAATCATGTGGGCAAAAGTTGGGATTTTCATTTCTTATGCAAATTAGTCACTGAAAGACTTGTGAAAATGCAGACAGCATTTTTAGTATTACAGTTCCGTTTTTATTTGTAATTAATTCACCAGACATTGTAAGAAAAGAAATGATGCAAACGGTGTAAAAAAAAAAAAATTCCCAGAAAAAAACCTAAAACAAACCAGGAAATAATGTGCATGACTCACAGATAGACCTTTTTATTCCCTTCATACAGCCTAAGATCTTTGTCTCCCGTGTCTTTGCAAAAGTGCAGACCTTGATTCAGTATATTACTATATAACAAGCACAGATGTTAGAAATGGGAGGAAACCTAACAATGTAGAATCGATACTGAGAGAAACAGATCTGTGTCTCAGAGATTTCAGTTGCTGCACCGGGCTGTCACAGGAGGGATGTGAGGAGGGCTCTGACACATAGTAGGGAACAGAGCATTTGTCTTCCAAGCCCGCTATTCATCATTTATTCTGGTCTGGGCTGTAACACAAGGTAGGTGACCACACAGGAGCACAGTGTAGCTGCAGGAGAATGTTTAAGTCAACAAAAAGTGTGTTTTTGTAAAAGAAACTGACCTGCAAGCCTTTTTGGCTGTATTATGTTGAAATCCTCTGTCTGGAGCCTGTGAGCAGGGCTGTTAGAAATGCTCCTGTCTGAGCTAACTCCAGGCCTGATGGGACTAATAGCAAATTGATTTAACTTGGAAAGGAATTAAAGATACCCATGACTATTTCTGCTAATTTCATCCCAAGTACTCCTGTGCATTTCTCAATCAATGTAGTACAGGTTTTTGCTCCTCAGCATTCAAGCACAACTGAGTTGCCATCAAAGGATGTCCAGGACTGGGCTGATGTCAAGGGTGGGAGGAAAGGGCAAAGCCATTAGCCAGGCACTGCTGAAGCTCTTAGTCAAAAAAACCCACACCACCACCCACCACCTCACTCATCCAGCCTCAACAGCAAAAAAGCATCCTGGCTTGCTTTGCCGGGATTTCACACCCCATGCAGGCAGCAGGAGCATGCCCATGCACCTCTCCTTACAGACAGCTGGGAGGCATTCACCTCCAAAAATACATGAGATTTGTTTACAAAGAATTCAATGAAGAAATTATTTTTAGGAGGAGGGCACGCAGATCCAGGAGCTTTCTGACTTCAGCTTGACAAGTAAGAAGACCATTACAGTTTTTGCCCAAATTAAGCAATTATGGAACAAGTGCTGACTTATATCAGTAGCTGCTAACATGAGATAGTACTCTTAAGACAATATAACCTTTGTCTTATGCAGTTTAGCAGAAGAAAGAAAGGAAATATTTTGTATGAAGGTGACCAGTAAGGTTTCTTAAAATTTTATCCCAGATCACCAAACTTCAAGCTTGCTTTTCTTTTTTTTTTTTCCCCTCCAGTATTACTTCTTTTCTCCCAAACTGTCTCCAAAACATACGCCTTGCTTTAACGGTGTTTTTTCTGAACCTACAGAAAGTGTACCTCTAAAATTCCTTTGTATCAACTCAGCAACAAAATGTGTCACCTTAAAATGTCCTGAGCTTATGAGTGGTGACTCAACCTGTCTCTATCACACTTCCAGCGGAGGTGCTGCTTCCTGTGCCCTGCTGCCCTTGCTCCTTGCAGCAACCAGTATCAGAGTGGAAAGGAGTGTCCTTTGGAAATGAAGGGGCAATAAGAGGCATAAGAAATAGCTCCATGTTGCCTAATACTCTTTCAGCAAGTGTCATAAATGCCTCTGTGATGCTGAGGCAAACCAGGCTGCAATTGAGTGTACCTGATTCTCTCCATCCCATTCAAAGGTGGTTTGACTGAATAGGAGAATAAAACTTTTGGAAGGATTTGTCCTTGACTTTCATGTAGGTTTAAAATGCAGAGTCTAGATTTGCTTTGTGGTTTCTTTTTTCCAAAGACATGTAGCTCCTCCTCAAATGCTCATTATATCACATCTTGTTAGCTAACAGCTTGCTAAAGGTTTTTGCCAACACCAGAACTTTCACATGACACTCACAAATGAATGGTTTCATGTTTATTATTTGGCAGTTTATTGATGATAGCCATGTTTTCTGCACTTTATGGGTTATTGACTCCTTTGTTTTCTACAAAGTCGGGAAACATATACTGAATAAAAACCAATGAAGTGTGAAAAGCATTATCTACACTCCACACAGAAAAAGAAGCCTATAAAAAAGGCCAGGAGCAGGAAGCAGTAGAGGGCAAGATATTCCTCTGTGGAAAAAAAAAAAAAGTAAAATAATACTGTCACTAAGTTAAAAATAAACTACAGAATATCAGATCTTAGAAAACATAACATATTTTCCTGAAGAACAGAAATCTAAGACAGCAAAGGGAATTCTTTTCTTTACTGTCCTACTTTTATCCTAGAGATCTGAGGAAGTCAAATGAAAATTTCCTGGCATCCTGGGGCAATAAAATAATCTCAGTCTTCTTGTGAAACCACATTAGTGTGGAGATCGAACAGAAGTTCTTTGAGAACTGTAAGTGCTATATAAGCATCATTTTTCCCAGGAAGCTAAGGCTTTGTTTATTTACACTGAGCTATGCCACTAATGTAATAAGAAACAAACTGCTAGGACAGACACAGGCCTGAACACCTATCACATAGGAACATGCTAGCGCTTGGGTCTGTGATGAATTCAATTGTCCCTGAAAAAAGCACCAAGTCCACTGAGAACAGTGACTTGGCCCATCTCAGTCTTCTCTGCATCCAGCATCCATGTGTTGGGGAATCAGGAGGGATTTAAACAAGTGTAGAACACGGTTCACCAAATCAGGGCCTGTCAGCTTTCCAATAGTAGCTTTTTTGCTGCTCAGAACGAAGCCAAAGTAGGCCGAAATAAGAAAGTATCCTGCTATAGATCTGACCTATCTCCATTAATAATGCAATTAAAGTAAGATGATTGTTTAAGATCCTGGCTTCTCCCTCCCCCATACATTAAAACACAACAGTACTCAATCTATGCTAAAAATGCTGGGCACCAAACACCTTGCACTTTCTCTGCTAGTTTTAACCTGATACTTGGCTCAGAAGAGACAAAAACAGGGAGCAAGAGCACTAAAAGACAGGCACAGGCCACCTCAACCGAGGAGGCCCGTCAAGCTAAATAGGCTGGAGCGAGCCAGTATCTGCAGCCGGAGCTGCAGATGAAGCAGCATGATTTGTGTTTTAGGACTTAGGTTCCCCTGGATAGATAACCAGCTCTACCAAGGCAAGACAGCCTCATCATGACTGTCTAGAACCACTGTGTTACATTGAGATGCTAGAACATGTCCAGAGAAGGGCAACAAAGCTGGTGAAGGGACTAGAAAATATGTCTTATGGGGAACGACTGGGGGAGCTGGGGTTGTTCAGTCTGGAGAAGAGAAGCCTCAGGGGGGACGTCATTGCTCTCTCAATTACCTAAAAGGAGGTTGTAGTGAGGCAGCCTCTTCTGCCGTGCCTATAGTGAAAGGATGAGAGGAAGTGGCTTTAAATTGCAGCAGGGGAGATTCAGATTGGACATTAGGAAAAATTTCTTCACTCTCAGGGCGATTGGATATTGGAATAGGTTGCCCAGGGAGGTGGTGGAGTCTCCGTCCCTGGAGGTGTTCAAGAGGTGTCTGGATGTGGTGCTGGGTGATATGGTTTAGTGGAATGGAGGTAGGTGGTTAGACTGGGTGATCTTGAAGGTCTCTTCCAACCTTGATGATTCTATGATTCTAAATGTTGTCAGGGCAACATCAACAGAAAAGCCCATGTGGCTTCTCTCCTTTTCTCTCCTGCAACCACTAGGTCACATGCTCCTTCAAATTGGTACTCCCTGTGCTGGTAACAAGAGTGTTGAGACTTCTTGAGTTTCATCTCCTATTTTTTAAAACTGAGTTGTGGCACAAGCACTTCAAAATTTCTCTTATTTTTCAAAAATGAGACAATTATTCCCACCTCCTCATACAGCGGCTGCCATAGACACCAGAGCTGCAAGCACAACTCTAGCCTGCAGCTTCAACAGACATTACTGGCTAATGCAGCTGAGGTTCTCCTCTACTCCTCTGTGTCTTTTAAATACATTACAATTATTAACTCTAAATTTTCACATGGGAAAATAAAGCCACTAAAACAGCCCTGTAATCAATACACTTGCTGCTACTGAAACAGAAGGAAATGTGTGTAAATACATTTTAAAGAAAAACTTGGTTTTGTGTCATTTAAGCATGTTCTAATTTGTCATGGAAAGTTATATCCAGGGACTTATAAGTTAAGAATGAATAAACACTGTATAACAAGCCTCATTCATCTCAGCAATATATGTAACATTAATAGCATCTAAACAGCGTGCAATGCTAACCAAAGGCACTGCACAAAGGAGTCCTGAATGTAAAGCTACCATCACCCTTAACCACTTTGTTTCTCACAACTACTCCATCCATCACGTCTCTCAAATTTTTCATTTTTCTTATACATTTAATTTTTCTTATATAGCTTCTCCTACAGTAATAATAACTGAGGACACTGACCGGCTTGGAAGGCAGCAGGTGGTATATGAGAAGACTTGAAAAGAAATCTGACTGCATTTATACAGTGCTAAGAGAAACAGTGTCAAGGAATCCTTAAGAGACACACTGCTCACTGGAAAGCAGAATTAATAAAACAGAAGGAAGCTGGACTCCTCTCTCTGGTGTAATAGCATGCTCTAGAGAGATTACTATGTCCTTTTGACATCTTCAACACTTACTCCCATAAGTGGATGGCATAAAATGCTTCTACAGTTTGACTACCGATCAAAGGCTGCACAGCTGTAATATTCAGGCATGTTTTGTGAAGATCCCCTGTCCCTAATGATTCCTTCCTTTCTCTGCTATTTCTTCACATGCCCATTCAAACTACCTGCTCCCAGGGAAAGCAGACAGCCTTCATGCCAAGTTCAGCAGCACAGCCCTGCCTATCCATTTTCTGCTCAGTTTCTGGAAAAGGCTAACCTTTTGTTGCTTCAGCTGCTCCTTATACACCTAACACATATGAGTTGGCCAGGTCGACCCTAACTGGTTGGGGTTTCCTACAGAAAGCCTTCTCCTCCCTGCACTCACCTGCCTTCCCTCTGCTGACATCTCTCTTCTCCACCAGTCAAAGCAGAGGACATCTGGTTCACTGAACATACTATCCCTTTGACTGACTCAGAAATAATCCTGTGTCTTCCCTCAGCTACCTTGCATCTGATGGAGAAAAGTAAATTGGTTTTCCTAATCCTTAAATATAGACCTTTTCATTTTATAACATGCTTTTTAACCCCTCTGTTGGTTAGAATTAATGGCAAGTGATGGCCTATTCATTTGTACCAAAACAATTTCTTGCCATTTACTACAGATATCAAGACTGTCATAGTAAATTACTAAAGATAATGGCAAGACTTAATGGCCTGCTATACAGTTGGAGAAACTTTAAAAATTAATTAAAATTTTATTTATTTACTTGTTGAATGATACAAGTCTTTGATTCCTGCACGGTTGTCTTCATCTCACTGAGTGACTAGTTTGCAAATGTTATTATCATAATTTTGCTCCTCAGGACCCGAGGTACCAGAGCATCAGACCCAGCCCAATTCTGTGCAAAGATGGGTAAAAATGTTTCATAAATGTGAAGAGTTGCAGATACTCACAACACCTTGAGGGACCCGAAAGATAGCCTGTGTCTGAAATCTCCTCTGTATCCTGGATGAACATGCCTAAGGTTTAAGTTTTTAAAATTTTGACCAGATTTAGGAATTTAAGTGACTCCTGTGATGCTCTTTCTGACCCATCCTACCAATAACACTGATCATGCTTCATATGCTCTCACGGTCAAGGTACTCTCCCAGGAAGGAACGACTGGGACTCAGGTCCTTCCTTTGCTAGAAAAAGCTCTAACTCAACTCTCTCACTTTCCAGAAACTATGCAGTTACAGTAGCTCAAGAAGAGCTCATTAGTCCACAGCCCTCAGCTAAGGGCTCTGAGGTCAAGCACAGCTGGCCCAGTGCATCTTGCTGAAGGGGGACAAGTTTTAGCACTTGTTTAAATGCTCTGCTGATTTGGGTTCATAGAAAAGAGACCAAGAGTCACCTCATGACTCTGTAAGAATCATTATATCTGAGGTGTCAGGACTGCGTAACTGTAGAGCCAAAATACATTTCTGCTGCAAGGAGAAGGAAGATCCAAAGTAATTATGAAACATAATATATCAATAATATTTGGATAAGTTCAATATGAAATACTGCTCTGTCCTTATGATAGGCTGATTGGAGCCTGTGATTCCAACCATGAAGAGAAGACACATTTCAGCGAACATTTGGCCAAAATCAAAAACCTCCCTGAGAAAAAGGGTGCAGGCCAAAAGTCAGAATGAAGTTGTGGGCTGGCTAAAGCCGTACCATACCAATAATGCAAAGCATGGTTTTCTTTAGTTTCAGTTTAACTTTGGAGTTACAGCAGTTTACTGTTCTGTGGTACAGTATTTTTCCCCTTAGTCTCACAGTCAGATTAATTCCTGAGCTGCAATGCAATGAAGCTTTTGATTTAAGAGATTTGCTGAGGAAATCTAGATTGAAACTCAAGGTTTAGCCAGTACATAAATCAAAGGTGGGATCACTTCAAAGATTCCTTCATCTACTTGGCACAGGAATGGTTCATTTTAAAACCTCTTTTCTCATAATTGTACCGTTATTAAGATTTGAACATTTATAAAATGAGGAATGAGGTCTTACCAAGTTTGCTATAATCACTTCCCCTGAAAATGAAAGTCTAGAGAGAAACAGTGAATGCAGGAGAGGACAGGTCATCTCACGGCTATGGATGGCTACTGATTTTATGAGGTCCTGTCTTAGAAGTAAGGCTCTGCAGTAAACTTGCTTCCTGGCTCTGCCACAGATTTCCTGTGTGAGACCAATTCAACTAATCTCTTAGGGCAAAAGTCATCCCATCACACTTCAGGAACGTAGCTGAAGTGCTGAGATTAGAAGCCCATTTACCCTATGTTGTCTTTTTTACTCAAGCAAGTGTAGCAAACCCTACCTGTTTTTGTTGTCTGTAGAGGAATCTTTTAACTGACTAACTTTAAAGAAGCACCCTTAATTAAACATTCCCCATTTCTAAACCAGGAATGTTCTAGTTTCTTTCTTCCCACCCTCCACCTTTCTTTTCAATTTAGGCTTTAATCCTTCAAAGAAACCTATCAGTACTGGGTTTTATGAATTATCAGTATCCCATTCATATAACACTCACCATATCTACACACACTAGATTGTATGCTCCTGCAGGATCAGAAGCTAGTAACTTCTGACTGGTAACAGAAGCAACCTGGGATTTGCTGACTTGAGGATGGTCCCCACTTAAGTCAGAATTCTGCTTACAGAGTCCAGATAATTTCAGCTAAATATTAATTAAAACAAATATTTGGCAAGCTCAAGAGAAATTTATATAGAACGACCAGAAAAAAACTAAAAATCTCAAGCCTTACTTCCAAGGTTATTAAACAAAAAAAAAAAAAAGAAAAAAACTCCACAAACTCCACACATAGAAAGATGACATTCCATATGTAAACAGTATGTGCAGAAAAGGGTCCTTAAATAAATGAGTTTTGATAAACATTTGACTGAATGAAGTGTTATACATTGTATGAAAGTTGTATAAATAAGTTGAGATGAAAGTCTTTTGAAATGCAATGAATCATTTAAAAAAAGGATTTGATATACAGAAGCAATGAATAATCACATCATTAATTTTTCATACCTAACATTAAAAAGCATACACACACTGCAGATACAGTGAGACCTTTCTAAGGGCTTGCTAATATAAAGTTTTGACATAGTCCCTCTATCTGCTAGTATCTGGGTTTGAGATTACAGGGCTGTAGCTCTTTACTGTACTATTATTTCTTTTTAAGTCACAGTTTGGGTGACTGTTGGGATTTACTGTCTCCTAAAGACTTTATCCTCCTCATCCTCATGATAGCTCACAAGACAACATCACTCATCCAACTGCAAGCAACCATCTCACTACAGGGTAGTGAGTAAACCCTGGAGATCCTGTTATGGACTCACTGTAGTCGATTCCTATAAACTGGAAGATGAGAACAGCCTTAGCCCCTTCACAGATGACGGATGCAGATTAGCAGATCTAAACAATTAGTTAGGGTGAGGGAATGAGCCCTTAGATAATTAGAGCAGTTAAGCATCCTGCTGACAGCTGTGGTGACAGCAGACAGTAAAACTACACTTGATGAAATGAGAAAACTCTCTGCCTTTTTGATTTACAGGCAAGTTTACTTACAGGCTTTAAGGTGTTTAACTACACTGGTCACAGACCAGGCACTATTATCCTTCTAGCGGCCGTCAGCAATGGGGGACGGGTGGGTGAAAGCTGACATAGCTCAGTTCTGGCAGTGTTTGTCAGCTGAGGTTGTTTGAAAGAAGGAGGCAAACTTGTCAGGCAAAAGGAGACAAACTGAATACTTGAGCTGTTAGCAGTGCAAGGAAAAGAGATATGTAATGCTGTGAGGTATGTGAGGATCAGAGATGTTTTGTGCTCCCTCCCTCTCATATTTTTGCATTAAAACCTGCCACTTGCAAGCTTTTGTTTCAAGTCGCACAGCAGCTGTTTGGTGAATGTGGTTTTTGTATCCCTTAAGAACAAATGATCCCTTGTTTTTAACCCTTTGATTTGTGGAGTTTGTATATCCAGGTGTGCCCTATTCCATTTCAGGTCCCATTGTGCTACCATTACCCAGGAGAGAGATTTCAAATACCTGTGGTCAGTTCCATGGAATTTGCTTTAAATGCCAACAAAAAATAATTTGTATAAATTCTAGTGGGTTTTGTGTATGGGTATTGTCTTAGAGATGTCTTCTGGAGCTGGGGGAGGGAGGAGATATTTTAAATGACTGTGCCAAGCTGAGAGACAGATGTGAGGTTTCTTTGATCCAGGAGATGAAGTACTGTCAAATGCTTCAATGTCTTTGGACAAAGTTTGTCCATGAGATCAAGGAGAAAAATGTATGTTGCTATACACTTTTTCACACTTAGATTTACAGGATACTAAAAACTAAATTTAAAAGTAATGCATTGCTTCACAGTGTATCTAGAAAAGAAACTATAAACCAAGTAATCACTATCAAAAGTTCAGGTGTGATAACAGCACAAAGCATAAGAATCAAGCTGAACTTTCACATCAGGTTGTCAGGGAACTAAGTGTCATGTTAGAACTCTAAATATTGTCCTAATGGGCTAGGACAGTATGTATCATTCATTTCAGCAGCCACAGGTATCCATCCATAGGTGGATAGCCAGTGATAATAAGACCTATCATTAGAGATATGCAATATTCCCCTGGTTTCGTGTTTTATTGTAAATGTGAACCTCAGCTGCTGTTTGACAACGTTCACTGAGATACACAAAGCTGAGACCTCTTTTGTGCATGCCAGGCCTTACTGATGGTTTCAGAGAACCTTGGTTCAGATCCAAGCCTTTCATTGTGTTTCACTTTGGTTTCATTTACCCGTGACACTACAAAAGAAAGTGCAATGGGTGCAGTGCTATGCTAGATGAAAAACAGAGCTTGACCTGAAGCAGGTCCACTTCAATGGATGAAAGTTCACTTCCATTGACATCAATAGGATGTCCTGGGAAGTTCTGCAGCAGAAGATCTTGCTCTATTTGATTAATTGTCAGTAAAATAGTATTTTTTTATACACCTCAGGCTATAATTTCAGCAGAATTTTTCCCACTAGCATGAGCAGCAATAGCCACCACTGGATTAAACTCTGAATTTAGTGACAGATTTCACTGTGTAAGAGTCTTAGTATTTCATTCAGAAATTGACTCTAATTATCTTTTTACTTTTAATGTTTTTGTCTTAGGCAAGCTACCTGATAATTTATTGATATGTTTGCATGGGGAAAACCACGTTTACACAATGTAGGCATGTTTTGATTTTTGCCTGAAAGATGTAAATAAGTTTCATTACATGGCTCTATATGAACGTGTAGGCATAGGAAAAATGGTTTTCACTTTTACATTGAAACTACTGAGAAGGGTTAAGAACTATAAGTGGGAGGCCATCAACAAAGCAATATTGTTATGAAATACAGAAGGTAATAAGTAATTGGGTTAACTATTCACTCATAAGATGCTGGTGATACTTTACTAAGGAGCAAATGCTGAAGCAGAGTACAATACTCATCTGAATGTATTAGGTCTGAAAAAGTTTTGGTTCAGAGTCTCCAGTGTGAAACACCAACATCTGAGGCTTGTGATATTTCTCCAGCTAAAATAATGCAGTGCTGATCTCAGTCTTCTTCCTGTCTCTGCATCTGCTAGGTGTAAAATTAGCATTTTAACACTTATTGGTAACACTTTACAGAGGTCATCCCTTTCTATGATGTTCTTGATGTACAGGTAAGCTCTTTCACTTGGGAGGACAGTTTCTCACAATGTAGAAAGGACTATCACCTGCAAGGAATTCTGCAGAGGCAAATCAAGAAATGAGCCAAATCATCTCTTTTGTCCAGCTGACTAATAATCAGACTAATTAATCTCAAAAGTGAGGATTAATTCCAGATTTGGATTTTAGATGAGAGCTTTCATTTAGTTCAGAAAAACAAAGGAGAAAACAGATGTTCCCAGATAAAATCAACATTTCTATTATAGTATAAAGTGTAAGTATGTGCACCTCATGACTACCTAGGGGCATCACAATAATAATTGTCCATTAATGGTTTTCATTTGTAGAAGTTCAGAACACTTTGCAAAAATAGCTTTACCAAGTATTTCAGAGGACAAAACTGAAGGACCCTGCCTTCCTCTTCATTAAGAAAGGCAGAGATAAAACATAGATCTCTTGATCTGTGTAACACCCTGTCCTCTACTGCATATGGAAGTTCTGACAGCTTCCAGAGGTGAACAACTGTCCCAGCTATTCTGTCCCAGACAGCAGATGACCATATGCATGACACACAGAGATCTTAAAACAGCCAAGATTTTGCATTTCAAACAAGAACTCTTCTAACGTACTGGCTGTTGTCAAGGTTACATGTAAAGCAAGCAGCTAACATTATCTAACCTACTTTTTGGGTTAGGTTTTGTATTTTAAAAAAGTAGATAATATGACCTGGAACAAACTGGTTTCACAGTGCCTGCAGCCATGCATGCCCAGGTAGGATGGAATAAGGGGGAACTCGTGAGGACCTGGCATGGTCTGATCAGGCAGCATTCTGGAGAGCAAGGTAGAAAGCAGATCATTGCAGGACAGCTTGAGTCCAACCCTGTTCACATTTTTTTACTGTTGTTCTTCCTGCCAGGAAAGCAATTTGGTTCCATGCCTTGAAGTCATCTGGCACAAAGGCTTTTGGGTAGCACAGCAACAGACACAGTGCAAGAAGCTGGACAATACCTGAAATACAATTCTTGTATAGGGTGTTGTGGGCTGGGTGCTGGGGCCAGAGGAGACTTGCTGTGTTCATAATGTTCACTGCTACCATTGCTTTCCCTTGTGCCTCCTCACTGATATCTTTTCTCTAAATATGCCTCTCTTCTTCTCTGAATCCCTCAGCTGATAGGACATCTTGAGCCCTACTTTCCATCTGATGGCTCCAGAGTGCTGCCTTTCCCTGTCTAACCATCCAGGGCAGAGGGGACATCCTCCTGCCTTCTCTTTCTCACTTCTTTTCTTGTTGCCCCTTTTTTCTGACCCTCTGCAGGCTGTTGGGGGGAGAGCAGGACCAGGCTCTCTTCTGAAGAGGTGCTGCCCAGCTTTAAACCAAGCCCAAATTTAATTGTTTTCTTGTTTCTCATATGTCATTATTGTAATTTTGGACTCCACTGTTGTGGAAAGCTCTTCGTTTTATTGTCCTTTTTAATTACGAAATCCTTTCCTCAGTAATTCACTGTGACTCGGTAACTGACTCCACATGGTTACGACGTGACTGTCCTGATTGAATTACTGGAAGTACAGAGCGGGCTCAGCCGCATGCATGCGAGGCACGGCGCAGCATGGAGCTCCCTTTGGCGGGCGCCCTGGTGTCACTGAGTAGGGGACCAGGGCTCCTTCCCCTCCCCGGCCCCTTTGCCACTGGGAAGACCTGGTTCCCCCACTTTGACCACCCCAACAACAACCCCTTCCATGGCCCTTTGCCTCACTGATGCTAACAAACCTGTGGTGGTGGCAACTGCCACGAGGTACGGCACACAAGGGAGGGACTGCAGGCACACAGCAAGCCAAAGGCAATGTTAATGCTTTGCAGATACCAACACCGACATCCTCCATCAAACACATGGTAGTACTGGACGCACACACCCTCATCACTGGGTTGTGTTAGCTACCCACATAGGAAGATGTAGGACACAGCATGCATTGCCCACCCTGAGACCAAGGATGGGCTGGGAGTCATGATATTTCCACCATGGATCCATGTCCGGCTTCCTAGCTTCAAAGGAAGAAGGGGGTGATGTGCCTAGCAGGGGTTCCCAAGCTGTGGGTGGTTTCCGTTAATTTAGGAAAGCATCTGATATAGCGTGTCACGAAACGTCATGTTTATTTAATTCTTTTTTCGTTTGGATATGATTACTGTCACGTGGAATGGAAACTGAGTGATGCGCCATGAGCAAAAGAAATATCAGAGGATGGTTTAAATCAGCTCGTACTGAATTAGAGCAGGGAGAAGAGATATTCAATGTAAGTCTGAGCAAATAAGAATTTTTTAACCTTTATATTAGTGAGCATAAAGGAGGAGATGAAGTTAAGCAGACCATTAATTGATAGTACACTGATAGTGGTAGCTGCCTTTTTTCCTTTGGCCTTGTGAGTACTGGTGAGAACTCAAGAAATTACAACAGAATTTATTAGGAGAACACAGAAATGGAATTCAAAGAATTAAATATGTATACAATTTAGTTAAGGAACATTTAACACAGGTCCTAGCAGGCTAAGGATACCACGATGCTAGATGAAGGGAGTTCTCTAGGAGAAGAGCCTGGACACAAGACTGGGGTTGTTACAGAGAAGCTGCAAAGATGGAAAGATGAACAGGGACAATGAGTTTGCTTGCTGAAGGCTGACAAAGGAAAGCAGGGAAACTGAGTATCTAGAGGGAAAGATATTGCAGGAGTGAGGTGCATGGATGTCCCAAAATCAACACACCATGAGCAGATTCAATTGAAAATAATTACTCTCTCTTTACATATTTGAGATCTAAAGCAAGATGGAACACATTTTTTCATGATGTTTAAAAACTGAAGAGAGATTGCCTTTTTGTTGTTGTTGTTTAAATTCCATGAACAGTTTTCATAGGGAACCTAACACAAAGATAAAGGGAGCAGTCACAAATTTATCATGCAGACTGCTTTGCAACTGCCCAGGAACAGAACACAGTACGCAAAGCAGGTCTTCTCCATGCCAAAGTGTGCGAGTCTGCCTGTAGCTTGGGATTGAACTGGAATATGTCCTTTTGGGGGAAAAACCCAACCCAAACCAGATGCAAACAGAAAAAATGAAAAAGGCAGGGTGTGGTGGGGAGGGAGAGAGGGAATGGCTTATGCAATTTGTACAAAGATTTCAGTCACTGTTCAATCAAACCGCAATGGAAAATGAAGTCCCTAGATCAATACTCTTTCAAAATTATTTCAGTAGATTCTCTTCAGCTTTTGAATGCTGTGCCTATGCTGATCTCACTTTTTGTCTCACCTTTCTTTAAAAGAGAATCATCAGTATTTATGGAGACGGGCCATATGGCTCAGCATTTTTACTAGCAAATCCCTTGCTGCCTGCAATGGGAAAGCACCGATAGAGCGACGTTTGGAAGAGCAGGATATTTGTTTCTGGCTGCAGTTACAAAACTGAAAATGCCTGGTGAAGACGTGCCTTAGGCTGCCACCACATGGTAAGAGCAGGGAATGAGGGCGAGTAGCTGGTTTATCTAAGATTTTGCTGGCATTGCGATGTTCCCAGAGATTTTACTGAAAGTAAGTTCAAATCTTCTTGGGGGACAAAAAACATGAACAATTGTATTTGCTTTATCAACTGTAAATTAATCTCTCTCAGAAGCTCTTTATGCCATTTCTTTGTTTCATTTTTTGTGTAGTAAAATTTTGTTAAGCCAAACTAGGAAAAAGAACCAAGGCAGAAATTTCTTCATAAAATGATTTTCAGATTTATTTAGTTGCCCTGGCCCAGCGTTATGGCTTTCATCAGTTAGTCTAAGTCCCAGTTGACATTTCTTAGCCTGTATGAACATACCAGAAATTAAGGAGCAATCTTCAACACAAAAATGATGTTGGCACTCTGCAAGCAAAAAGAAGACCTTTTCAGGATGCAAACATTTCAATTTTTAATGTAGATTTTCTATAGAAATATTTGTGTGAGAAAGAGCCTGTTATTGGTTCTCTAGAAGTGTCATTTAAAAACAATAAAACTGACTTTAAATTTATCCAGACATTAAGTGAAGACTTTTTTCCTCCTTGTTTGCAATTGCTGGTAGAATTTTTAGGGACACAGGGTGGCTAAACTCCAAGCTGTAAACAGGGCCCTGATGTCTGGACTAAAGCATAGAGACATTTGAAAAGTTCTGTGAATTTCAGTGGCCTTTTAGTGCTTGGTAACAGGAATCAAGAACTTAATTTTACACATAATCTTAAAATAAGTCCCTGCCATGGTTCAGTTTTCCCCCACTCGCAGGGGAGCCATCCTGGTTCTTGAGGTAGACATGCAGGAAAATCTTCCTCTGGCTCCAAGTGAGTTACAGATCAATCCTAACAGAGAAGAATATTTTTTTTTAATACCGTTGCATGAAGAACTTTATTGAAGTGCACAGATTTGAACAGTGTTTTTTCTTTTTCTTTTCTTTCTTTTTTTTTTTTTTTACAGCAATATAAATGCAAATAAGTCCAGGGAAAAGAGTATTTTAAAGTTACACCTGATATCCATAAGTATAAAAACTGTTCATCAGCTCATTTTTACCAATACAAACGTGGAGTAAACACTCTTTATGTGGTGGAGATGTTTTCTTTAAAAAGGAATGAATGTGTTTTAGGATATACAACATGGTATGCTTTTGGGGAAAAGAGTAAATCACTCAATATATCCACCATTTAAAATACCTTATATTAGGCTTTTCACCATTGTAACATAGTTTCTGAGCAACATTTTTATTGTTAATATTAGTTTCAAAAACATCTGATGGAAATGCCCCAAAACTGAAAGAACATTTCCTTCCCTTTCATTCATTTTTCTTTATCAAGTACATTGCAAAATAATGCTGTTACCGACAGAGATACAGATTTTCCCAAGCTGTCACTCCAGCCCATATGCCTATACCTATAAAGTCATTTAAATAGGATTTCCAACACATATTATCATTATAGACCTTGAAGTCTCATCTGGAGTTTTAACAGAAATGTCATGCAAATAAATACGAATTTAGGGAGTTTTAAAAGCCGAGCTCTGACCAGGCGTGCAAGGAGCTGTTGCAATGAGTAGCATCAGGGAGTACACCCAGGCAGGCGCTTGCATCTTAGAGCTCTGCAGCTGCTCCCAGGGCAGAGCTTGTCACATGTTAACATCCACCAGGCAGCTTTGATTGAAAGAATACCGGAAGAAGAGTGTTTGACTTGAGGTGTTTCTAAACATTAAAAACCTGTCATTTTTATTTTGGTTTTTTCCCC
The DNA here is from genome assembly GCA_013398125.1 of Aegotheles bennettii. NCBI lineage: Eukaryota > Metazoa > Chordata > Aves > Caprimulgiformes > Aegothelidae > Aegotheles > Aegotheles bennettii. The sequence goes on from VZRW01001588.1 coordinate 167,530, forward strand.
CCCCCCCCCCGAATCTACATTAGACGCTGGCCTGAACTGTTTGCCATTAAACATCACAGTATTGAGAAGGAGCTAACGGAAGTTTAGAACAAATAAATAAAGAGATAGATAGTAACCCTGCTGTACCTCAGCTTCAATATTGTATTTTCAAAGCTAAGCAAAATGACAAACAAGTGAATAAAGACATAAAACCAGACCCAAGAACTTTCTTGTCTCATTTCAATCTGAAATAAAATTTTAATAAGGGACTAAAATAATGAAAATCCTGATGACTTCTTGCCCCCAGATCTCATGGTGTTCAGATCAAGGTGCTCTGCGCCTGCTGACTCCACAAAGAAGTGGAAGTGAAAAATAAAACGCCTCCTCCTAAAGGTAAGCGAAGAAGCATGGCTGCCCAAACACTTGAGCTGGTTTTCCCTCATATAAAAATGAAACATTTCTTTTCATCTTCTCATTTTCATAAAACTGAGTGAGAGCAGTGGTAACTGGAGCTCCAAAGGTAAAAAGAGCCACATCAATTTCTAGTATGTGGTGTTTGAAGAGAACGTTCAAATGATGTTTTAAATTAAAATCACAGAACAAAAACTGTAGCATCTTAGATATTAAGGGCCACATTGTACTATCGGCTTTGGAAGTGGGAGAAGTAACAGCTAAGCACAACCCTAGCAAATAACCAGGAGGGACGGGGCTCTGTAACTGCTTCACCTCCCTCAGCTCTGTCACAAAGTACCTGAAGCCTCAAAGTCCCTGAGTACCAGCCCCAGTACAGGGCACAGCAGTGCCCGTCTCAGCAGCTATAAATGCTTAGCATGCTTCAGGCAGCAGGAAATATGCCTTAACCCCTTCCACAGCTATGATTTCATGGCACCATCAGGAAAGCCCAGTGGCAAAGTAACTAATGCAACAGTTACGCTCCTCAGAGAGCAGGGAGGTGTAAGCAGAGAAGGTAACCGGTCTCGCAGGGTCTGTCAATGCCCAAAATGCTGAAAGTCACATCCCACTTCCCCCCACCTCAGGACACCAGGTGCTGGCAGTGGCGGGCAGGCTCTGTGCACTTGAGGTGGTTTTCTGCAAGAAGATGATCCAGAGCTGTTCAGACCAAAACTGAAAGGGGATCTGTTACTGTCACGGTTCCTTACCATAATACAACCGATCCTGCATGAATTCATTACCCCGCTTTTAGTGCTCAAAGAAGAAAAAAATGGATTTCCAGAAACTGGAAATAAATGTGAAATATTGGTATGTCACATGATGAATTTCTCTCCTGATGAGGAAGTCCACCTACTGCAATTTACCTTCTGTCTGGGACACATTATCTCTGCACAGAGGAGCAGTCTGAGACTTAAGCAGTTCTTAAAACTTCCAAAAAACTGATTAAGAGGGAGTTAAGGAGTTTATAGGTCTTGTGGGGCTTTGCTACACATGGCTGAATTTTAAGTTCATAGTGGCCTCCAGACAGAAAGTTCAGCTGCATTTTAGATCTTTTTAAATAATTTTGTTTTCCACCCTTTTTTCAACAAGTCTTGGAATAATGAGATGAAAAAGGCCATTCTGTATTAGCATTTTTCATTCCCTTCTCTGCATAGTATATGTTACATGTCCAGCACTTGGCACACCAGATTACCATTTTGCTTGTTTCCTTCTAAAAAAGTATGTGAGTTTTGATTGCTTTTCTCCCTGAAAAAAATAGGGCACAGCAGGTTGGCTTGGTTAAACAAAACTACAATTCTAGTCCCATTTCAACAGTCCACCTTCCTCCCTTCTCTCCCTCCCCTTGAGAAACTTTTTCTTTTAAATCATACCTCATCAGTATCAGACTTCTGCAAGTATCTGGGCTGGGAACTAAGAAAAACTTTGTCCAGCTCCTATTCAAAAACCAGTGTAAGTTTGACTGCTAGTTTTCTTTAAACTAAAATAGATTAAAATAGATTTTGGAAGGAATTTTTTATGTTGCATTTCCTATGCTTCACTGTACATTTTCTCCGTTCAGTCTTGCCTCTACTACATAATACAGATACAGCTGTGATATTATCTGTTGACAGACATGCATTGAAATGACATAAAAAAGAAAGTAATTGGGAAGAGATCTTTCTGAAACTTCTTCATATTATATAAGCAATGAGTTACAAAAATTATAAAAGATATCTGAGCTCTGAAGGTAAATCCATAGATTTGAAAAAAAAACACATCCAAAATGAAACAGAAAAATAAAGAAGCTGTTTAAAATAAATCCGACCTAGATTTTAGTACAAAAATGAAGGCTTAACTAAACAGAACTCTCATGTCTCAGGAGAACTCTGTATTCAGCTTAAGGTTTATTATTGTAAGCTTCCTGTCCAGGGATTTACAAAACCAGCTCTAATTGTTTATATGGTAAACAGCATTTGAAAGTGAGCTGTATTGGTCTTTTTTTTTTCTTTTCTTTTTCCGTTAGATGTGAAGTTGCATATCTAACACTTGCAGTGTCAGGTTTGATGAAGTGTGAGCTGCAAACTGCTGTGTGAAATAACTTCATGCTTGTTTCTTGGACTCCTTCAGGTTCTACCAGTGTTAATTTATGAAACCACATCTCTCACGTGATCAAGTGTTAAAAAACACTCTAATTTTAATAGAAAAATAAATTTTGCGTCTAAATGACAATTTTTGCCCCATAATCTTTGTACAGGATGCGAGCCCAGTTCTTTGTGTTTGTAGCCAGTTTAAAATTTCAAAGGTCCAACCACTGTCCATGAGGCGCTCTGGGTTCACTGCTCTGAAGCCCCCCCACATACTAGCACCACCTCCACTCCTCTTGAAGACTTGTACAGATGCCTCGAGGCATCTTTCAGCAACAGTATCAGATTTGCTTATAGTGCTGAAGCAAATGTTTTCATGGTCTGTCACCTTGATTTTATTAAAGGTGTTGGGTTAGGCTATTATCCAGTACTGGAAGAGTCCCCTATAGAGGCTTTATTTTAGGCTGGGAATTTTTAGAAAGGCCAAGCACTTTCGGCCTATAACAAACTTTTGTTTGCATGCTACAAGGCAGAGCACTTTCACAAACAGTCTAAACAAGAAAGATGCTCTGAAGGTACTTCAGGCTCTAGACTTTTACAACTTGTGCCTCTGTGCCTTAGATCTCTCCACCGCTTTCACAGAGAGTTGGCTTTGTTTTCCCAGGATTTTTATTTCTCCAGCTGAAGAAAGCACCCCATGCTGGAAAGTTCTCCTTCCAAATAGATGTGTGCCTGGCTTAAATGTGTGGCATCATCAAAGCATTATTTTCATAAACAGCCTGATTAATCATTGCTTTAAAGAGAACAATTTGGGCTTATTCTATAGGTTTAATACACAGTTGTTTTGGTTTTGCTTTGTTTCAGCCACAGTAATATAAATAAGGATAACTTGAGATCAAAGATTTCCTAAGAGCTTTAGGAAATGTAATGTGTGTGCAGGTGCCTCGCTCTGCTCTGGAATTTGGGGGCTTTGTTGAGAGGAGGCTGGGGTGGTGTTTTCCAAAGGGCACAGAACATCTTCATGAGAAACATGGAGTCTTACCAGGGGAAATTCTGAGGTGCAGTTAAATGCAGTATTTCATTAAAACTGAGATGTTCTTGTTTACCAACGTAAAGAGTTCAGTTGTCTGCTGTTTATACAGCAAAGGCAAGGCGAGTGCGTGCAACAGGACCCACATGCAAAGCAGAGAGATTGTGTGTGGTCTGAGTGGACTTTTTTTGTCATCCTGTTTGGGAACCAGTTCAGGATCTGTTTCTGTTGGCAGTTTCCTCCTGTTGTGAATATATTAGTGCATTTCTCAAGGCCTCTGTGCAGCTGAAAGGCTAGTAACTTAAGCCTGGAGTATGACAGACAATCATCTTCCATCAGTTCAGACATGGGTGATGGGATGAAAAAGAAGAGATTACATCTCTGAAAACAAAGGGACTAATGCAGGCCAAGACCAGCCAGTAGTCTGTAATCTCTCTTTTACCATAAATGTACAAAAATGTCTTATCTCTGGTTTTACAAAGTTGTGCAAGAGCGGTTGCAGCTCTTGGGTGCACCAGCCAGCTCTAAGTGGTGGCTCAGAAAAATGACAAGACTAAAAGAAGCAGTGTAGGGAATGAAAAAACACACCTCATAAAATTCCAGATAGAAAAAAAATATCTCTGACTATTGTTGCTTAACAAGTTACTTTAAACATTTCATTTCACATTAAAAAGAGATTTATGCAAGATGTGAGACTTTGAAACACCCAGCCAGTAGAAACACACAACATTGCATTCAGATACCCTGTTTGCCACCCACGCCAATGGATTATGATGGTTTAAAATTTATGTTAATTCTTCAATGAGCAAAAGTCAAGTGCCAGTTCCTTAATGCAAACCGCATTGCAATGTAAATGTGCTACAAACCTCTCCCTCAGTTCACATCTGCAAATATTATTTCATATTGAGGAGAAGAAAGAAAGCAATTCAGACTGAATTTCCACCAAGGAAGAGGGTGCTCTTCATATGTCTTCTGTCAGTGGTTTGCTCAGCATCCCTGGGTTTGGGGGAATCATTTCCTGGCAAACAGGGGGATGGTGTCTCATGGGAGCGCGGTGAAAGTTACCCCAAGCAGCACCTTCCCTGTCTCTTGGTTGATGTCATCCCTCTGTTCCTCATCCTCCCTATTTATTTTTTTTTCCAGATTTCCAGATTCAGGACTGAAAATGAAGCGTAAATCTTACTGCCTAATAACCACGGCAGTTACTTCAATAAAATGTTACTTAAAAGTCAATGGACTGCACATGTTAAAGACATTAGAGCTGTTAACAGACCATTGTAAAGTAAGCAGAATCTTTAATAACCTGCACATAATGTGTAGCCCCGCGATTTTTGGAGCAGGGCAGGCTACGAGCCCAGGCTCTCTGCGCCAGGGCTCCCAACAGAAACCACTCCTGCATTCCTTGCTCCAGCAGTGAAATGGGCTAGAGACGGTTCTAAACGCCCAGGCTCCCGGGCTGGCTTTGAGCACAGTCAAAACCCTTATTTCCCTGAGCTTAAGTGGAGGGCCAGGATGTCTTGAGGGCTCCTCGCTTTTGAGGAGCAGTGAAGGGTCCCTGACCCTCTTCTAGGGCTCAGCCTTGAGTGTGGGCATGATCCTGCCTGAAGGCAACATAATCCTGACACTGAGCTACTTTGTAGGGGCTCTTTGGAGGGAAAGCTTGCCTGAAAACAGGATCCGGGGCAGGTAGCAGCAAAATGCTGCTAAGACCAGGGAGGGAGGCAGCTCCAGCTCCTTTGCTCCTGCCCCACTTCTGTCTCCTCCACAGCAACGGGAGGTGCTGTTAAAGGCTGGCAGAGGAAAATAATTTGAGTCAGCACTGTCCTTGCCTATGAAGCCATTGGTCAGGTGTTCACAGACCAGCTAAGCCCTGGATGTTCTAGTCTTCATTATTTTATCTGTCTTCTTCCCTTTTTTATTTTCAAAGAGTTTACACACACACACAACCCTCCAAAAAAAGACTGAAGCTGGAAAATATAGAAAATTATTGTCATTTCAAAATTATTTTTTAAAATTTGCTTAAGTGGAAACATCTCTAAATAAGCCAAAGAAGGATTTAAGCATCAGTTTGTGATGATCTTCATGTGTGAGCAGGAGGCATGCAGCCAAATTTACACAAGCCAGAAAATCTGCCTCCCCTCATCTTCCTGAGCACGAACACATGTACACCTCTACCAGTATAAAATGGGTGTACTGGCCTCATGCTTTACACCATTACCTTCTTTGGCCCTTCCCAGATGCACATCAGCATTATTGAATTATTGAAACTGAATGTACCTAAGATGTCGTCTCCAATAGCATTTCAAGGATGAGACGAGTATTTTGCCTTTCTTTTCAAATGAGTGCCTAATTACCAAGGTTGCTGTTCTTAGCACATAGAAATAAGAATATGCGAGATATGGGGGGACATCCCAGCAGCACAGAGTGTCTCCCACAAGTTACTTTGCTCTGTCACCTCTCGTTTAAGTAATGTGCAAGTACTCTCCACCATTTTTTTTCTAAGACTGTCTCTATACAATTCGTAGTTGGGAAACTGCCTTTATTTTACACCTCAAATTTTCCCAGTTAAGTTTTGGTCCCTTGTGCCACATGCAGCCCTGCAGTGTACCCCCAGTTCTGTTATTATATGGTCACATCTTCCAAACCACCTTGTCCAATCCTGTAATTCAGGTGTAAGCACAGGTGACCTACCAACATGTCTCAATCTTACCTCAATGTCTTTCACTGCTCTCCTCTAGTGCCTTTCAACATGGAACACCTTTGTTTGACAAAAGACCTAGAGATGCATACAACAGATCAGGGTGCAGTTCCAAGGAGATCACGAGATCTCTCCTTGTATAAAATACAAGGCTGGCTTTCACATGAGCCGTGTTGAAACTACTGTTTTAATCAGTTCATTCTCAAGTCTTTTTTAGCTGGCGTGTGTTCATCGTAGGAGCTGAGGCAGTCCTTCCCACCTCCTTTTGGGCTTCTCCTCCAGCGCTATCTAGCATAGCACCCACACCAGGAGTCTGGGGACCAGCCATGTTACTCTGCAACCCCCCTTAGCCACACTATGGCTGCGTCCAGCCCTGTGTAGTATTAACACTTTCCAGGTTTCTCCCTTTCCAGATGATGTTGTTTTAAAGCAAAGAACTGTAAATATTTTTGAATTCTTTCATGAATATTTTGAAAGCTGTCTCTCCTATCCCAGGCAATTCTGAACTAATTTTGAGGCAAGGTTTTATGAAACCCTACATCAAATGCTTGAGTATTTATTGTTTGTTATTTATTTTGCCAAATGTCTCAAATGCATCTATAGGCGAAAGGCCAGTGCTCTGATGTATAAGCCAAATACCATAAAGCTGTCTCCATGCAATTTAGAGGACCCTTTGATTATGCATGCTTTGGCTATATTTTTTACTGAATAATGATCTGGGTAGTTAAATTGCTCTAAAAGGTTCAGTATTTGCTGGTTTTAAGTACCTCAAGAGTCAATCCCATATTTTTTCATGCTCACTTCTCCAAGCTCTGTGATCTGTAAATGACGGTTACTGATTTCTTTCTCTTGTCCTCTATCCCCCTCAAATACTCTTCTTTGCCTTGATTTTCATGAAAACACAATTGTATAAAGCTAAGTGAAAGAGCTGAGAGCTTTAACTATTTTTTACCTTTTTGGAAGAATAGACTTCATGCCTTTCTTATTTGTATTTGTGCATATGATATATGTGTATACATACAGTTATGTATACACACCAATAGTAGTGCTCTAGTTCTGACTGAGGCTTCTGGGTCTTATAACAAAACCAGTAAAAAAATAATTTATAATATCTCATCAATAGTATGCCACGATATCATCAATAATTCTGACCAATTATTCTGTTTCTTCCACATTTTCACTGTCTTTTGTTGATCTTCCTCTAGCCCTTTTGTGTGAGTTTTGAGTTTACAAGCAAATATGGGAACATTTTTTTAGAATTAACTAAAAGCCTAAATGTAGTGTAGATTCATTAAAGTGCATTAAACACTGCATGGAAAATGTATTAATATTGCTCTAATTTTTTTAAATGGATTCACGTTCTGATGTGCAAGGTCACCTTATTTCCCATAATATCTTACCAGCATGGGATACATTTTCATGTCACACAAAGGGGAAGCAGCAACAGGACTGTCCCTGCCTCAATAGCAGCTTTTCTGTCAGCTGCAATGGCAGTCAGAGAAAGAGGACAACATCGATGAGCAACTTGCCCCTGTGACTAACTGTTCAGTGCAGAGTGGTTGTTGATGGGTGGAATAAAATTTGAGGGAGGGCCACAATAAGGCAGTCCAGCAGGAAATGCAGGCATATCATACCCACGGAGTCAGGCTGGGGCAGCTGCTGTGGCTGCAGCGGGCAGACCTGATATCCCCTGCAAAACACATCTTTTGCCCAGGCAAATTGTCTCAACCTAAAACTGGCACTGTATGGGTAGTTCTGAATGACTCCTTCCATCATTAGTAGGGTATAATGGGTTGGCCCCCTATCCTGATAAAGAAGAGTTAGCTGTGCTCATATGTCTTGTTGCTTGGGATTTTAAACAGAGGTGTGATTCCAATATTTTCTTTACAGTATATGCAATATTCCATGGAAATGTCAAAAATATTACATGAGGATTTGAGGGTATATATTATGAAACTTATGTTTCATGAATATCTAAAGTTTGCTATATCTTACAAAGATTTTTAAGAAGGGTAATCACATTCTCCTGTCTGGAAAATATATTGTACATTGTAGTACATGCATTTCCCAGTTTTTGTTAAACAATATTGCAATCATCTTGGAGCAAAACCGGACTTTCTAGTAAAAAAAGGGGAGGCAGCCACCAACAATCCCTTCACTGCATGCAAACATGAAACACTGCAACTATTTGACCCAATAGCAAAGAACAGCTGAGAGTCCAAAACAAAGGGTGCAGCAATAGAAGCATTATCGGGCAACTTTGAGAGCACATCTTTTCTCAAGAGCACTAATGCACAAACACTTGCAGGAGAAACAGATAGCCGGAGGCAGCAAAATACCCCTAGTCCTGCTCCTAATTCAGCTGTGTAAGATCCTTGGGAAGCCAGGTCTGGCAGGGCATGGACTGTACAGTGATAGCCAGTGCCAGAGGGCCACCATTCCAACTGCTACACCTTTCAGGAGAGGGGGCTTTCCAAGCCTCTTTTCTGTCCCCACACATCCCATTGTTAGTTTATTCTTCCCTCCCCACATATATCAGCTGGCTGTTTCTGACTGGACTTCTGACTCATCGCTGCAGTAACAAATGGACTTTCTCAGCTTCTCTATCAGATTTGCCAGAATGCAGTAAAGATGTGACAGTCATCTTTACTCCACTTTGTACTCTGGACTTCAAGAAAAGCAACAAGTGGTTATTGTTCACTTCCCACAGCATCAAGGAAGAAGCATTTTCTTTCTGCACTTTGAGATGCCAGGCTTTAAACCTCCTTCTGGTACTTGGGAGACTTTGGAAGGAACAGATGCATTTTTAGTCAGGCTGGACCTGCTGTCCCAGTGTATGTCGCAGAGTCGTTTTTTGGTGCACATTATTTTTAGACAGCTTTGAGACAGGGTGACTAGCAGGGAATTTAATGTTGGCAGATGGACAATAGATCCACATAAAGAGACACAGAAAGCACTTGAGTTTACATAGACAAACAAAGCCCATGAAGAGAAGCAGTAATGTTATTTGTCAGTGTTGCTGACCATGAAGAGTCAAGGTCTGGAAGGGCTTAAGTGTCTCTCTTGAAGAAAGCCCTAACTTGCCTCCACCATCTTGTTAGAATTTTCAAGTATTTTCTGTAGCTTGAACTCCATTTTATCACTCAGACCGACACAGACAAAGTCTTCTGTAAAACAGTTCTGCAACAAGTATTGTTCCATAGGCTCACAATCAAAATGTTCTTTTGACTCTGTTACTCCTTGCCTTGATGTACTCTGATGATTATACAAGCTTCTTCTGTGTAACTCTTCCCAGAAGAACTTACTGAGAAAGTGAGCTCTACCTCCTGAAATGCCAGGATGGAGCATTCTCTGCAGCCTTACATTTTACGGCATGTCATACGTGAAAAATACTCCATAGCATGTTAAGGAAATCCTACACTCACAACTAGGGTGTTGATCTAGCTATGAGGTGAATACAACTCAATCGTGCCTGCTTGTCACATTAATCCACTAAAAGTACTGTTTACTATCAGAAACTACTGTGAAAGTGGCTGGTGTAAAAAGCAGTGCACAGCTACCATTTTGAGTGCACAAGAAAAAGGAGAAGAGGGGGCTGGAAGGGAGAAATATGGGTACGGTTGAGCCGTGCTGAGGTAAGACAACCTGGTCAGTCTCAGCGTAATGTCGATTCTCTCCAAAACCAGCAAGATCTCTCTTTTGAGCCCCTTTCTGTCCAGGACATGCTCATAAATGGCAGTAGAAAGGATGAAGTCAGTAAAGCTCCTACTTCACATCCTTACAAAATTGCTACAACCCACAGAACAGACTGAATGCTAGCTGCTTTCTTGAGTATTTAACATTACTTACTAATAAAAGGATTAAATTTAATATATTTGGGGATAATTTAATAGGGAGATAATTACTGGCTTCTCCCAAGAATTGCCAGTCTAGCAGCATCATGAGCTGTGCTGCTGCACTGGAAGTAGACTCTGGTTTGCAGGAAAGCATTTTAGTGTCTGTGCCCACAGTGACTTCCCATGGGACCTACAGCCTTGGTCTTGGAGACCAGCTGAAGATCACCTGCATCCTCTTGGCTCTCGTGCTCACCTGGAGCAATACTTGTTCAACCTATTAAGAATGCTGGGAGGAGGTTTCAGCCTCTCCTAGGGCAGCACCAGGGCATTTGCATGCCACTCCCATCGCAGAAGCACATACCCAGCATAGCTCCAGCTTGTCAGCATGTGTCCCATAGGATGTCACTATCCATATCTCCCCTCAAAGCATTATGCCAGTGTCTTTGTGTGCCCAGAAAGCTACCCCATCCTCTCAACCCACAAGCTAGCATGCTGCCAAGGCACAGATTGCCTGCCAGGCAGCCAAGCACCACTGAGGGCTATTCTGGAAGAGACAGTACAACACATTCAGCCACAGCCACGAAACACTTGAATGCAAGAATGCTATTACTTGCACAAATATCTTCTGTTTGTCTGATGCCATGTTACTTCATGGAAAATACTCCCTCTTTCCTCTGATGACTTATGTAGGTAAATAAGAGTACCCATCTGTGGTGAAACAGACTTACCAACTTTTAACATTTATTATATATTTGTTCAAAAGTCTAACATACCCTTTTCTTGGCCAGATCTTCTTTTTTCTGCCACTTAAATGTGGGTCTGTGGGAGTGTCTTGCACTCTTCAGAATAGCTTCCACCTTCAGTGTGATTTTCCTGGCAAAGCCAAGAAACTAATTATTTTTTTCCTCTGGGCTATTGATTCATGAGGATATGCCCCTTATTCTGCAGTTTTTCAGTCAGAATTCTTTCTTTCTTTTTTTTTTCTTTTTTTTTTCTTTTTTAAATTTCCAACAAGCATCTCCTTATTCCTTTTTTATTTTTGCCTGTCTCTTACAGATGCCATTGCTAGCCCACTGGACTTTTATGGTCCTTTTGAATCGATGTTAAATGGTCTTAAATACATTTCCCTTCTGTACTTTCTACAGGACCTTCTTTTTTCTGCTATGCTGTTTTATCATTCAACTTTTTTTTCCCCCCGTCATTTTTGATTCTGAGTGTCCTGCCATTTGCATCCTTCAGCTTTCCTCGTGGTTTTGGTGGCCTTTCAAACCCTCCCAGTGTTTCTTCTAAATGGAAAACATCTTCCATTTCTTGTGCATATGGGGCCCTGGTAAGGTTCTTCCTGGAACAGGAGTGTCACACATGGTTTGTACCCCATTGACATGAAAAACTGTTTTTTCCAGCGGGATAGCTTCTCACTTACTGGGAGTGTTTGGCCAGGCCACTGAGATATCTTAACAAGGTCACAGCCTATTACTTCCTACTCCCCACTGCCCAGGACCTGACCCATCCTCTTTGCTGATGCTGCTGCAGCTCTCACAGACAGCGATGGAGAGGACACAGGTTTCTTCAATGCAATAATTTCTTTGAGCTCATTACTGCCATTTGGAGAAGTCTCACAGCTGTCCCAAGGTAATCCTTGATTCACTGAGACCTGGCCGATCAGCGCCATGCAATTTCTGCAGCCCGCTGGTTCTGAGTCCCCTATGGCCTCTGATTTGGTCTATAATTTTTAAATTTCTCTGTTGCATGTAGTAAAGTTAAAAGACTTAATAAATCTCCTGACAGCTCCTAAAAACACCAACTTAGGCTCTGAACATTGAGGCATTTCATTTACTCATAAGTTTTCTGGCTCCTTTTCCATGCTTTCTTCTACACCCTTGTTAAACTAAGTTCTTTTAAAATGCCTCAGCTAGAGAAATTCTTGCCTCTCCAGGCTCATACACAGTTTCACATTGGTTGGGATAATTGGCAAGAGTTTTAACACATTCCTTATTTATAACTGCTAACAGTTTGTTAGGACAAATACCTAAAGCCTTTTTAAAAATCATTGATCTTTTAAATGTTTTTTTATAACGAATAATATCTTGTGAACAGGAGAGCATATTTCAGGCTTATGAAATACTGCCCCCAATATCTTCTTCTCTCAGTAATTTTTTTTATTATACCATGGTGGTGTTTTGAAGAGCAATATCTATCACAACCTATATAGAACTGTGAATAGCTTTGCTGTTGGGGCTTCTCTATCTGCCTGTTCATCACTGTCCTGGTGATTTTTGCATACATGGTCCAGTTTACACTGACAAATACATAAAAAAGCCATTTCCTACAGAATCATAGAATCATTGAGGTTGGAAGAGACCTTCAAGACCATCCAGTCCAACCACCTACCTACATCCCACTAAACCATATCGCCCAGCACCACGTGCAGATGCCTCTTGAACACTTCCAAGGACAGAAAAAGAGAAAAGACACAACTCCTCAGCTCCTCTCACATCTCTGGACAAGGCAGGGATCCTGTTGCCCCACCCCCCCGGGCATGGTATGGGTTGGGGGTGAGGCAGGGGGAAGGCCCTGAGGATGCTGGAGTCACAAGGAGTAGCTGCAGTCGGGGATAGGGGGGAGATCTGGAAGCACTAACAGGGGTAGAGGCATGGGCATGTAGGGAGGATTTAACAGAGTTACAGAGGGAGTCCTCTGGGGTATAGGAGACCGTGGAAAATACAGAAGTGGACACCAGTGAGAGAAATAGGTAGATGAGGGTAGCTGTTAGTACTGCAGAAGTGGCATGTGGGCAAGTTAGATACAATACATTGGAAACTAGGCTTTGTTATTTCTGTTCTAGCAGAACAACTTTTTAATCTAAACCAGAAAGGAACACAATAATGGGGTTAGCAAAAGAGAAATCAATAAAAACATGGGTGTCTATGGCCTTGGAATCACTAGCTACATCAGAGTGTCATGACTTTCTCCAGAGTTTTTCCTTTATTTTTTCTAAAGCTTTCCAAACCAGTCATGTCTTTTGAAAGCCTAATCAGTTCAATCTTCGAGCTGCCTGGGGGGCAAAGCTCACATCTGAATACAAGGCTCATACTTTTCTCAAATTAGTGAGTATTTGGGTTTAGTCAAGACTGAGATTGAGCTCATCTATAGAAAATACATCAAACAGCCTGTGGAAAACACAGCTCACACACCTCATATTTTTGAAATGCTCTATCATCTGAGACTATTAGGTTTTTTTCCCTGTTACACTCTTACACCATATCACTGAGTAGCAGATGGACAGAGAACACCCAGCTATTAATGCTAACTAAAACATGAACTAAGGCATGCTAACTAAAGCATGAAGTATTTCAGTTATGTTTTACATACTTATTGAAGTTTGAAAATCTTATTTATTATGATAATGTCAAAACAGGAAGCAATTTAGGCTCAGTAGGTGAGATTTATCCTATCTAATATCAAAGGAAACTAATAACTAAGTCTAAGGCTGCTGGTGTAATCAGCATGGGAAGAAACAGACAGGTCTAGGGAGAAAATTATCTTAGACTCTTAAGACCAAACACTCCTTGGAGCTACCTCTTCACTCAGCAGATAACAAAGGAATACATTAAACTTAAACAACAGACTTTTAGAGATATGAAGTTTAAAGACATAAAGCCCTTTTGTTTTAATAAGATCTAGGAAATGATTAAAAGAGGTGATAGCTCACAATAAAGGTGTAAGTGAAAGAAATGCTGGAGGAAGAGTTAATATACATTTTAAACAAGGCACAACAATTCATGGACCTCAAAGCATACAGACCTCTGGCTAGTACATGCAGCCATTTTGTCATGCCTCTTTACAGTTAGTTATATGAAAAAATTCACCATGAATTGAAAGGCAAAAGTAGTAAAACTGTGTGGATTCTCTAGGGATTACCATTTTTATCTTCCCCTTGCCTCTTTCTCTTTGTCCTAACACTTCCCCTTCTCATTTTCTTTTTTTTTTTTACTTTTTTGCTTTTATTTTTCTTATTTTTTACCTTTTTTCTTATCTTTTCTTTTTCCTTCTCTTTTTTCTTTCTTCTTTCTTTTTCTTTTTTTCGTTTTCTTTGTTTTTTCTTCTTTTCATTTTTTTAAAAAAATTCCTTTTTTCTTTTTCTTTTTTTCTTTCTTTTTTCTTTTCCTCTTTTTTCTTCTTTTTTTTTCTTTTCCTTTTTTTTCTTCTTCTTTTACCAGAACTGAAAGGAACACCAAATGCACATTCCTTTTAGCATTTCAATGAATTCTGTGGGGGATGAATAGCAAGCGTGTACATAACCACACACATATGTATGTATAAATTTACAAGCTACAATATCCAGACATCATGAGGCTCTGTTAATAATTTTCTCAACCTTGCCGAGACTGTAGCTACATTTATGATCTGGAGATTTATTGATTTTAGTTATTTTATCCCTCCCATAATAGGAAACTACCCTCTGGATCATTGACCTATTCTTGTTATAAATATACTTTAGCTTATTCTCATCATAACACTATCTCAGGCATCTAAGGTGTTGTTATGAGGTGGTGGTGTTATAAGGAAGGTAACTATAACAGAGTTCTAAAGTAAATCATTTAACTCTTCCAAATGAGTTTTCTTCCTCATCCATTAGCTATTGGCACATATTTTGTTCTGCCAAGTGCACCAGGGCCCTGACCCATCACAAGAGCTCCTAGGTGGTTTGATACACAAATAATATATAACAATAATGAAAGTCACAATTCATAGCAACAATACAAACAGAAGTAGCCTGATCTATGTCCAAATGTGTGGTGCCACTCAGCAGCCCGTGTCTGAGATGAACGGCTAAGGCTGCATGCTGCAGTTTCTGATGGCTTCCACAAACAAGGACTTTGGACCTCATAGTTCATTGTGGCCAAATTGCTCCAGGGTTTGAGTCCCTGGAGGAAACCAATGTTCTTACTTGATTTGATTAATAGCATAGCCATGGAGATCATGTACTAGTTCTTTCTAACTTTGAATGTCAACACCTAAAACACATGCAGTTTTTAGGTACAGATAGTATATGAAGAGCACAGGTTATTCTATGTCCTGTACCACACTCAGTCAAATGGTGATGCTTAAATCCCATCCTGCTCTCAGTCTTGGTAATGACACCTCAGTGTCTGTGAGGGACAGGGCAACTGCGGGTGGTCCGGTATACCAAGAGTTCAGCAGTCACTTAGATAGTTTCAGCTGTGTCCACATACAACACTGAAGTTCAGTTTTAGAGCAGTAGACAATTATAAATAAGGAGTAATTTTCTGGCTAGTCTATGTAAGGGATGTCTTTGGAAGTTTGTTATTTGCTGGATGTTCTGAGAAGTTGACTGAAGCCCCCCGTCTTTGAAGTGGGAAAATAAGCCTTTTCCGCCAATTGTATTGTAATAAAGGAAGCTGAAGGCTGTGGCCAAGAGGGCTAGTGTCATGGGGTCAACACCAGATGTGCAACCTCTGAGTACAACATGGACCCTCTGACACAGCTGCAGCTGCTGAGCGTCAGCACCAGAGAGCTACAGGTTACCCAGGACAGAGTAATGAGATAGGCACTGATACTCTCATTCTGAGCTGAAGTTATGGCCACTATTTGAAGTATTTTCCTCTTCCCCTAACCTGCATCCCAGTTTCAGACAAGTTTTGAGCAACAGCTTCTCTAGTCCTGTTGTGAGAGCACTCACTGTTGATACATGGTTAAGCTGTGAATATACATTCATTATGCTAATGCCATTTGCTTCATCTTTCTAAATCTCCTTTTATTCCCCACTCTGAGGAATCTGGTCCCACTTACACATGTTGTATTTGTAATCTCATGCTACTGCAGCTACTTGTTCAGTGCCATGGCACTGCACGTCAGTAGTGCATTGTAACAGCAAAACCAACAGTCTGCACCAAACAAAGACTTTGATTAAATTAGCAAACTTACTTTCTTGGGAGAATAGCAAAGGGGTTTTATTTCCACCTAACAATTTCTCTTCTGAAGGTGTGCATCCCATGACCATAAACAACATGATATTCTTTATTCCTTCTCTTTCCCAATATTTTGTCCATAAGAATAGGCATATGAGCTTCCCTTAGGTTACTAATTGTTGGTTGAGACTGACCAGTAATTTGTCACCCATCACAAATTCATTGTGGTCAAGCCCATGCCCCTGTCCTGTGGGTCTCTGAAGTAACATCTAAAGATTAAAATTCTGTTCCATCAGAGTCCAGACGAGAACAACATCCAGAAGAAAAGTAAATAAGCCCTGGGAAAAGGTGTATGGTACATTCCTGATTTTTCTTCTTATTACCCCCCACACACACTCCTTCTATGAAAGAAGATATTCCTAGCAGTCACAGTCTGAACATGTAAATAGAGACTAATATAAGGACTAAAAAGAAAATACCCAAATAGGTTGGGGGTAGTGTTTTAGAAGTGCATTGACCCAGATTCTCATCTTCGTTCTGAATGCAAAAGTGCATTGGGGGTCAAACTGATTTCTGCTCTTTGTAGCAGTGTGACAGTTTGGAAGTGTAAATAATCAAATCCTTTTAATTTACTGTGATTTCTGCTATATCCTTATTCTATTTGGTGTTATTTCTATAGTTTCAGAAGTAAATTTAAATCTACTCAGTATCCTGCTGAGCACAAAGCATAGAAAGTCCACTCATTTGCCACCTACCAGACTCAAGCCCTGCCTAGGCTGCACCGCTGCTTCCAAGATGCTATGAAAATGCTGTGTAATCATTTAATTTATTTTAGGAGGTGTTAGAATAGCAAAGGTAAAACAAATATTATTCCTGGCAACTACGCAGAATAGGGCATTATCATTGCCCATAGATGGTAATATTCTTGTATTGATTTGATATATTTGTGGTTTAAAAGTCTAGTGAATAGGACTGGGCTGAATTGCCTAGTGTAGTGATATTTGTAGGAAAGGAAAAAAAAGCTTTGTTTTAGCAGAAGAGAACATCAGGGAACTTAGAGGAGCATTAGAGCAGATTTTGTCATGTTCTTAAGGGTGAAAACTCAGGGTAAAAATGCAATTATGTATATGTCAAATTAGTGACTGCACTTTCTCCTTATAAGGTTAGATATAACAATATTTTGGAATTATTTTAGCTAGAAAATTGGAAGATTTAGTCCAAAATGGAAGTTAAGAGAACAAATCACTTCACTAGTTCCTGCCTTAAAAATTTGTCTATACTTGGTAGTATTATTGTTACTTCCAAATTGAGGTCATTGGAATTTCTGTAATGTTTTTAGAACATATCAGAATCTTGAAAGATTGACATTTCAGAATTATTTCATCATCCTTTGGGTCTTGTTTGTATTACTTAGGGAAATAACTTCTGATTGAGCCAATTACAGTATGCTGAATGGTTAAATATATTAAGACCAGTAAGTGAAATCTGACATTTCATTGTTTGCACTCTTCCAAAAATACATGAGCCATTTTTACTTGAAAAGTGCAAAGAGTGTTTGAGAACATGCTTTAAAAGAATACTGTCTATTTGCATCTGGCCTAAAACAAGCTTATTCCAGACATAATCTGAAAATAAATGTTTCTGTGGTGCTTAAAGGTTCTCCCCCTTCTTTCTAAGATACGCAAAAAAAAAAAAAAAGATATATGAAAGGAGTTTAAAATAACATACGAGTTCCTTAAATAAAACTTGCCACTGAGTATGTGAAAAAAATCTCCATAATGCACTAAGCAAGAGAGAAAAAAACATCCATTAAGTTTAAACACAAAGAGGGAATGACTGACATTTCCCGATGGGTACACTGAGGGATGAAGATGCTGAGCTGTGGCTATTATTAGGCTGCATTAAGCACTATGCAAGAGCATTAAGATCTTTGTCTTCGTATGGTGGGAGGGAACCCAGTTCTTGGTAGTCATAGTGTGGGGACCTGGATGTGCTGCATGATGTCACCCAAGCACTGCCTGTTTGTCTTCCCCTACCACGCTCCCCCAGCTGTGTGAAGGTCTATATTAAATGGAGGATGAGCCTTCCTGTCCCTGCCTCGACCCTCATATTAACAATATTTTGGAAATCCTGCCCTAATTTAACCTTTTGGATGTAATACTGAAACACTTTGTTGCCTTGACAAAGGCAAAAACAACAGTGCCCATGTTTCTGAAGGTCCTCCACAACTTATAGAAGTAATGGAGGAAAAAATATAAACCTTTTTTTTCCCCCCTCTTATTTACCATTCCTCACCAGGTATTCTGGATCAAGCAGAGTTGTACTTACTGGGTACTGAAGTGCCAGCAGTCACCATGCTACTGTAAGCCTCCCAAGGGTGTCTGTGGATCCCTTCATTACTCAAATCTCAACTAGCTTTCTAAATAAGCAAAGTTTCTAGCTCTTGTGGCTGCAAGGGAAAGCCTGAAATCGTTAATCCCTATTTTGGATGCATATGCAAGAACTTCCTAGTTATTATCCTTTTCCAACCCCATAATTTTTCTTAATCCAAAGGCCATGGGTATTTGATTGGAGGTTGGGGTTTTTTTTAAAACATTAAAGATGGTAAAATTATTTTATATTTAAGCATACATTCACAGCCTCCCTACAGATGAGACAATGCACGTTGTTCGCCCTAGAATCTCCTGAATTTAGTAATTAATTTGGAGTTCAATGCCAAATCAGGAAAACACTGAAAGATCATGCAATTACTTTGCGAAAGGTACCTACTTATCATCTTTTCTTGCAAGAGTTCTGCCCTCCTGAGCCCACATCACTGCATCTGAAAATAGTTACTGTTCAGCTAAAGGGCTGAACCAAGAAATCCAAGGGAAGCTGTACAGCAAGGGTTCGGTTTGGCACACATTTCTGCTCTCACAGAGCATCTATTAAAGTTTGACTCTCACTGTAATAATGGACCATGAGTGGCTTTGGATTCAGATCTGAACTGCAGCTCAATGATACACAGTCCCTACATTATTTAAAAAAAAACCAAACACTGAAAGGTAAAAGACAGAAGATAAATAATTAGCACATTTCTACTCCATTTTGTGCACTTTCCAAGCCAGGCTGTAGATTTTGCATCTGCTTTTGTTAACCCAGAATTTTTCATGCAGTCTTCCCTGCACTGGACCACCTTTTGCTACTATCCAATGCAGCTAAAAGTAGAATGGGTGAATAAACAACTTGTATTTCAAAACTAGGTCACTAAGTGGTATATAACCAGAGATGCAGAGACATTAGGATAGGCAAACAGTGATTAGCGCAATGTAACCATCTACGCAAGGGCTCCATTTCATTAAAGATGTGTTAGAGCACACATCCATGGCCATCTGTTTCTATTTTGCCAGCCCACTTCATTGGCCATCACAAGTATTCCCATGTGTGCTGGAGCATTGTTGAGCAGAACATCTGGCAACAACCAACACTGCCATTAAAAAACATGATAACAACACAGGCATTAAAGCAAATATATGTACAATAATTTCATTGTTGAAATGGACCTCTTTCAATGTATGAATGGACCTCTACCAAGGTAGGTCTGTTGTCCGACAAAGTGAACATTGAAAATGTTCCTTTCCTAAACTTTTGCTTTGCTGGGCATGGCAACACTTCAGTAGGAAGACACTTCAGTGGAATGGCTTTTTTCTTCTTGGTCCTGGCTGTTGACATTGCTCAGAAGGCAATCAAAAAAAATAAAAAAAAAAATAAAGCATTTACAAGGGAATGAAAAGCATTAAAGCAAGGCTGAACTTTTGACTAATTTTCCTGTTTTAAATAGAAAACAACATATTCATGCCATATGTTGTCAGAACATAGAACAACTGCATTCTAGAAATGGAACTGAAAAATAAAAACAACTGAATCTTTATCTTGGCAAAATAAAGCATAAGTGTTGAAGGAACCTAATGATCTTCTGGGAGTGAGAAAAGTTGCTCTCACTGAAAATGGATGGAATCCCTCCAGATTTACACTGATGTAACTCCAAGCAGAATTTGACCAAGTCAGCAAGTAAATAAATTAATCTATTTACAGCTGCAATTTACCACAGATTTAAGCTTAGTGAATAAGCCACTGTTTTTCCCATTTACAATTTTGAGAATAACTTTTAATGAATTATGAGGCTGCTCATGATGAAAAAAGAACACAGAAAAAGAAGAATCGCCTCAGACATATCTTCTTTGGTGTGGGTCCCTATATTTTCTTTTCCTGCACATAGTCTAAGCCCTTCCAGACTGGCCAGGCATCTACAAGAAGGCAGAAGAAAGGATGGACAAGAGATATATCTGTCCTTAGAAGCTGACCTATGTTTGACATCCTTAAGCAAACTCAGCTGATGCGCTTGCAGTTTGTCTGTTTATGCATTTCACCATTCACTGCAGAAACCCAACTAACACAGATTGATCTCACTTCTTACATTGTAGTGTGCAACAAAAAGCTAAAAAGCAAGATGTGTGTGCACTGGCCTGACATCTCCAAGCCCACAGCACAAGAGCAAAATAAATAATGCTAAAAAAGTGGGGCTTCATTGTGAGGTCACTATAGTATTTTTAACTTATTACTTAGAAGTGTAAATCCTAAGGCTGCAGGGGTAAGGAGCTGCCTCTATATGCTGACCAGCTTCATTAGGCTATGCTGTTTTACCCAAAATTCCTGTTACATGGAACTCAAGAGAAAGAATTTTTCTGCTACTACATGTTGATAAAAAGAACAAAATGTGAAGTTTCTACCCTCTTTCTTCTGGAGAGTACAAGAATAGTTTGAGCTCTGTCTTTTCCTGGGCTTACCGCCCAAGGAAAGTCTATTTAACTTGCTAATATTGATGTGGTTTAGGATGACAGTACCTGCTGGCAGCCCCCTGTGAAGAGGGCTTAGGGGAAGGAGAAAAGACAAGTATCAAGATGCTTTTGCTTAGTAATTGTTGGTGCTGGAAGACAGGGAACAGAATTCCTGCTTGTTTGCTATTGGGACCGTTACATTACTCATGCACATACACTGTTGCTGGTCCTCTCCTCCCTTAGCAAAATCCTCTCTTTCCACAGCTGATAAGTGGAGAGGTCAGGCTTTGCACGGGTGCCAGATTTGGTTACTGTCTGTTCTCAGATATGCTGGTTGATGTATCTGGCTGGTTTTTAGGGGATACATCAAAACTTTTTTTGGGATCCTTGCCAGATCTCCACTGGTACAGACTGGCTCATATCCCCACTGTCACTCTGGGGGCAAATGACCTTGGCACAAGCCATCTTCTCCTCTGTGTTTTGGCTGCTCCTCAGACTAGATGGTTTGGTTTGTTCCACAACTGAGCCCCAGAGCAAGCTACTAGTTACACAGAGGCCCTCAGGTTAGAGTAGGAATAAAGCTGATGGAGCCATCACACCCACTTCAGACTACCCCAGCCACTTGGACCTGGCCCCTGTTACTACTTTACAACTTCTGGCAGAAGGATTAGGCAGAGTTGTTTTTACTGGCAAGAATGAGATCTGGTTGTTAGGGAACGTTACTGATGCACGAGGAAGAATGAAGATGGACATTTGCACTAAAAATACAGTGGTCACAACATAACTGTTAATAACCTCGGTGAATGTGATCGCATTTCGCCTACAACTGCCTCTGCTGCCCAAGCATCTGAATCACTCATCTCTTCCCCCTGTGCTGGAAGCAGAAGTCGCTGGGATCAACATTCCCCTTTTGCTGAGAACTGTGGTGCACGTGTCTGCCCAACTGATTACAGCTTGGATCCACCAGTTGAGCAGCCAGGAATATTTGCTTCAGAAACATTAATTTGCTACTGGAGTAAATGGTTTGCCAAGGTATTTATTCCCTGGTCAAACTCGTATCAGTTGGAAACATTGGGCTCTCTGAACTCTTGTTCTGACTGCAGCATCCTTCCAGCTCACCAGGAAAGGCAAAGACAGGTAAACAGACGCCCTCCTTCTCCCCTTTTGGCTCCTCTGCATGTCTGAAGTTCCCACATCATTTCTAGTATTGAGTTCCCACATCTTTTTTAGTGCCGAGTTTTGGATCAAGGCCCCTAGTCTTCCTGCAGCTGTAACAACAGCAGCAATTTAGTGGTAAATTCTGTCAGAAGGATTATGAAATTCATTGACAAATGCTCCTATATAGTGTGTCAGATTTGAAGCATAGCTGAATGGGAAAAATAGTCTACTCCAAACAAAGTTTTTTAAAAAATTGAAGTATATTGAACAACTATTTGCTCTTTTTTGTTGCCCAAGAAACCAGTTTTAGTTATATACACATTTCTTTTGTCACTGGTTTGTTGGACTGGGTCTGGTGGTGGCTGATGGATCTGTTTTTATGACATTGCCAAGGCACTCCAAAAGTGTGAGGTAGGAGTTCTGGTGCTGCCATCTAATAAAAGGGGAAAAAAATGCATTCAGAAAGTGAATGTAGAAGGCCTAATAAGACTTTGAGACATGCAATGGGGGTACTTCATTTTTTTCTTTCCCCTAAGTAGCTCCCATTTAACATGGCCCTTAGGATGGCAAGCAGCCCTACCACATGATTGCATCCTTTCTCTTTTGTGATTAAGACTTTGGTGTTTTGCTGTATTTGTGACCAGCAGTTGATTTAAAAAAAAGCAACCAAAACAATGTAACAACACACTCTTTAACACATGAAATCTGGCTGTGCCTGCCACTAAAGTGGGAAGAAGGGATAGAGAGTATTTCTGTGTATGAAGGAAGAACAGCACCTTTCCCAGCATGCTGCCAGGGTAGAAGGACCTACAGAAACTCTCAAGTTCCACAGCACATTCAAGAAACTATTTATTTTTGCTTGTCCATTTTTACGATCATTTTTTTAAGTGCTTAGATTTGGCTCAACAGATCCCACTGGCTTCAGAAAAGAACAGAAATAATCCACTGCTGAGTTTTTCTGCAAACCTCTCTTAATTGTCATGCGAGAAGGGAAAATGTGGTCTAGGAGAGCAATGGGTCATGTAAAGAAGTTGAAATGAAGGATCTCTAGACTTCTAGTTTTTCATCTAGAAAGTACTCAGATGAAATGGTTAGTCAGGGGCATTACAGCAGCAGAGCCTGGTATCATGTACATGTTATAGATACCAACTAATTCTCAGCCAGGGTAAACTGGGAATAGCTAAGATTTCTTATTTGGGAAAGAGAGATCAAGGACTCAGGAGCAGGTCATATTTCACAGAATGGAAATATGCACTTCTCGGAGCTGGCTGCCTTTTTCTTACTGCAGACAGCTAAATAAAAAAGCTGAAAAAGAAATAGGAGTGGCCAACCTATGACTCTTGAAGCACGTGTAGCTCACAAGCAGTGCAGGAGTTTCCTAAGCTGAGACTGCTTTGCATGAGTAGCAGCAGCAATGATTTGGTTGATAAACGGGATGCTCAGGGATAGGAAGAAAGGTCCATCAGAGACCACAGCAGCTGGTGGTCACTGAGTCTGCCAGGATCCTGCTTTCCTTCCTTCCCAGTGGAATGGTTGGACACCTGCACAGCATCTGCCATCTTGCAGTGTTCTTTCTCCCCTTGGCTTTTTGAGATATGTGGTACCTACGCTGGGCCGTTCAACTAGATGAAGAGCTTGAGATGTTTAGTAGGGCATCAGGGAAGACTGGCAACTCCTGTTTGCTATAAATCCACCCCCATTGTGGAAGCAGCAGACATAGTAACAACCAGTTGATCCCCCAGTCACTGTACCGAAGACAGTAGCTCCTGCCGTACTCACTGTCCACTGATACATATGTCTCCTTGGGGGCAATGCTCACAGCAATACAGGATTCTCACACAGGGAGTAAATCTTTCATGACAGACTAGCAGACTTGACCCCTGAAGCTACATATCCTCTAATGCTTAGAAGAGAGGTCTCCTACAGTACAATACCTCAGCAGGTCTTCAACTGCAGGACAGACAGAGAAAACTGTGGAAGCACTTGGAAGAAGCCAAATACAGGTCTTTCCCTATTCCATCATACACATTAGATAAATTGATGATAACATATTACATCCCATCTCTGGTCCCTTTCTTCTCCAACAAGCATGATATAGATTAATAAAGTTTGGAATAGGTATTTGGACCAATGTGGAATGGCAGAGTCAAGCACTCTGTCTCACTCCTTGCTACATTGTCATATATTTTACATCTACAGTGATCCTAGGACACTTTTCCCAAACCATGCAGTTGCTGTCAGTAAGTTTACCAAGTGAAAACCATCAGAATTTAGAAAGAAAAGATAATCAAAATCTCCTTCAGAAAGGTATTCCTCTAGGGCTATGTGAAGTTACCTTGCCTTTGTGAATTGTCATTGAAATCAATGGGGCTTTTGTGGGATAAAGAGGCACACACTACAAATTGTGCAAACTGATTCAATACATCAGAGAACAGAATTTGATCCGGTCTTCAGCATGCCACCTATTCCTGGGAGCATTACTCAGGATGTCCTCCAGCTCAGCTGCTTCTAAATGTTCCCTGCAGGTCTGGGGAGTCTTGCTGTTTTCTACTCTGTTTCCATGCAGGAGATGCATCAGAAATGGTATGAAATTCCATTACAAGCCACTTATCCATGAGTTCTTTGCCTGAATTCCTATTACTGTACCCTTCCTGCTTCACTTTTGAAGAGAAATCAGAAGCACTTTCTCACCTCCTCCAGGAGATCTATTGCCACCCCCATCCCAGCAAGCTGCTGCCAACTTTGACATCTACCCCATGTACAATGGGTGCTTTTTATCAATGTTGTCCAAGTTGTCTTTTGATAGATACAGCACTGCTTTGTGTACTGTGAATGCTTAAGTAAATATATTAACCTCAGATCTGTAACTTCACAAAGCCTCATTATAGTCTGTATGCTTCCCTGAAACCTTACCCTGTAGTATTTAACATCTGTGATTCAGGGTGTCAAAGTGTTAATCGGCTGGCATGATCAAGATTAAACAAGTAGATTATTTTGATATTCTTCAGTAATATATTGAAAGTGAAACATGATCTGTTAGACCTTGAGGTTCAAGTCTCAGCACATGCAATTATACAAGGAGTTCCCTGTAAAAGTGATCTGGAGAGCTGAAAAAAGTGAGTCCTTCCCAGATGTGGTCTTAGCAGTGGTCCACAATACATGACATCAATGAGTTAAACTAAGGAAACTAGTGAAGGCCAACATCTCGGTTTTAAGTTTCAGATGAGATTTTTGCTTATGCCCACCTCAGGAAATGAATATTGCATTCATAAATTGTTTTTCTTATCCAGGAGATGAACCTTAACATTTTCATTCAGCCCCAGAGTATTAGATTTCTTTAACACTTTGCCACATTAGAATATGTTTTCCATCTGAATCCGATGATGCAATATCTGAAGAAAAAGTTGGCTGAGTGGCATTGCATAACAAGCAATAAAAGTTTATGATGCACAGAGTATGATAATTGGCACAATATGAATTGAATGCTTCCTTATGGATAATATTTGATAAGATATAGCATGTGTAGCTATCATAACATTTCAATCAGCCCACGATTGCTACTTTAAACTGTATTTATTTTATTGTCTCCATAATGGATTTTACAGTGCCAAAAATTGGTCTGACTTCACTAGAAAGATGAAAAATCAGTGTGTTGTTTTCCCTGGTGCATTTATTTCCCACTGAAATCCTTTTCTCTTGTTTTCTTCTCATTTTTTTCAACCCACCTCCTTGCCATGAGCTATTGACATATGATTTGTTGAAAGTCGAAGCCAGTGGACACCAGTGTTTTATTTTTCCCCCCCATCATGGCATTATTTTTGCATAGGGGTTTTTACAAGGTTAATTAAATCATAATGGGGAAATCATTCACAGACAATGTCCTTTCCCAGTTTCCAGATTTTATAAACCTCACACCTGTTTTTCTTAGGTTTTTGTGCTACATCAGCCTATAAATTCTCCTGTATTTCCCAGTGTAGTTTCTTATGAAATAAAACTTTTTCCCTCCATTTGCTCAACTGTTTTCAATACTTGCAGTCAAGCCTGAAGTTGTCAATCAAGGAACAGCTTATCAGTCTGAGCTTTTTCTTTTCAAGCTTATACTCAGTGACTTTTGAGACCTGTCAACACCCAGTTGATTTTAGCCTTAACAATAAAGTCACACTCTATCTCCCACCTAGTAGCTTTAGATTAAATTCTGATGTCATATACGTCATATTTACATAGTTAAAACTCATAACAAAGCAACCCACAGGCAATAGGATGTAATAACCATGCAACAGAGCCATTTCCTGTCCCCTTTTTTCTCTCACACTATGTTTCGTGTAGTTTATTGGATGTGAATGTTTTGAAAATGAAAATCGTCTGGGAGTAAACTGCTAGCCAGGCGTGAGGTTTAGAAGAATTCAACTAAAAGAATATATAGAGTTGTAAATGCTTGGCCACCTCTGGTATTGTAAAATAGAAACTCTTTCAATATTCCTTTCATTTCCAGAAGAAGAATAGATGGGAGGCCACAATTATGTGCTCCAACAGTCGATTTTTAATATCTTTAATTCTGCTCATATTAAAGGAAAACAATTAACTTGGAGTCAGAAAGCCTTAAACACCAAAAGTTTTACAGTTCTCATTTTAAAGCACAAAAGACCTACTTCAAATACAATGCAACGGGAACTTTAACCACGGGCTATGTTTAAAAGAAAATCCACCATGGTACTTTAAACAATCAATTAAGGCAAGTTTAACAATTTTTTTTCAGCCTCACAAAATAGCCCCATTAAAAGTAAGAAAATAAAAACCGCTGTGTGCTTCCTCTCTCTCTCTCTGCCTCTCTCTCTCTCTCACACACACACACACAGAGAATACTCTTTAATCACAGTCATATAAAGAGATTATATTTTATCTAAAAAGAAAGAACAGAGTGAATGTTATGTGGAGCTGTGCTGTACCTTCTGCAAACTCTTTTTTGAAACTGAGGACAACTGAAATGCTCCCAATGATCTGGCTGTTGCTAGGACTCTGAATGAAAAGTAGAATAGCACTTGAAATTATGTATGGAGGGGGAGTTTTTTTCTCTAGTACTGATTTATTTTAGAATTTGAACCTCCTGCCCAAATAAGAGAATACAAATACTGAAGGAAAAAGACATCAGCTGCTTCCAGCAGGCCAAAGATGACCCTTCTGGTGAGAAGATCCTGCAACAATTCCCTTCTACCCTAGTCATGCCCTTCTCCAGTATGGAAATAAATGGTCCTTTAATGATGAAGGGGGGCACTCCAGGGGATCCTCCAATTGCTAAAAGCTTATAGGTAGGCTGGGCTTAAATGTACATTTCTGTTTGCATTGAGCAGGGCTTGCATCATGGGTTGTGTGCAGTGGCCTTGCCCAGATGTATGGCCGGTATCCAGTTCTTGCAGACCTCACTGCTTCTGTTTTCCTTGCTGCTACGGCTGCTACTATTGTTCCAGCAGATTTCTTCACTACAAGGGCCTGGCCAGCAGAGGTTAAATCAAACTGGTCTTGGGGCCAGACAGCTCTCCACAGACTTGGGAGAACAGTTTTATTTGTGCTGTGTTCTCCAGTTCTTGCTCGGTAAATAATGGTCTGTTTCAAAATGAACCATGTGTCAAAGCACTGGCTTTCTGGTTTGTCCTGAGAGTTCTTTACTCCTTAGCAATTAGCAGCCTAAATTCCTCAGGAGGGACAGCTTGTAATACAGCAGGCCCCATGGAAAAAGGCCCCTTCTGGCTTAGACATCAAATGTGAGCTACTGGTGCTGGGAACTGCAGAAAAGGTGAATGTTGGGGGTATAAACAGGAGAGACGTTTGTGAGACACTCTTTGTCTTGCTTGGAGGACTTCTGCTGAAGTCCTGAGTCTGGTCTTGGAAGTAGCACTTCAAAATGATGTGAAGGGAGGGACTCTGAGAAAGACAATGAGAACAGGCAGAGATCAAGGAAACAAAGAAAGAGAAGAAATTTTGTACTGCTTAGCCTAGAAAAAAGAAAACTGAGATGAGAAATGGTAATAGGCTTTGAATGCTTTAAATGATAGTTGCCAAGAGGGAAGGACCTATTCTCACCCTATTCACTTCCCTTTAGATGTGACAAGCAGTAACATGCTTAAATTGGAACAGGAAAGAATGAGGTCAGGCATCAGGAAAACCCTCTAGCCATAAGGATCCTTAAGTACTGGAAGGTGCTTCTGAGGGATATTGAGCAATTTCAGTACTGGCAGCCTGTGTAAGGAAAAATCTCATCTGTCAGAGACGAGTGTGGCACAGAAGATCATGTCTTGAGTCAAGGAGATGGGTAATGACCTCCCGCGGCTCCTCAGTCTTATTATCTCTAAGTCTATGCTTGGCCTTTGTTTCCCTTCCTGACTATCTCCATATCGACACCTATCTCTCCTCCTAAGTCATCCTGTTCAACCCTGCAGCCTCTCCTAAGGTGAAGTAAATCATCAGCAGGCAGTTGCACTCGCTGGAAAGAGATGACTCTCTTCCCTCAGCTCCTGCTGGTGTTTCCTGACAGGAGCTTACAACTGCAGGGAACGGATGACCAACAGCAGCAGCAGAGAAGCAAAGTGATCCAAAGTCAAGCTACTAGTCAGCAGCTCAAGTAGTCATCTTGGGCCTCCTGTGCCCATAGACATGTGAATCCAGTGGATCAGGTTATGTCTGTCAGTCAACTGGTCTCCAGTACCAGGGTTTGGCTATCTCTACAGAAGGAAAAAATATATGAGTATAGTTAACATGTGTAACTCTAATGCAGAACACATGTAGCCATGTATGTAGCCATAAGGTGTTCATTGTGCTTGCCGGAGTGATGATTGCCTCAGCTTGCACCACATTTTTTGTGCCACTGCTGCATTTTCCCAATCAATTGCCTGTTTTGTCACAGAGCATGAATGCTTTTTTCCTCCCATGTAGTGAAACAACCGGTCTCATGCCAGCATCAAACCCACTGTAGACCTCCCTGTATCACAGGAGACTTCAGGATGTCATGCAGCCAGTCTGGCATTCAGAGTTACTGAGCTCTGGCGGAGCTTTTGCACAGTGTGAAGTCTGCAAGAACAACAGAAGTTCAGCAACTTTGGAAATCAAGCCAAGAGCTTTTATGGGGGTTGGTCTGATGGCAGAAGGACCCTATTATGTGTATGTGATATAAAGCCCAAGCTGTAGACTCCCTGCTCTTCAAATGGACATGCCATGTATGGTGAAATTGCACTCTTTAGCCTTCTGATTACTACATTTCATAGGAAGGAGGTTCATACAAAGCCTTCAGAGAAAATATGAAGCCTACATAATGGAAAACTTGACTGAGTGAACATAGATTTCTTAGGCCTTCGGTGGGCATATTTTTAAGGGAGATGAAGCAGATTTCATTTTTCTTCCCCAGAAATTATGTGTGCCCATAGAAACACATGAGATGCTGCTCACTAGAGAAGCATGATGACACTGAGCAGCACCTGTCTCTGGACTCTTTGTGGGTTGAGATTAGTGAAGACAGGATGCAGGAGCTGGTGCCCCTCACAGACAACCCTTTTGATACTGTCATTACTGTCTTCAGACCTTGCCCCAGTCCTGCTGCATGTCAGCCACAACAAGCTGAGTGCCAGCCTTGGCACTGGGGTGGAAGTTATTGACTACCTGGTGTAAGCTACCTACAGGCTGCTACCCAGTTGCTTTAAAGACTCAGTGGGAGAGCTTTTAAGCTGACCTGAAATAGCACAACTATATATGCGAGAAACAGCTACAGCCTTTCTCCTTTTTTGGGCGTTGTATAGGGCAATAAATCTTGACGAAAGAGCTGAGCAAGAGCCCATGCTAGTGTCTGTGTATTTCAGTCTATAATGGCAATCTCAACTTTGCACACAGAATGATGTTGAGGGATGAGGTCTCTGCTTCCCTTCCAGCTAACAGTGACCTGGGTCTGCAAGGCCTTGTTTTCAGCAGCTGGGACATCAGCCACATCTCTGCAGCCCTGACTCTCAACGGCATTTCAGACTGCCTTCTCTTCTTACTAGCAAAGCTTTGTCACAGCTTTTCAGAGAAAATGTATGTTTCTTCTTCATTTTCCTTACCTTTTTGTTTATTTAATCAGAACATTTCCTCTTCTCATTTACTAAGATTTTCATTTGTCTAGGATAGAGGCACTTTCTTTTAACCTGTCACTCATTTGTACAGTGGCTGAGACAACATCGCTCTGAACTAGTAATAGTAGTGGTGACAATAAGAATAATAAACCCTTAAGGCTTAATATCTCAGGGAAACATAAACTGGGAGGCCCATGCTTACAGGAAATGTTGAGAAAAGGAAGCTAGATGTGACCTGCTCAGTAAATGAAACCATACATTTTCTTCTGTGAGTGTTGTGTCATACATTAGGCTTTCTGATTCCTTGGTGAATGAAGCATAGTGTGCATAATATGGAAAGAAGACATTGGGCATGGGAAGTTTATGATGATTACAAAGACAGAAGTCAGGGTGCAGTGTGAGCTTCCTTCAAATAGTCTTCTACTGGACAGTATAATAGGGAGGAAATACAGGGGGAATAAAGCAACAAAAAGAGAGGAGTAATGGAATTAGTTGGAAGAATGAAGCAGACTGACATTCAGCTTGCCCATCTTGTCACTATTAGATGTGAAAGTGATAAAATAATCAGATTAATGGAATGGCCTCAGCTACTGCAAACTGTTGCACAAGTCAATTCCATGTGTCACGTTAGTGAGTATTTATGAAAATTAAAATGAAACAATGGAAATCTTCAGTCCTTAAAATATGACCTGCCTCTACCATTGTTTTCACTGCACCCCATGAAACACAGAACACTTGGAGTCCAGGCCTCTGCTGCATTTTCAGCTTGTCTAACTATAGACCGGTCAGCCTCACCTCCATCCCTGGAAAGGTGATGGAACAACTTGTCCTTGGCACTATCTCTAGGCACATCAAGGATGAGGGGGTGTGCTGGTTTTGCAAACGGCCAGGGCGAGCCACAAACCAGGCAGAATTTGTTTCTATCACTCCCCCCGAAAATTAGAAGGGGAGTAAGAAAGA
>VZRW01001588.1:199172-257520 GCA_013398125.1 Aegotheles bennettii
AAGATGATTAAGGGAGTGGAACATCTCCCTTATGAGGAAAGGCTGAGGGAGCTGGGTCTCTTTAGCTTGAAGAAAAGGAGACTGAGGGGTGACCTCATCCATGTTTACAAATATGTAAAGGGTGAGTGTCAGGACGATAGAGCCAAGCTTTTTACAGTGACGACCAATGATAGGACAAGGGGCAATGGTTGTAAACTGGAGCATAGGAGGTTCCATGTGAATATCAGGAAGAACTTTTTCACTGTGCGAGTGACGGAGCACTGGAACAGGCTGCCCAGAGAGGTTGTGGAGTCTCCTTCCCTGGAGACATTCAAAACCCGCCTGGATGCGTTCCTGTGTGATGTACTCTAGGTGACCCTGCTCTGGCAGGGGGGTTGGACTAGATGATCCTTCGAGGTCCCTTCCAACCCTAGAATTCTGTGATTCTGTGATTGTCCCAGGCTTGTGATTTGTTGTTGCAATTTTGTCAAGATGTGAGAAAACAGTGCTCCACCAACAGCACCTTCCAGCAGGCTCTACAAGGACTTTGCAACTGCCACACTGGAATGAAGTGTCTCTTCTCAGAAGAGCACTGCATTCTTTTTTGTGGAGCTAAAGGCATTATTCTGTCCTTAGTTATGCAGGACAAATCCTGTTTTTTGTCCACTGGGTGCTGGACCAGCAGGGCTAGGGCAGACACCCATGTTATGAAATGGCAGAGCAGACAGTTGCAAGCCAAAACCAGGGCTCAAGCGCCACCTCTCTACCGAAGCCAATCAGACCTCAAGAACTCAGTATCATCGGCGTATCATCACGGGTCTAGAATTCACACACAAGGATATCTGACATTAATATGTTTATTCTTTACACTTTGGCTAGAAGATATCTGTGGCCACAGTGAGGTAATAACTGGCAGAGGCTGATTTTCCAGTGATCTGCAAGGGTGCTTGCTCTTGATCTCAATTCAGCACTCCCGCTGGTATGTTTTCTTACCCTTTTTTAACTTACAGTCTTGGACTGGCTCCCACACATCCAGGCTTAGATCTCTCAGGCTACAGGTAGCAAATGGTATCCCCTTTCTGCAAGAATCCTTTTTTCTAAATTACTTACTCATCTTCCACAGTTTTACTCCCTTTTCTGTTCACTTCCTTTCTCCCCTCCATAAATTAGCTTTCCTTGCTGAACTGACTGGTCTCGACTTTCCATTCAGCCTTCACTTCCACCTTGGGCTTTTTGCACTTGTTATGCTCTGCCACACTTTGCCTTTGCCTGGGGGTCTCCTTTCACCTTTGCTGTGCCCCACAGAGGGCCATGGGAGGCAATCTCTGAGCAGTGCCAATTCTTTCACACCAGCTCTTCCGCTGTCTCACAACCCAACCCTCCTCCTTCCCAGAGCAAGGGATGGAAAAACAAAGTAACAAATCATTTTCTTGACTCAGGGGCTTATGCACAGATCCCTCTTTGGTTCTGGCACCTTCCATTCTCCTTTAATCTTATCCATATCTCCTCCTTATGACATTTCAGAAGTGAAATAAAATATGCAGCGTATAATGCATCTTTCTTTTGCTTCCTGCTTTTGCCAGCTTCCTTGCTCTCAGAATTTGAAGTGCCAGTGCTCTCTTTTAATGTCTGAATCTCATTTTTCTTGATTCCACTCTTGGCATCAAAATTTCTGGGTGTGCTGCCTCCTCTTTGTCTATGTGATGTATCTTACAGACACTGCTCACCCCTCTGAAAACAAACCATCAGTATAAATACAGAACAAAAAACTGAGATGAATGAATGAATGAATGAATGAATGAATGAATGAATGTATACCTGGGCAACCGTGATCAAGTGAGAAAACCGATCATTTTCAAAAAATAATACCACACACTTTTAAGAACATTTGGGAAAAATGCTTTGCTTTTTACATAGATCTTCCTTCCAAAGACAGCTGCAAAGGACAGCTGCAAAGACAGTGTCGGGGTTTTTTTGTTTGCTTCCCTGGCTCAGATGGTAGATTCATGTGGTCTTTTGAAAAAAAGTTCATCTTGGCTTTAGATACATTCAGTTGTCCCCTACTCTTATATCCAGAAATAAACTAGTAACACAAGCGCAGCTCTGAACACAGGTGGAGTCCAAACATAAATCAGATTGTGCCCAACAGTCCCAACACCATCCCTCCCCCACCTGGAGGTCCCATTGGCATCCCCAAAACAGGCAATGCAGAGAGTTTAAAAAAAACCAGAGGGGCTGGAGTCAGCCCTAGATATTTCAAGTACCTGTTCATATTGCTTTGTTCAAGCTCATTGTCTTTCATAATTGCCATCATATGTTACTACGTACAGTGTGACTGAAAGCTTTATATCTGTTTCACTGTTTGCTTATGCTGCATCACAGTATATAGAACAGGACTCCCTCACAGCTTTACAAAAGTCAGGACCAAAGTGTCCATAAACAAGCACAATCAGTAGCCTGGACTGATTTTTACTATCAATAATATTTTAGTTTTCTGTTTTGTGATGGGAAGTAGCTAAAATCAACTCTCTACTTCTACTGATATTAAATGAAGACTGCATTTTCCTTGCTGTAATTGTGTCTTCCTTTAACTGTAGTTTGGTTAAAGCAAAAAAGGACTATATGACATTTTAAAATAACATTTCTTTAGTTTTTCCTCAAAAGTAGCAATAATACTAATTTAATATGGCAGAAAAAATAATACTTTACTTAATTCTTAAAATGTTTAAGAATCTATGTATATAATTTGCCTCAGACTGTTTCACACACTACTGCCAATACTGAATTGCTTTTCTTCATGTGTTTGTTCATATTGTTTTTAACACTCCCTAATCCCAAAATTGCCATGAGGAAAATTTCTCAATTTTGTGTACTCAAGGAAATTTGACAATGTTACTTCACAAAAGACATTTCTATTTGGAAGCTAAAATGAAACAATTCTGAATGGATGAACTATAAAATGAAAGATAGTGTTGCAAACTTCACAACACCACTATAAATTAGGATTCTTCAGTCTCACGATCACCATGACTCCTCGAAAAATTAAGAATATGCATCAAACTACAAATCTTTCCACTGACAGGGAGGAATGTCTTCAGGCTCAGGAAATACATATCCAGTTACAGAAGAAGAAGAAGATCTTGTGCATAGAGATTAAAAGTATCCTACGTAGTTTCATAATTTTACACAGTATCACCCAGACAGAAGAAAATAACTGAAGTCAAAGGACTTGAACTTAGAGAGCACCACTCAGAGAGGAGTTCATCCAGCTGGGGGATTGCAGACTTGAGGTGCCATCAAAACATTCATAATGCCTATGACAAGGTGCACTGCTAATTATTGCCAGGGTCTTCCATTGGACAGAGATTTTCATGCCTTAAACAATTCCAGGGGACTGGAGAAACATGTCCACACAGATCTCCATCTGCCTCTCTTGGTCACCACCTTCCAGATTTCAGCAGAACTCTGTTTTCTTTCTGCATGAAACCATCAAAGGAGCCCAAACACAGTCAGGGAATCCATTAGAAACCTCAAACCTTGGTCCAACCTGCTAAATATTTATTGAATTTGGGAAAAATGTGAGACAAATTTAGACTGAACTTGGCCTGATTTATTGTGTTTGGCAAAACATGGTTGTTTCGTATGGTTATGACTCTTAAACCAGACAAAGCTAAGCGGTTTCTTTTGAATGAAACTAAAGCTTAAATCAAAGCTGGAGAGACATTACTGGAACAAAAGTTGTTGGGGTTTTTGTCTTTTTTCTTTTTCTTTTTTTTTTACAGGAACAAAAGTATTTTGGTTTGGTTCTTTTTTCATCTTGAGCCAAACTCCATAAAATATTTTATCTGCGGCTTTAGTCTGCCTGCACATATACAAAAGGAAAACGATGCTGATTTTTGGTACAAGGTTTTTTCTGATCTTTATTTACCTATCTTCACCAGAAGATATGAAGTCTTCACAGTCTTGTCAAGATGTATTTCTTCTCAACAAATAGATTCTTCCATAACAGAGAACTCTTTTTGTCCAAAATATGCAGAGACTCTCAACCAAAAAGAGACAAAGAAACTCTCATGGTTTTATTGGAGACATTAAAACAAATTACTATTCCAAATGTTAAATTACAGGGAATAGGCAAGTGAAAGCAACAATAAAATAGCAACAGAAAGATGCAGAAAAGAGGCTAATTTTGCTATTCTGGAAAATTCTTGTGCATTGTAAAATTTATAGCACTTCCTTATGTCATCACTATCATTGTTACTATTTGGAATCATCAAGTAGAATGCATTCTTTCAGACAGAAGAGTTTTAGAGAATGTAAGTTGCAAACAGTTTTTTCATCATTTCGTTGATATTTTCATGTAGACTTAAATTTACCTAGTGAAATCTTATCTTCAAGCTAAAGCAAGTACCTAGCAAGCTCCTCATAGAAACAGATACTAAACAACAAAATTTAAAGAACTTGGGCAGGTAGCACTACATTTTTTCCTCATATGTTTATACAAAATAATTTCCTTTCAGTTTTGAATTATAAAAATCTCCAAAGCAAACACAACTTTTGCTTTGAATTGCAGATGTTTTCTTTGACACAAGAATGCATTTAATTTAATTTGTAATACAGTTGATGCTGGAGTAAATATAGCAGCACTTGTACTGTAATTTTTCTTAAAATAAAATTAAAATATATTTAATATTTTCATCACTGCAGGGTAAAAGAAAACATTTTGGTATCACAGTGACCACATAAAGTAGAATACAATGTAGTTACGAGTTCATTTACACAGATACTCTGGCAAGTAGAAGTAGAAATATGGCCTTTTCGGTGTCATTCAGGAAAAGGTAAAGATGATGTTTAAACCTGAATAAAATGCAAAAAGAGGTCACAGAGTACTTTAGCATGGGACATGAACAAAGGTGAGAAAATAAGGTTTAAAATAGATAGGATATTTATACAGGTAAGAAGACTATCTAGAAATGCAATGGGTAATGCTTAGGAAAGAGGTGGTGAGAAACATGCACCTCAGAGCTTCATCTTAAGATTGTTTATCCCTCTAACACCCCGTAACTAGAGCATGCCCTTTGTGGGGTCGGACCCTTGCGTACAAGCTAGCTGTGCTCCCCAAGCCATCCTGTGCTCCCCTCCAAGGTGGATGGGGCCATTGGCAAAGCACACCACTGGAACAGGGCTGGTAGCAGCTGAGTGGTACAGACAAACTAACAACAAGAGTATGGTAATAGGGCCATGCAAAGGCCAATGTAAAAAAAAAATCCTGCAGAGCTTCAGTACAGCAGATGCAACAACTGCCTCTGCTCTTCGGTCAGCTGCTGGCTGACACCCAGCCCAGCCAGGGTCTCCCCGTCGCCTTCCCTGCTGCCGTGCACGATGCCGTGCTGCTCAGTCTGAGCCATGTTTCACAGCCTGGCCTTTTGGAGAGTCACCCCAAATTAAATGCTTGCAGAATAACACCTCAAAATGTAAAGCAGGGCCATGTCATACTCCACCACAAGCACATCTAAAACAATACCCACGCCCACTGTGGCAGGAGAAAAAGACTAGCTGTAATTAAGCTGCTGAAGTATAGCGCTTTCATTCATTAAAAACAATTCTTTGATTTAGCGCATAACACAAAACACCCACAGACCACAGGAAATCTCTGGGCTAATTCTCCTGCCCTTTCACCTCTCACACATTCAAGCTTTCTGCTTTCTTCCTCCTGTCCATCTGCTTTAATCATTAGCAAAAGCCTTGTGCAACAGCTCTAGCAAGTAAAGTCAGCTGTCATCAGAGCATATTTAAACTCTGACTGTTAGTTTCCACTAAATCAGCTCTATGCCCACAGGACTCATTAAACACCGAGAAGGGCAGTGGTGCAGGTCCCAAAAAGCTCTAGGGGGAACCAGCCTTTCCCAGATTAAATTGTGGTCCGCGCGGTCCTTGGACCAGGTTTATTCTTTCCTGAGTTTTCCAAGAGCTTTGAAGTGGAAACACGATTGGCGCAGAAAACAGTTGCTGTGTGACTGGCGCACAGGGGGTAGAACTGAGGATGGTGGGTTTGCATTGTAGACATTTGAGTGCCAAAATATACTGTCGCTAAGAGGGGAAGAAGTGCAGCTCTTGACAGTGGTCTAATAGGGTAAATACAGAAAAGACTGCAGTATAGGACCTGAAGAGGGTTTGATTCTGCTTAGGAAATGAGCTCCCCTTTCATAACATGCTTGCCTTCCCACAGAGCAATGGCTGGAGAAAGAGCATGAAGGCAATGGCAGGGGAAGCTCTTGATGTCCAACCGGGAGAGGCTGAAGGGATACTAGTGCACTTTAGCTTCCACTATCTTAGAAGAAACTTTGGGATTTTGGGCCGTGTTCCTAGGTCTACGTACACTATCTGCTTTGTATGTATGCTATCCCCTAGAGTGTAAAATCAGCCATTAGGCAGACCTAGAGACCAACACACCACTGGAATAAAGTCAAGTAAGACCCTGAGGCACCAGTCCCACATATTCATTTTAAATGTATGGGTAAGTACAAACACATTTGGACTAGATCCTCAGCTGGTATGAATCTGTGTACTAGAACTAGAGAAAACACAAAAAAAGAAAACCAGGACAATCACACATAGAATCACAAAATCATAGAATAGTTTGGGTTGGAAGGGACCATCTACTCCAATCCCTCCACAATGAGCAGGGACATCTTCAACCAGATCAGGTTGCTCAGAGCCCTGTCCAACCTGGTCTTGAATGTTTCCAGGGATAGGGTTTCTACCACCTCTCTGGACAACCTGTTCCAGTGTTTCACCACCCTCATTGTAAAAAATTTCTTCCTTATAACTAGTCTAAATCAACCCTCTTTTATCATAGAATCATAGAATGGTTTGGGTTGGAAAGGACCTTAAAGATAGTCTAGTTCCAAACCCCCTGGACAAAAGGGACACCTTCCACTAGACCAGGTTGCTCCAAACCCCATCCAACCTGGCCTTGAACACTGCTAGGGAGGGGGCATCTAACAGCTTCTCTGGGCAACCTGTGCCGGTGTCTCACCACCCTCACAGGAAAGAATTTCTTCCTAACACCTAACCTAAATCTACCTTCTTGCAGTTTAAAACCATTACCCCTTGTCCTGTCACTACATGCCCTTGTAAAAAGTCTGTTCCCATCTTTCTTATAAGTCTCCTTTAAGTATTGAAGAGCCACAACAAATTCTCCCCAGAGCCTTCTCTTCTCCAGGCTGAAAAACCCCAACTCTCTCAGCCTGTCTTCACAGGAGAGGTGCTCCAGCCCTCTGATTATCTTCATGGGCCTTCTCTGGACTTGCTCAAATGGCTCCATGTCCTTATTGTGTTGGGGACTCCAGAACTGGACACAGTACTTCAGGTGGGGTGTCACAAGAGTGGAGTAGAGGGGGAGAATCACCTCCCTTGACCTGCTGGTCATTCTCCTTTTGATGCAGCCCAGGATACCGTTGGCTTTCTGGGCTTCAAGCACGCATTGTTGGCTCATGTCTAGCTTTTCATTCTCCAGTACCCCGAAGTCCTCCTCTGTAGGGCTGCACTCAATCCCTTCACCCACCAGTTTGTATTGATATCAGAGATTGCACCCACACAGATGCAGGACCTTGTACTTGTCCTTTTCAGACCTCCTGGGATTCACATAAGCCCACTTTTCCAGCTTGTCCAGGTCTCTCTGAATGGCATCCTGTCCCTCTAGTGTGTCAACCACACCACTGGGCTTACACAGCATCTGCATTACGTTAGGTGTCCTCAGTTTGGAAAACTGACAGAAGAAAAGTGACATTACAGAGCAACCAACAGTATTGTAAGTGGTATGGCACAGATGAATAAGAAATCATTATTTACTGTTTGGAGGTAGCTGCACTGTCTTTGAACCTACCCTTTGCCCTGTGCAGTCTGTAAAATTCAGATGCGTAAAATGCCTTTACAGAAGTAGTTTTTAACACTACGTGCAGTTAAGTTATGGAAGCCAAAAAGAATCAAACAGATTTATGGGAGATATGTCTGTCTCAGGTTATTAATCATAGTGGATGTCAGTGTAGGGCATCACTAAGCCACTGATTTCTAGGGGCTGAGAAGATGGGTGAAGCTCTACATGCCTTGTGTTAGTATTCTGTCACTTCATGCCTGCTGCCAACCACTGTTAGAAACAAGATACTGGGTTTGAGTGATCTTCTGTTTTTCACAATGACTAGAACATGTTTATTTTCTCCAGAGAGCTTAACAACTCATAGGACATCTTGCTAGGTATTGAACTTAAACATTAAAGTTACAGACTGAAACACTACAAAGCAAACAAACGAATAAGCAGTGAAAACTCCTGTTCCCATCGCAGGATTGCCAAATTATCACTTGGTATCTTTAATAGTGTTTTTAATCTCCAGCATACTTTACTTATTAGCTGGTGGAAGGGTGGCAAGTCTACAGAGGAAATTACCCTGAGCTTCAGAAAATAAGGTATGTTCCCCTTAGGGCAGCCACAGATTCAGGTTACTCTGACTATACACTCTATAAATGGGTATATTTAATGAAATAAGCTAGAATGTTTCAACAAAGCTGAATCACTAGCATTAATAGAAGTGTCATTGGAGTTATATCATCACCTTTGTTCTGAAATTGCATCTTAGCAGGTCAGTTTCAAAAGTGTATTTTGGACAGAAGTTTCATCAATTAAAAAAAAAGCCTGCACTGAGTATGGTCTTAGAAAGGCGGGTCCAGAGAGTGCAGCTACACTCAGAGCTCCTGACTTTGGGCTCTGGGCTCCAGGCTCCTGCTTTCCACCTCTCTCTGGAGGAGCCTGGAGCTCTCAGTGGCTTGAGAGTGAGGGAGTGCCTTGGACCAGCCTCCAAGCTAAGGCACCCTCCTACATGTCTGCTGAAATGAATCTGGCTGTTTTCTGCCTTCTTACACCTCTCTAAATGGCCACATTTTAAAATATGCACATACACAGCGCACACAAGAACATTTCACATTTGGTTTTTGCATTGTAATGGTTTTGCTTGCTTTGTTATGGTTTCTTGCACCAGATGTAGGAATGCAGAGACATATGGAAAAGAAAATCAGCTACAGCAAGAGTGAGCTACCAGTCGTTGTTGCAGGTTTCTTGGACATAGGTGAGTAAGATTAAAGACAACATCAACCAACTGGCAGAATGATTTAGAGAACCACTAATCATTCCTCCTTCCTTATCAACTCCCTAAGCTCAAAACAGTGTATTGCTGGGCCATGCTTACTTGGTTCTTTGAATGAAGCAATTCCAGAAAAAACTCTATGATAATAATCAGTAATTAAAGATCCTGTTGTGAAAGTTGCAAGATTACAGAAATTAAAAGAAATTTAAGTCTCTTCACAGCCCAGTTTATGTCTTCTCACCAAACAATTAGGGAGATTAAACTGACCCCTTATGAGCAGTCCAGCCTTAGAGATATTACACAGGACAAACATCACAGGACAAACTTTTAGAATGTCTCCATACTGAGGAAAAACTTAGATGTAGGATGGAAAGGCTAGTGAGGATCCACTTACTCCTGGTTTACAACCTAGCATAGCACTCTCCACTCCACCCCAGCCTTACTAAATGTCATCAGTTCCTCACTCCTGTCTGCCTGGAAACCTCAGCAGAGACAATACGGACATGCTTGAACTAGCTTTAATCTCACTAGCCTGCGGACCTGTGGATAGGGACCACCTCAACTCAGGTTTCAGGTCTTTGAATGTTGCAGCATCACCCTGTTTGTTCTCTGCCTTATGGCCAACTCAGGGCTGAGCTATCTACCCAGCTCCCCATGGGTTGTCTCTGCAGAGGTAGGGCCTCAAGGCAATCCAAGACTGGGTCACTTTTACAACCCCTCATGAGTCACCTGTGTACACTAGATGTTACTGAAACTTCTTTATAAACAGTGAAACAGATGATCCATGCAAGGTCAAGGTGTGTGGGGCAATGCCTCTTGCCAAGACAGCTGGCCAGAGCCTTTCTGCAGCACATCGCTGGTTCTTCTCCTTCTCCTTCTCCTTCTCCTTCTCCTTCTCCTTCTCCTTCTCCTTCTCCTTCTCCTTCTCCTTCTCCTTCTCCTTCTCCTTCTCCTCCTCCTCCTCCTCCTTCTCCTCCTCCTTCTCCTTCTCTTTCTCCTTCTCTTTCTCCCCCTCCCCCTCGCTCTTCCCCTCCTCCTTCTCTTCCTCCTCCTCCTCTTCCTATGTGCAGCAGCAGCGCCAAGTTGTACTGCTGAGAAGCTCTGAGGCAGTGTGATGTGTGCAAGTGCCCGTGACAGTGCAGAAAGGAAGGTGGCTGACTGCCCACAAGCTTAGCCAGCCTCTCAGCTGGCTTTCACAGCCCTGGCCACTGGCATCCTCCCAGTACCTCAGCCACATTGTTTAAAACTGGCTTAAGTACGTCTGCACTGCACCATGCTTCCAGCCACACTTGCCATTCCAACCATGACACAGGCAACCTTGACTCCAGAGGTAACCTGTTGCCTGCATGGTCATGCACAGAAAACTCTGGTTTTCAGCAGTGTTGACTCAACCCTTCAAGCAGTCATTAGGATCACTTACAGAAGCATACAGAATACTTTGTTTTAGCACTCAATGGTCTGTTTGTGTATTTACCAACTGAAGGGGGTTGTAGCATGTGATTTTGCCAAGGCAAAAAGGTGTTCCAAGAAGAGCAGCAGCAGCTGTAAGCAGGCTCTGGGAATTAAATAAAGGCATCTTATAAAACTTCACAAATTGAGCCAACAAGTGTGCAATAAGTTAGTTTTGAAATTACTGTCTTATATCAAGTTTCTCTAATAAAAGTCAAATTTGTGCTTAGAAAAGCTTAAAGCCCATATGTAGGAAAACTTTATAACTCTAGTGGGAGCCATGATAGACCAGCATGTTAGTAAATATATTTGTAAGCAGCACAGTACAAAGAGAAAAGTAGCAATATGTTAATTATCTCCCTCCTGTATTATTTTTGGTTGTCACTGTGGATGCAACTGCAGCGAAACACATGCAAGTTCCTGACAGCTGCTCTGTTCCAGGAGGAATAAAATGGCAGGAAGAATGGCAATGTGAAAGATAGAAAACAGAGGCTTTTCTTCTATAAAAATTCATTACATGTCCATCCAGAGA
The DNA here is from genome assembly GCA_013398125.1 of Aegotheles bennettii. NCBI lineage: Eukaryota > Metazoa > Chordata > Aves > Caprimulgiformes > Aegothelidae > Aegotheles > Aegotheles bennettii. The sequence goes on from VZRW01001588.1 coordinate 210,270, forward strand.
TAGAAATAACCTTTTTATATTCTCAGTGACCGATTCAGAGGCAACTTTTATAAAGGAGATCTATGGGCTGGAAAAGAAAGCTGTCTGATGCTGGAGAACTAGTCTGTAGGGACTGGGTCCTTGTTAACAGCCACAGGTTTTCGCTTAGCTTGGAAGTGTTGCAAACGGTCATGCCAGCACTGACAGAGAGGTAGTCTCTCACATCCCAAAGGCCTGTATGGCCTCTGGCAGGCTCACCCAGCAAGCTTGGAGCCAGCCTGGAATCCAGTTCACCAGACGAAAGGTGAGCGAGGCTGTTGCTGTTTTGCAGGTGTGAGACTTGGACACTGCGCAGAAGAGACGTCCTGTTGTTGGAGAAGTTCCAGCCATGCCACGTGGAGCATTTCCAAGTAATGGTAATTAAACCAGTGTCTAACTGCATTTGCAAAATGGGTGAACTTTCCATTGACCTAAATACAAGTGGGCAAATGCTTTTTTACTTCCATTTTTCCTTAGTCACAGAACAAAGTGCAAAGCAGCATGACTTTGCCCTGTCCAAATGAGGTAACCATCTCTCTATCGGTTGAGTTATAATAATAAAAGTTCAATTGAAATGAACCAGGCAAGGTCATCAAGGCAGATACTGGTCCTCTCATTTGAGCTTTCAGAGAAAAAAATCCATACAATAGAGCACCAAGATAAAGGACACTGAAGACCTTTTTCCACTGAAAGAGCGTACCCTTAAATAGGACAGGTGGAAAGACAAAGGACTGAGCAGCTTGACAAAGTGGTTTCACATGCTGAGTTAACCCAGCAAGTTAGGGGACAAAAAGAGACATTACACATGGGGACATCCCTGCATCCTCCAAGCCTCACCAATCTATTGCACCACGGAATCACCTTCTTACCTAGAAGACATTAACCATAATAGGGTAAATAAATAGAAATGTTTCCAAAGTTATCAAAAACTGCTTTGGCTAATCCATAAAGGTTGGATAACAAAAATGAAGATATTGTATAAAAAGGGTGACAGAGTACCTAACTCCAAAAGGACATTGAAGGCTACAAGTCTCAGTAAGTCCAGATAAGTTCCAATAAGGTCCACAGTAGAATAAGTCTTTAAGAGATACCTCTCTCTTCAACAGTTCTTAGTTTATGTGACTTCAGTTCAGCCTATTAGATTTTGTGGTTTCCATTCTTAGCACTTGACCCATGCACTGAACTGTGTAAGCACCAATCCTGATATCTGTACTAGATAATGTCTAAAACTTGGGCATTACAATGCCTACTTGTTTTTATGGAGCTACACAGCCTTAATGTAGTAGACCATGTCACCTGTTTAAATTGTTTTTTATCATTTTGAGCTATTAGACAAGGCCACTTCAAGGATTTCCTTTGCATTTGAGGAAAAAAAAAACTAGCTTCTCTAACTTTTCCTTATTACCAGGTCTCCTTGAGACCTACTGTTCTTCAGATTACTGCATGCTGTGCTTTGAGAAATAGACAAATCATATCCTCTTCCTGTGATATGGTGACTAAAACTGTATAAACAAGTGTTTCAGATACCAATGTGTAAACAATGTGCCAAGTCATCCCAGCCTGCAAATATAAAAGGAACGCAAAATTTCCTGGGCCACAGTGAAGGTGTGCAAAGTAACTCCCCCAATGTGCAGGGGCTCTCGACTTGGAGGCCAGAAAAATTGCTTTACCTGTTGTATTCCACATAACTTTGGTCCTCACAGAAGCGTGCAAGTATGAAAGCCTCTTTCCTTAGCACTGTATCTGTTACATGTGGCTGGTTGTCTGGACAAGAGTTGTGTATACAGCAGTGGTTTGTTTTGCTTGAGCTTTTCCTTTTGTTTTTGGCTTTTCAGGTACAGAGAGGTTGGGTGTGTTGGAGAGAATGGGTCATAGATGCACATCCTGCTCGTCAGTCAGGTGTGGATGATCCTCCTTTCTCGTAATAGGTTATTCCATGGATATGGACAGTCCCTGTCTCTGCCAGAGTCTTCAAGGTGCAGACAGGCCACCATTCAGAGTCTTCCCTCCTGGACCACTCAGCCAGTCGTCTGGAAAACCTGAGTTCAGGTCCTGTCTTGTTTTGAGAACAAGCATCAACACCTTGAATTTGATTCATAATTCAAGGAAAAACCAGGTTTCTTGCACATCCTAAAGAGGGAAGAGCTGCCTAGAGCTCCTTGGTCCAGATTTTGGGCAGTTTAATTCCCTATAAATTCTTGTGCTTAGGGTTTCCTGTGGCTAGATCTAGGCCTTCAGGCACCCAAGGCAATACAAAAACACTAAAAAAGGGTTTTCAGAGGCAAGTTGGGCTGACTGAACCTAGGCCAGTAGGTTTTCATGCCTAAAGGTGGGGTTTTTCCCATGTTTTATTCTACACTATGACCAAGATGGGCAAGAAGCATCCTGGTTGAGAACAAATTAGACAACAACCTACTGCAAATAGCCTGAGCTAAAACATTCAATTTTCAATAGGGGCTTCAACTCTAGCACTCTGGATCCAGCTGCTGATCTTCAATTTTGGCTGCAACACAGAGGCAGAAAGCTGCATGCTCTCTTGAGTGCAAGGAGAGGAGCATCCAGAGATATTTTTGTCATATGCTGTGAGAAGGGCTAAGGTAAATAAACAGAGTTCCAAAATCCAGTACCTGAAATAGCAACTCTTGCCTGCACCTTCTGAGCATTTTATCTCTGACACTGCCTGCACTCATCCTCTTGACTTTTTATGTATGTGCATGTGTACTATGAAATGTAAGAAGGTTCTGGAGCAAATAATACAGTTTTGTTTTGTATAATAATTCATGCAAATCCATAAAGCTGTAGTATAATTTAAGTTGCATTCAGTTAGTACAATAAACACACAGTGTTTTCAAAAATATTTGTATTTTCCCATGAAAAGATTACAATCTATCCCTAGCTCTTGAAGCTCTTTTGCCTTTGAGATGGTAAGGCTCCACAAATGTGTAACCAAGAGGTTTTTTCCTAGAATGTCACAACATGATCTGCTCCTAAATTGGAAAATAATGCTGTCTCCATATTTCATGATATTCTGGGGAATAAGAAGTGAGCTCTTTTATGGACAGAGGGACATTGGAACAGCATGTGCAGGAAGTCACAGTGTGACCACTGGGGATATGGTGGGAAGCAAAACCTCACATTTCTACTTACATTGCTATCTGGGAAGCAATTTCCCAATAATATAAGATACGTGAATAGTCTGACCTATTTTTTTGTAGAGACACACTGCAGCTGAGTATTTCCTGTACTGACCTGGATCCAATATCATAGAACCTAATAAATCAGTTAATATTTCAGGTAACTAAAATATTAAAAGATGCCTTAAAGATTTAAAATTTTTCCACACATTGTACTCCAGCTTAACAAACAAAGGTAATGTGAAACATATAAAATTCCCCTCCTTTATTAATTTTTCTTCTTTTTTTTTTTTTTTTGCTTGAAAGCTATCCAACTAAGCGAGGGGAAGCCTTGACCTTAGAAAGCACTTTTCTCTTTACTAGAGTGTTCAGAGACAATGTGTGTGGCACTTTTAATTGATACATAATCCCCAGTTCTTCCTCTCAGTCTCTAAGGAATAAAGGCAGAATCTCTTGTTGTGGTAAGAACTATTCCCCAAAACACGGATTTCATCTATTCAATGCACCTAACGCTGTTCAGTTATTAAATAACCTGTTTAGTTCTGATCTGTCCCCAAATATGTGATTTTCTTCTGTGATTTGACTCAAGAATCTATGTTTTCATTTGTGTCACCTAGGTGAACCCTTACTTATCCTGTGTATGAAGACTCCATATAACCACCATAGGAATAAATATACTTGGAACAGACCCAACTCCTTTCACTCTGTTGGGCTCTGCTTACCATGAGGTAACTGCACAGGCATTAGCTGCTTAGCCCAGGAGAATCTTTCCATTAAAAATTCAAAAAATATTGGAAGCCTTCCCTTTTGATTTACTAAAACAAAAGGATTTCAGTTTCATAAAACCGAAGCTTGTTTATTAATCAGAGAATCTGTTGATCTTTGCCAGTCACTACATTTCTTGGAAGTTCAAGGAGCTGAAGCAGTTAATTCAACATGAACTCTTAGAAAGATCCTGGTAACAGAAAAGGGTTGGCTGAAGGCATTTTTCTGTACTCAGGGTTTTAGTTAATTTTATACACAACCAGGATGACACGCTGTTATAGGCAAGGTCATAATTCATTCCAGTCCATTTGCAAGCCAGGAATTCTAGGATTTGTAGAAGTCTTTTGTAATATTGCCAATTTCATATAGAGCATGCAAATACTCCGAATTGCAACTGTCAGGAGACAAAATTCAGCAACAGCCAAATGGAAATAAACTCAACATTTGAGTTACTGGTTTTTATACTAGGTAAGCACTAAATGACATTTTACAAAAATTATTGTGATATCAAAATAACATTTTGCCATCAATCCATAGGTATGAATCCAACATCAAAATGTATAAAAGGCAGGGGTTTGCATTTTGCATGAATTGCTGATGCAGGCTTCTACACTTTTCAAGTTATCCTGGCTTTCTAACCCTGCAGTGAAGCATGTGCACTAAAAATCCCTGGTGTGGCCACAGCTAACAGCTTAATTATTGATTTTAGTTTGTTTTCCTATTTGCAAATATTCTATGAACAGACTGTAATTTGACTGCTTATTTCTTTAATTTTATGTAATTTCATAGCTGGCATAATGTGTTTCAGGTTACAGACTGGACGTACAGTATTCATTGCAAATATTAATCAAAATCCATCTAAGATTTGAGCTAATATTTCAGGTCATCACTGATAAAGCAGTAGACAAAGACTTAACTTTGTGTTTCCATGCTGAAATGTAACTACATAATGTTGTTATGTTTACACATATACCTAATGTTAGAAGTTAAGCAGCTAAGCTTGAAGCTGGACCAGGGGACTAGTCACAGGAGGAACATCTAAATGCTCTTTGGCATTGTTTTTACTTTAGAAAAAAGTTTTTTTAAAATTTTTTTTATTTGGTTGGTTCTTTTTTTTTTTTGCATAAATGTGGACCTGACACCATTACGTTTATGAACGCATAGTTTATGAACACATTTTGCTTTTAACAAATTTCTTATATATTGGGAAATGTTAAAAAAAAAAACCCTAAATGCTAATTGTTCACAGTGACATTGTATAACTAATATTTTATGTTTCCTACTTAAAATAGGAGATTTCATTCCAAACCCTTCTTCCATTTTGTTTTTTTTCTAAAGTTTAAAAATTCCTCAGACTTACAGGTCTTCCTAATATTTTAGGATTTTAACTGTGCTATCCACCAGAAATCTCTAAATGTTTTAGCTTTGGATTAACTTGATTTTCCTTCTCCTGTGAAGTGCAAACACATCAGTCAACCTGGAAGAGCTCAACAGAAAGACAGAACAGTCACAAACCTGGGACTGAAATTAGACCAAATTTCAGTCCCCCTCAGTGTTGTGGGTAGATCGGGAGCTGCCCACAGGCTGGTGGTGATGCCTTCCTTTGGAGAGGTGGTCCCCTTGGCTGGCCAGAGCACATGTCCAGTGGCAGGAACCCCTTCAGCCACCCGATGTTAATCCACTGCCATATGTGAGTCAAAGCCCAAAGACTCCCCAGGGCAGAATCACTATTTCATTTCATAGCAGCCTTTCTCAGTACGCTCTAAATTTGGCCAAGTCAAGCAGCTGCAATGCTAACATCAGTCATTTGGCAGGCAGTTTGATCCTGCAATTTGTTGAGCACACATAGTAGTCCTTTAATGTAGTCCGTTAAACAAATCTTGATGCATGTGAGCAGTCCTCAGATTCAGTGGGAATACTGAAGTAATTGAGAGGTTTTTGTTTCAAGGGTCCCATCCTGGCCAGTACATGGGAATCTTGCCATTGAATTCCACTGGTGTGAGGGGAGATACTCTGGCATCAGGTTGATTCTGTAGTAACATGGAGGAAAAAACACTTTTAGGTGTCATGTGTGGTTTAATCTGGCATATTTGTTCTGGTACAGAAAAGTTTTATGCACACAAAATCCACATTTTAATTTTGTAATGTTACAGTTACAGGTGTTGCAAGTGTCTGCTTGGATCCACTATGAAGGCAGGGGTAAAACGGAAACTACTTGAATTAAAGGTGTTGCATGTTTGCAAAGGCTTAAAATGCCTTTTTCTCCTAACTCCACACAACACACATCCTCCTGGCTAATCCTGTGAATCCATGGAACAAAAAGCCGCTTCACACAGTCTGGCTCATTTGGATAGTGAAATATCCAGAGGAATTGGGTCTGGGGAAATGCTCTGAGTTGCAGTTGTTTGAAGGCAGGACAAGTTAATAGTGTCACTGGTGAAGATAAGCCAAGGAATTTCAGAGATAAACAGGAGCCGAAATGTCCCTGGTTTAATGGATAGCTGATGTTACACTTTGTTATTTTTTTAAAAAAATCTGCACTTATAAAGACTGTCAACAGCAATGAATATAGTGGACTTGAGCCTCCTCGTATCTACCAGACAAACCTGTTCTTACCCATCTATTCTTTGACTTGCAGCTTCTTTTTCAACATATGCTGCTATACGTCTGTGCTGACCTACCTCAATTTTGGTGCATGTGGCTATTGCTGTTCCCAGAGCACTGATAGCCAGCTGGAGGCTCTACTGTGGAGCAGAAGAAAAGGTCACTACTGAAATAGCTTTCCATTACAGGCCCTGTCTGCAGGGGCAGATGCATCTTCTCACACACACTCTGCATCAACCTCAAGCCAAGGGGCTCCAGGAGGAGCAGACAGGTCTACCTGTACAGAGAAACAGAGAAAAGGCACAGATACACCCCTGAAAGCAGAGACTGATCAAGAGAAAAGGAAATAAAAGTGCCCTGGAATAAGCCTTGCTCACTATAAGGGTTTGGAAACCGGTTTGGGTGACTTTTTTTCCTCAGGTCTGTAAATGCCTCTTTGAAAATAAGACATACAAGCCATTTAGGAAAAGTGTATTTTAAGGAAGTGGTTAAAAAAAATAATACGAAGGCAGAACCAGTCAGTCACTCGAGGCAAAGGAGACCATATTTATCAAAGTTGTTTTAATAGCAGAAAAAACATAACCATGTTAGCCGTAATTTCTTCCTGCTGAAGACAGCAAAAATATTAATTGAACAACTTAACAAAAAACTGGCTATTATTTAGTCAGCTGTAGTTACAGCCTAATTTATGTCTGTTTCCCTCCTCAATGTTATGAGAGTATCCCTCAGGAGCTAACAGTGTGAGATAGTACAAAAATGCTTTTATTTTATTTTATTTTATTTTATTGCCTACACCCAAATGCTTGATAATTGTACTAGGTTTTCTCAACATGACAAGAGGAGGACGTGCTGAGTGAGAATTTTAATAGCAAGAATTATTTAAGACACAAAAAATCTTGTTTGCCTCTTGTTTTCCAATCTCCTGGACACTAGCAAATAACTAAGTAGAAAAATGTCATCCATAAAGAAGTATTCATGACCCAGCCAGAGCATTAACTGGCTTTAATGAGCTGACAAAGTACCTAGAATCCAGCTGTCTACAGCGAATCTTCCAGGTCATCAAGGTGGGGGTACTTCCAAGCCACCAAAACTAGTCTAGTATCCACATGGTAGGTTTGGAGATCTCCATCACAAAGCGTCTCTACAACCTCATCTTTGCACATACACACAAGGCATGTATGTAGGTTTTAAAACGCCCGGAAAAGCATTCACAGTGTGAAACAAAAAACGTGGCAAAGCCAGCCAGTGTTTGGGGACACTGGAGTATTTCCTCCCTTTATTCTTCTGCTTTTTCCTTCTGCTTTTACTCTTCCTCTCCCCCCAGTGACAGCCCTTTCTGCACTTGACCCTTAGCCACGCTACCCCTCTGCCGCAGCCCTCCCACTGTCCCCTGTACATCCTCATACATCCCCATACAACCCCATACATCCTGCAGTGACCATCAGTGCCAGCAAATGCTCAGCGGCTGACTGCCGCCTGCCCATCCAAAAGGAGAGGGACAGATTGAAGTATTCCCTCCAGGGTTTCCCTTCAGCATTGCCACCAGGAAACTTGCTGCTCACAAAGGCACTGTGCTGGCCCCAGGAATCAAACACCAGCCCCAAAAGCAGGGGCTCTTGCTGTAGCCCAAACACAACTTATTGCAATCCCTTGCTGCCTCCTGTGCTTATACAGCGCAGGCCTTCTTGAGTTACAGGACACTTTGAAGATCTCACCTTCTCCCATTACTTGTCTTTTACATAAAATGTCCACAGATGTGAGCCTGCTAGTGTGTCGGAGGACTGCAGTTAATAATTTATAAACCAATACTTCCTATTTGGCATATTGTTTAACGCGGGGGTATATGGCAGAGAGAGCGGGCTGCCTCGCTGCAGGAGCACCCTCTGCTGACTCCCGTGCAGGGTGGCAGCCCTGAGGCCAGGTGATGGTCGCCGTGGAGGCCCTGCTGTGGGCCAGCCCCCAGCTGCAGGGACGCTGTGTCTCAGCTTCTCCAGGGTGATGATCACTGTTCAGCCCCTCATTCTGTAGCAAATTGCAAGGCTTAATGTCCCAGCAAAGCACAAACAAATGGGACTTTAGTAGAAATACCCTGAATCGTAATTCTGAGGAACACCATGCAACACACCCTCAATCTGCATATTGTTGCTTTCAGAAAGTCCACTATTTTTTCTGTGTGCATGCTTCAGCAATCACACTGAAAAGGGTCTTCTTGAGCCAAAGCCACAAGGAAATGGTTTAGACAGCTACACCTGAAAACAGGCCGTTGTGTGTGATGGCGTTTGCTCTGTACTCCTAATTCACCCCAGGTCTGAGTGGACCACAGGAAAGGATGTGGGCAGAGATATTTACCATGTTAAAGATAACTCTCTGCAGGTGGGACTGATTCTCTGGACCAGCAATTGCAGCCTGAGAAGAAGGATCCTCCCTAGGAGTGCGCACTGGGTGAATCTTCCCATAATGACAGCTGGAAATGCCTGTAACAATGGTGAGAACAGTTGAACAGCATCTTCTTTCAGGGACACGTGGACTAAACCATCCTAACTAAACAAAGTGGCATAGCTAGCTATGGATGCTCAATAAAGATCCATTGTGTAGCTCAAGATCACTGGTAGCATGTGCTTGTCCTTCCTACTCTTCTTTCTATGAACAGTGAGTCTATTTACTATTTCACTTTTTAAATTTATATGTATATATTTTGCAAGGTCCTGCACATGGGTCAGAACAATCCCAAGCACAAATACAGGCTGGGAGGAGAATGGACTGAGAACAGCCCTGAGCAGAAAGACTTGAGGTCTTGGTTGATGAGAAGCTCAACATGAGCCAGCAATGTGTGTTTATAGCTCAAAAAGCCAACCGTGTCCTGGGCTGCATCAAAAGAAGTGTAACCAGCAGGTCAAGGGAGGTGATTCTGCCCCTCTACTCCTCTCTCATGAGACCCCAACTGGAGTACTGTGTCCAGTTCTGGAGTCCACAACATAAGAAGGACATGGAGCTTTGTGGTCCAGAGGAGCACCACAAAGATGATCAAGGGGCTGGAGCACTTCTCCTGTGAAGACAGGCTGAGGGAGTTGGGGTTGTTCAGCCTGGAGAAGAGAAGGCTCTGGGCAGACCTTAGAGCAGCCTTCCAGTACCTGAAGGGACCTATGGGAAAGCTGGAGACAGACTTTTTACAAGGGCATGGAGTGACAGGATGAGGGGCAACGGTTTTAAACTGAAAGAGGGTAGATTCAGGTTAGGTATTAGGAGGAAATTCTTACCTGTGAGGGTGGTGAGACACTGGAACGGGTTACCCAGAGAAGTTGTGGATGTCACCTCCCTGGAAGGATTGAAGGCCAGGTTGGATGGGACTTGGAGCAACCTGGTCTGGTGGGAGGTGTCCCTGCCCATGGCAGGGGGTTGGAACTGGATGATCCTTAACGTCCCTTTCAATCCAAACCATTCTATTGGTCTACGATTTTTAAAAGTTTCTAAACACTTTTAAATTTTTTGCTAATTGTTGAGCTAATGGTTCTTCACATCATCAAAAATCCTGAAGATATTTTAGAACAACAATTAATTTCAGGTTCCCAAAATGTAGTAAGTGGTGTAAATGTTACAGAAAAACTTTTCAGGGCACTGTGCAATTTCAGCTTGCTTTCAGTTTTGCTTACATCTTAGGCCATTTTTTTGTCAGAGAAGTGATTATAAAACCAAAACAATCATGGCTTTCCAGGCATACCTTTACTGACCTGGGGACGAGTTTGTCTGCTGAAAGCTTGTCTGCTTTTTCAGGTTAGTGTAATAGAAGATATTGCCTTCCCTCACAAACCTTGCCTTGTTGACTGATCAAAATGTTGCAAATGTTATTTCCAGCAGTGTTTTATTATTCAGATTAGAAGGGCAACTTTAAAAAACTGTGATAGAAGCATGTCCTCATTTAGACACCAAACTGATATCCACCTGCCTGAAACTTTGGGCTGTTTATCTCCAGTCTGAGGCACAGGAGATCATTTTTGCACCAGCAGGAAACACAAATGGCCACTGGAGGCTCTGTGCTGGACAAGGCTTCTGTGTCTCCCCACCACGAACCAAAGATCCCATCTGGGCTATTCCTCTCTGCACACTGGTGCTTGTGACCCCCAGATGGCCCATTTCCGCTGTGCTCATGCTGGGGATGTTGCTGGTTGATGTATAGTGGAAGGTATCATCAGGCAGCCTGGACAAGTGGTGGTACACATGGAGGCTGCTCTGTTGGTATTCACACAGAGGACTGTCATAGTCTCCTTCTCATTCACAGTATGGATCTTCACCTGAGCTAAGGGCTACCTGTCTTCATAGGCTGCTGCACCTCCAGGAGTGCCTTCAGGAACTGTTGTTAACACATTTCATTACACACTACTTTCTTGGATTATCATACAACATAGAATTTGTCTTGCTGATCTGCTGTTAACAGGGCAGGGATACAGGTAGAGGTGATTTTGTGGTAGAAGTCTTTCCCATTCAATCACCCAGAGGGAGCCAATGCCTCCACAGAGGGGAGACCTGAACTGTTGCAAGGAGGGACAGTAAAGCAAAAACAATCACTATCAGAAATACCGTGTGTGTTATACTGTCATGAAGAGGCAATTTATTGAGCTCTGTTTCTGTGTATCAAGATATTTTATATTTTTAAAGGAGGTGGTAAAATATAGACAGTCTCCTTCTGCCAAAGCATACCTGGTAACAGGTCTTGGGTAATGTTTAATCAGAAAAATGTTCTGATAGAACTAGCTTTTGGATTTTACTTCCAATTCTGTTAGAGCTAGTGCATTGATAACACACATACCATTTCTCTTCCACAAGCATCTCAATTTCCTCTCTGTGACCTCCTTTTGTTGCTTCTTTTGATATCTATATGTTTCTCTTCCATTCAATAGAAAGAAGGAGCTTTCCCCAAATAGTTATTCATTATATGGACCAAAGCTTGGCTCTGCAAAGTATCAGCCTTAAACTGGTGGCTGTAATGTCATAGGGTAGACCATGTTCCTATGAAAAAGCTGAGTCTCTGGGGTTTTCGTCAGACCCGTTTCCATATGACAACAAAAGAGAAAAGATTGTCAGTAACAATCTTGGGTATCTTGAACATGACACAGTTGTAGACATCTGCACACAGCAACTTCCATCCTGTTCTTTTACTTGGCTGCTTTTAACACAGCCTGAGACAATCTTCAAGTAAAGTCAGTGGGAGTTCTTTTCACTGGAAACCATGTGTTTCTTCCTGGGAGATGTCACACTTTTCCACCACATACAAAGTTTAGTTTAGTGTTCGAGGTGCCTCCTACCTCAGAGGCTCATCCTCTGTATTGTTACCAGTTTTTGGATCAGCCACAGTTTGCTGTTAACTGTGTGCTTGATATTCATCCTCATTGTGGACAGTCAGTCATCAAGTATGGATAAAGGGCAGTTTCACTAGTGCTTGTCATGAAGCAGCATCTAACAAACTCCTTGGCTCATTCAGCCCAGCATCCACAGAGAATAAGGTGCATGCTGTCCAACAGAGCAATCCCCTTGCAACAGCAGTAAGAGGATTTGTTCTGAAGGTCTTTTATTCAGGAAGAGGAGTAAATTGTTAAGAAGTGCCAAGATTTTTCTTTTGCATATAAATCCCCTCACTTTTTATTTCTGGGGTCATGCACTGCTGAGGTATGTGGTAATGAAATAGCATCTTGAACTTGCCTTATACTGAAAAATGAAACAGATCTTCAATATTCCATGGAGAAGAGGGTGTGCATCATTTCTTGAGAATAAGCCCTTTGTGTCTCTATTGTTTTTACAATGCACTTTAATGACCTGAAAGCATGTGTGCGCCTTCTTAAATCATCACATGCAAAACTACGTTTTGACTGTAAAATATATTAAGATTCTTATAGAGGAAGTTATGCCATGTGTGGGGTTTTTTCTCTGTTTTTAAAGATAGGATGAATTTTGCCCATATTACAAGGACAAGCTCCAAAAATGAAAAAAATAAGGTGGGAGGGGGAAGGTATTTTTTTAAAAAAAGAATAAATCCTAGCCTTAGACACCAGTGTTAGAAAAGTCACCCTTACCAGATGGCTAATACAGACAAGGGAAAATAGCCAACTTGATTTCAAATGTGAGAGTGATTTTTGAAATGAATGATAGAAAGTACTTCAGATTCATTATTTTAAGCAGGGAACTCATGTGTTTAGCTTATGGGTCTGGTTTGAATAAAAGTTTGTCTTTCTTGAATAGAAATCATATGTGATTCCAGGCAGTGGCCTGGACCATTTGCTAATACTAATTGTTGTTGGTTGAAAGTAGGGTAGAAGATTGTTAAAGTCTTCCCTGGCAGTAACTTGACCTGTGGAAATGTACTTTACAGGAACTGTGATGAGGTTTACAGCTGGCAGAAGCTTGTGATAGGATGGCCACATGACTTTACATCTCCCTTTTAATAACAGAATAAAAGCTCATACAACACAGCTCTGGTAGGTAAAGGATGGTAAGAATCGTATAAGCTGAAACAGGGATATATCTTTTTATAAACATTTCACATTTTGAAAGACACTCCATGATGTGGCTATTCCAAAATAATATTATCACAGTATGTTGAAGTAAAGCTGGCAAGTTAGAAAACCACCAACTGAGGCCATATGGGCTGTTGAAGTTCTCACATGAAACATCAGTGGTGAAAAAAAAGTGTCAGATTATAATCATATCAGTTTGCCCTCATCCAGTCTCAACAGAAACCTGGATAGTTGGTAAATACTTCATTTGCTGATAAGGAAAAACTCCAGCCTTAGTTAAATAGATAAAAAGTGATTATTCTGCATAATTTACATGTTAGCGCTGGTACTCTGGTAAATTCCAGAGTGAAAGCTTATCTTCTGTTTCTGAAATGCCAGGGTTACACTATTTTCAACCTTCAGCCATAGTGCAGCGCTGCTATTCATATTCATCCAAGCTGCCGGCATCTTACTACTGCATGAAACACTCAGGGAATGATTCAGCTGCACAAAAATGGGCCTTGGTGACCTTCAGAATTCGTTGATGTGTCGCAGACATCCCTGAGGGGCTGGCAGATGCAGAACATGACCCACCACACCCCACTTCCCCACTTCTCCATCCATCAGCATCCTTCCAGAGTGGCAGCCAGCCACTCCAAGGGGTGGCATCGCAAACAGCACCAGACACCAAAAAGTTGAAGGTCCAAGTGGAATCCTCTATGTCTGCAGTATAAACCTGCTCATCTACCTCAGGATCAGGCTTTACAGGCTCCTGTAACCACAGCAGTGGCTGTGGAGCAGAAAAGAGCTGTGAGTTTGATGTCCTCTTTCTCCTGGGAGGGATGCTATCGCTCCTTCCCCATGGGGAGTGTGCGAGACCTGTAAGAACCTGATCTAGTTGAAGACGTCTCTGCTCACTGCAGGTGGGTCAGACTAGATGACCTTTAAAGGTGTCTCCCAATCCAAACCATTCTATGATTCCAAAAGCTGGCCAGTTGAAGGGATGAGGGGCATTTGGTTTGTGTTCGTACCGATGAAATGTCACTCACGAGCTCATCCAGAAGAATTTCAGCCTGTAGCTCTAGTCAGAGCATCACACATTTATTTTCATTGCACATCCAATCAGTATCATGTGTTTTTTTAAGCTTTGTCATGCTTGGGTAGACAGAAAGCATTCTTTTCACTAATGTTTGTATCGTTTCACATCTGGTTCATAATAATTCTCATGCTATTGTCAGTGGAATTGCTCTGCCATTTCCTTTCATGATGTGCTTCATGGCTGCTCTGGAAAACAACTTATTTACAGGTTCAAGAAGATGCCATTGGGTGTATTTTCCATTTGGTAAACTTTGGCAAACTAACATTTACAGTTATAAACACCTGAATAGACTAACATATATGCTGTAAAACTTTCTTCACAGAAAGGTATACAGTGTAAATAACATGTAAAGAGCTTTCCACAAGTCAAATGGATGCAAAAGAAACCCAAGACTCTTAGGGAAATTAACAATAAAGAAGTGCAACTTTTTGAAACCTTTTCACTTTCATTTCTTCCCAGCCCCAGTCATGGGTACTTCACATTTTCTCCAGTGACTCTCTTTTGGAAATAGTGAATATTACGTACTCATATTCTACTGAAAAATCCAAAACCTTCACAACCAGAGATTCTTTTTATTTATGATTTTACTTCTCCACCCATTCACTGAGTATCATATGGCTGTGAAAATGCTGTGTTGTGTCATGCACTGTGTGGGCCTATAGGAAGTCTCAATGTGCTCTTCTCAGGGGAAAGCTGAGCTCCTCGGTTGAGGCCAAGGCTGGCATTTAGTCCTTTGACCTTTTTCTGGTACTTCTCTGAGCATCCTCAGGCATTTTTAGGCAGCATAATGTCCTTGCCCTAAACACAGCTAATCAGTTTTCAGACCCGTTGCTCAGTTAGAGAGCAGACATATAAATTTTAGAATTAATATTCTTGATGTTAAAATGTGGGCTTCAGTCATGCTGTTTTCTGGGCTAACTCTTGCTTTTCCTTGATGTTTTTTTGGGGGATTTTTGGTGATTTCTTGTGATGATGAAAATAACATTACAAGTATAGCTCTAAAACCAGGCTCTTCTAATTTCCTTACAGTTGTCAGGTGGAAATAAATGTAGTAGGATGGGATGTATAAGAAAGTCAATGTTTCCATTGTTCTGATGTGTTTTGAGCACTATATTGCAGCATCAAATACATGGACAAGCACACAACACTGCCCGTATAAATAATATGTTTGGATATGTAATGGCCACTTGTGTATAAAGACGGCAGCTTCCCTGACTGTGGAGTTTCCAGAAGACTGTAACAAACTCACAGCTGCCCATGGCAAAAGTACCTGGGAGAAAGTTCAACTCTTACACTTGTAAACCTGGTATTACTGACTGAAACCTGTCTCTTGTCTACATATGTCTCAAAAGGAATAAAGATGGCTGTGGGACAGACCTCTCTTCTCTGATTCAGACCAATGCAACATCTCACCTATTTTCCTCGCCCTCACATTCCTGAGGAAATACACATTTTTTCTCCCTGCTCCTTGTATGTCCTTCAATCCTCTTTCAGTGGGGGACACAAGGGAAAGAGGCACAGAAGATGCAAAAGATGCAACAAAACTCATTTTACTGTCTGTGGGTGGATGGAGCCTTATCCTGTAGCCCTTACTGCCTCTGCTCCTGCACATTTACAGGAGGTGCAAAGCAGCTCCAGTGGTGTGGAGAAACAGATCAAAGGATCAACAATTCAAAGCTGTTCACTATGGACAAGGCTGCGACACGGACCCTTGGGCAAGTTCTTGAAAAGGACTCATGTAACTTAACTAGGTCTCCAGAACTGCCAAATGTTATGCAGAAGACCACTGGAGCCATCAAAAAAGGAGGTACGGGATAGATTGAAGCCACTTGAGACCCACACTTTCTAAGCCATGCCTCTGAGAGTTTCTGCACATGTCAACCTTTCACAGGCAGTTTGGTGCAAACACTAAGCAAATGTTGGCCTTTGCCAGGAATATGCTTTAGAGAACAGTGGGGACAAAGGCTAAGAAAAGCTCCCACAAAAAGCACAGAAAACAGGAATTAACAGAATCCTTTCCCCAGCTGTGTTTTGTGTGTGTTTTAAATACTATTAACACAGACAAAAACAAATTCTCAGATAGTTTCTGTAATAGCAGAAATGGTTGCTGTTATAGCAGGTTATGATTCAATGTTTCATTTTCTTTTATGCATTATAACTTACCTCCAGCCATCCTTTAGCTGGCTCTGTCACCAAGTCCTGACTCCCTGTTAAACCTCAATCTCTGGCACTCATAGCTAGAGCAACAAGACCAGGTCCTTAAAACTTATCCACTAAATGTGTCGGCTCTGAGAGCTTTTTCCAGAATTATGTCAACCCTCCACTTATCACTTATCTTCCAACCTCCTCTAAGTGCCCCTATTCACAACACTTTGTACATAGCCTGGGACTTTCAGAGATCATCATGCAACATATTAAAACCATTCTAATCTGCTGCTTCACACATAGCCCCTCAATCACAGCTCGTACTGATTCCAACCATCAGGCTCATAATCTTCATAGCACATTAGCCAAAAAAAAAAATAAATCTATTTTCATTCTATCTTATCCATAACATGTGCAAATATTACCTCATCCATCCTTGAGCTGGCTCCAGAGATTAACCCAAAGCTGACAAGATAGATGTCTAATTTAAAAAATAGTCTGTTTCCTGGCAGTTGATTTTATTGTCAGTTTTGTTTTAAACTTTGACGCCGGGTGTGACATTGCTACCAGAATTTCATATTTCTAAATTCCATTTCACTTTTAAAGGCTGAAGCCAAGGGTGATGTCATGTGTTCTTGTAGCTTTGTGCATATCTGAAGTGGAAGCTGGAAGATTAAAAAGAAAGTTTTCCTTGCAAAAACAAGACCAGGACAAATAGGAAAAAGAGTTTAGTAGGAAACCAACATGACACTATTTAACCTTCTGATTAGGCAAAGCATTACATGAGTCTTTCTAATTGAGGGAACGTCACTTAAGCAGTTTACTAGGCAGGAAGTGGCTGCTGATGCCTATGGAAAGCAGGCTGCATGAGGTTTGAAGCAGCATCCTTTGAAGTGAATGGAAAGAGTTTTACTGAGCTCAGCGGAGGTACTCTGCATTTGTGCTAATGCAATTCCAAGTACAATTTGACCCATGGGGATGAAGGGCACTGGCTAAAAGAAAAAATAGCATGAATCCTTTGTTTATGTTACAGGAAGGCTCATATTGTATGCAATATTACTAAGAAATAAAATATCCTTTGCAGTGAAACAGTTTGTTCTTCCTAATCCAGTATTATTGTTACGCATGTGTTAAATCATAGGATACACATGGTTGTAAAAGCTGATTTATTAACTAACTAAAAATCAGAGGCATCCACCCAAGCGCCACCCAGCATCTGCTGGGACTAACGTCCCTCAAAAACGTCCCATATGGCAAAGAAGAGTATAGGCTCAGAAAAACACTAATCCCAGCTGGTCAAAAGAAGCAAAAGAAAAACAGGTTTTGCTTTATAGACTACAGTATTTTGTTTGTTTTCATTAAACACTCTTACTGATTTTAAACATCTGTATTTATTAACTTGTTTAGTTTTTTCAAACTTAATAGTACAAACAGTGCCATATGTGCTCACTGCTGGCATTTCTGTTCCCCATGTTAACATTTGCCTCCAGATCCAGGCTTATCTCTGACAACTCGGTAAACATGGCTTGCGATGAAATTTGAACTATGTGAGGTACTTGGCTGCCTACAGAAGGCAGAAGGCAGAAGGCAGAAACCTTTCTCTTAAAACCTATGCTACCCCCTGCGGCAATGTCAGCTCAGCTGAAGCAAAGCTGACATATGGGGGATGGCATGTGGCCACCTCTGCTGCCTCCGGTCCTTAGCTTTCTCATCGTGTGTGTTTGCTGGCTGGAGTCTGTGCAAGCAGGTGGAAGAGTAAATTCCAGTGATTTGCACACCCCACTGTTATATTATCATAGAGGATGGTTTAAAACGCAACGAGGAACTTCCCACAGTTGTATGAAGCAAGTCTACTTGCCTCAAGTCACAACTGGTCAATAAGTTTAAGAAGTGGTTTGGCTTCAATGTGTTAATACTTTCACAGAGATGAAATAGAGTGCATTCCAGGGCTCTTTTATCTAGCAAAGGATGGTTTCACAAGTGGAAGGCTCAAGCCAAACATTTAAGTGATGAATTATATGGGTTTTTAACAAAAGGTATAATCATTATTACTGACCAGAACCAGTTACTAGGGGAAGTGATGTCTTTACAGACGCTTTCCTAGAAGGCAGGTCACAATCAAACAAGCTACCAATCCCAGTACCACAATACTTCCAATGGACAGGAGATCAGGCTGTGCAGTCACCTTCACCCTGCATTCTCCAGGAACACATCAAGCTGTGGATATGTCACTTACACTCTCCAAAATGGTAGGGAAATTACAGTTTCCACTATGGGACCAACTGAGGAAAAAAAAAACAACCTTAAATTTTGATAATTTTTGGCAATTTGAGCAGCCATGCTAAAAAAAAAAAGAGACTCATTTAAGGCATTTCCCATAGAGTGCCGTCATTTTTAATATTCAGGCCATTTTTTGCAACCATTAATCTAATTCCAGGCTGATCCTTTTTTCAGAATATTTTGTTTTGACGTTAACTCTTTTCTCTCCTATGATCAACCTGTCATGTCCAATTTCAATTTCTAATATATGTTTCCTTGGTAGGCATAGAACCTTGGAGCCTGGCCTGGAATTATCCAACCTAATTTTTGGCACTCAAGTTTCCTGAAGATTAGTTCATAGAAATGGGTACCTCTTAAGCAGTGATTCTTAGCTTCTCTATCTCAGCTAGTCTGCCCCTTCACACAGAGACCATAGATACTGACATTAAATATGTCTGTATTTAGAATTAAAGAAACGTGTATCTCTTTTGTCCTCAAAGCCTGCCCCCATTGCATGTAAGACCTATTATTATTTCATACTCAGTCCTTCTCTAAGGCTTTGTACCCAGCCTGTGCTCCATGCTATACAGGTACAAGTCCGTGCTCACCTCTCCCAGTTCATTCTCCATGAGCCAGGCAATGATTCACTCCTTGAGACAAGGGTGTACCTATACACAAGAGCATGTGATGCATATACGTGTGTTCACACACATGCACTCACTTTTTAAATATGTGCAGCAGCTCTGCCTTCCGCTCTCCAGCAGATGACATAGGAAATACTGATTCTATATAAAAGCTGGGGGAGCTGAGGCAGGGAGAGGGGATGGTAGGTACATGTATACATACCTTTCTTTAAAGGAGAACAGGGATGGTTGGTGGAATATACATGTGTTTAAATGGGAAAAGAGAGGGGAGAAGCAAAGGAATGGCAGAGATTAATTTTCAAAGGCTAAAAAAAGCAGGGGACACAGACAAATTTGGTTTGTGCATACAGGAGAACTGGAGACAGCTTCTGTTGTACATGTGCAAATGAATATATGTGTTGGGGTGAGGGAGAATCATGCTGTGACTAGAGTAAAACTTCTCCCAGTACTCTCTGGATGTGTCCTTTGTAAGCTTGACAGCAGCTGGAGGAGATGACTAATAGAAGATGAGGTCGGGCAAGAGTTGTGGTACAGTCTTGGTTCATTGAACACTTCCTGAAGGCAGGAATCCAGCATTAGAAGAGGTGCATTACAGTCCTTCAGAAATCTCATAAACAATCCATCAGAGCCACTGGACATCACCACTACTCCTAGAGACTTTCTGAAGCCTCTCTCAACATTTCACTAAAAAAAGTGTGTGAAATTGTCCCCTCTGCCCTTGTACGCTTCCCTACAGGAGGCACCAGTAATACAAGCTTCTCAGAGAATGCACAGGTTTCTAAACATGTAGCTGATACTTTTTTCTTCCTCCTCTTTCTCCTGCAACACCCTTTTCACTCCCTTTTATTCTTTAATATGTATAATTTTTGGATTATTAACATAATAATGATGACAGCTAACTCTTGGCACATCAGTAAGAATGTGTATGTTAATCTGTTTATATTCAAAGTCTCCTAAAAAGGCAAAAAAACATCTGAGGGGATTATCAAAAGCTTCTAGGCAACAAAATATCTCAAGAAATCTGGCTTTACTCTCCTGGGTGTGGACTGTGGCTTGTATACATTTCTGAAATCAGGGGCAGGTGTCTGGAAATGCTACTGCAAAGAAAATACACAGGGGGGTCTAATTCATATCACTTCACATCCCCTTCTGAATTTGCACCTCTTTCCATGTCCAGCTATTGGGTGTTTTTTATTGCTTATTACATTTTGAACTCGACACTGTGAAGATCAAATAAGCAGCCAGTCATCAATTAACTCTCCAAAGCAAACACTTCAATATACCCAACACATATGCATTGCAGGCATAAATGCTGGAGCGGGGGGGATGCTGGTGTGGGTGTGCACATGTAGAAGGAACCAGGGGAATGGGCTGCTCAGTTAACGCACAAGTTTCCAAACATGTGGATTATACACTCTTCTTGTACCTCTTCTCCCCACAACATCTCTTTCACTCCAAATGCAGGCAGCCACACATAACACACACATGCTCACCTTTGATATAAAATTGGGCCTGGCTCTTGCTGTGAATGTAATTTTCATCTGCATGAGGGCTCTCTTATGCTCTTCTGTAAGTAGTCTGAGGGGGCCACCAGGTAAGGAGAATTTTGGCCCACCATGTTTTAAACCTCATCACACATTAGGGCCAGAAGCAGCAATAGCTTCTCATTGTAAATTGTGCCTGTTATTATAATTTATCAGGATCAAACAGTTGCTGGCAGCCCTTTCCATAAGATCCGGTTGCAGTGTCTATATCAGCATCAGGCAAAATCAAACATGGCTTGCGAACAGAGGTTTAGCGATAAATAAATCACTCAGGGAGCTTTAGAGAAACAAGTCTTCACGCACACCAATGTTATGGTACTTGTCTTTATTTCTCTTCCAGCTTTCCTTTCTTTTCTTTTCTTTTTTTTTTTTTTTTAATTTGATTCACAGTGATCGCATGACATGTGTTTTGCCTTATTCAGCCATTTGGAGTACAGGTGCATGACTGTGTTTTTGATGGAGTGTTGCTATTCTGGAGTGCTCCATCCAAAACACAATCCCACACATGTAATCCAAACTGCCGAAGATGAGTCAACCGTCTTCCCTTTGCCATGATAATTAGACTTTTTTTTCATTCAAAGTTGCATAGTCTTTATTATTAGTTGCAGATGCCATGCTTGAACAATATTATTGAATCTTAAAAGGCTTCACACCGGGCTATTTTATTTCTCAGAGTGGAGGAAATTAACAAAAAGCCCAAGCTTATCCAAACTTAAATTAAATATTACTATTACATTGCAAGAAAAGAGTGACACCTAAATACTTTTAGTATACATGTAAAAATCGTAGCTTAATATTCTATTAAGTAAATATAGCTCACCAGGGAAGGTTTGTCATAATTAAGGGACAGCAGCTTCCAGTCTTACTAATCCACATTTAAGTGTCTTGTCTTTGAAAACATTTCAGTTTCTTATCACATTAAGAAAATGGCCACTTCCCAGAAGCCCGAAACAACAAAGAATCTCACTTGGTTTTAAATCCTTAAGCTGGGTATTATTTTCCAGACAAATGCTTGCAAAAGGCAGTTTTCACAGGTCTTAATATGCACTGTCTGAACCTTGGGACTGCTGGTGTTTATTTCTGGTACCTTAGGAGCTACTAGGTGATTAGTGGGGTAGATGTGGAGAGAAAGAGAAGACATGGGAAAGCAGGTGTCACAGTCCTTTGAGGCTAAGCTTTAAGGACTATTTTAGTCCCTTGACAAGCTGACCTCTCCATGGCATTTTTGGTACTAGGTGGGTGGCAAACACCGAATGTTCAGCTGCTGGAAATCTCTAAGTAATGACAGGTTGGATCCCTCCCCAAAGTACCATTAATGAAAATAAATAAATAAATACATACATACATACATACATCTGCCTGTCTGCATTTGAGAGTGGTGAGGTTTTCCTTTCCATACTACCTATCTGGTTGGTTGGGTCTGTTTTTTTCTGTACACAGAATATTAGTTTAGATTACCTTTATTTCCAGCTATGAAAAAATAAACTAAAAAGGAGAACACGTGCTGACCCCAGAAATGTTGCTTCGTCTGGTGGAGAATGAGACTTCATTGTCAAGTTGTGCCAGCACAGGGCAACAAAGGTGGTGGGTGTGCTGTAAATGTGTTGTAGGTGAGGGATCTGCGCCTAACCAAAATGGCCCCAAGCAGTGCTGGGGATGTGGCAGTAGAGAAGGAGACCTTAGATTTCTACGATTACCCCATCCCCCAGCTCTGCACTAACAGCATCTGTACAAACAGCATGGGACTGGGGCCCGCATCGCCACAAGTGAGAGGATGACGAGTGAGATGGAGACATTAAATTGACAAATACGTAAACTTGCTTTGCAAAGAGAACAGACTTCTAATAGTCACCCTGTTCTCCTCATCGATACCAGCTAACACATCCCAGAGTTTTTGTTATTACATGTGAATCTGTATGCGGGGGAGGGTTATTCCTTCACTTGCCAAAAACAAAAATGGATATCCATATGCACCCATCTATCTTTTTTCCATTCACTGGGAAACAGAAACACATTCACCTGGGTAGTCCATGGATCAGCTGGGGGAGCACAACTTGTACAGGCAAAAATTCCTGGCAAGAACCTGATTTTGTCCCTGTAGATTTTAGGACTTGATGCTCAATTCCCTGCGCAGGAATGTTAAGACTGTACCTCACAGCACAGTCTCAAAGAAAATAAAAAATGTGGAGCAGATTAATTTAGGACAAAAGTATAATGAGAAAAAAAGCTTGAGGAAAAAGGTAATTGGGATAAATTTCACACTCCAGTTCTCCTGTCCAAATGTACACTGTAACTACCTTTAGCATGCTGAAAAAGCCACTAACAAGCTGCTTGATTCACAGGAATACTGTTTATAGCAGACATGAAGTCAGGAAAACTGTGGAATACGTTATTGGTTAAAAAGTTAAATCAAACTCCTGGCAAATAAATTAATGGTCATTCCAATTCTAAAATGTAGGCTAGTATACAGCAAAGCAAGTGATCCATTAGCTAAGTAATGACTTTTCAAGCCAAAAGACAATCTCATTCAGTAATGAACTGCTTAATGAAATTATTACCTCAGCAGCATAACTACTACAAGCCTTCTGCCAGAAGCTGCGAAGAGTCAGGCAGATCCTGCCCATCAAGCTTGAACTCTGGTGCTTACAGCTCTGCCACTCCATTTCAGAGCAAAGAGCCATGCATGTGTGCTGAACGCCTCAGCCTGGCACAGGGGCTGAACCACTGGAGCGATGCAAACTGGGATCAGCACTTGTTATCGTACATGTACACGCTTGTCACTATGCCCCATGCCTGCTCTGGGGAAAACAGACCTAGAGCTAACGGAGAAACACCAGCAGTTACGTGTGGTAAAGAACAGGTTGGAGGGACTGTTCTCATAGACATCCATATGAGGAATGAGCACCACGTTCCTCGGCTGAAGTCATCACTGGTGCTGGGCACGCTTAACAGCACGCTTCAAACAGGGAACGCTCCTGGCCTCTGACAAGAGACAAATCTCAGCACTGGGGATGCATAGCAATTTCTAAAACATCTTGACTGATTTTCCTGAGATCTTTCTTTCTACCTTTTCACTTCAACAGAGACTCCAACCCAGAACAGCCAACCTGCACTGACAGTCAGGAAGCACAGTACTTGGCCAAGTGGGTGTTCCAGGTTCCCACCACTCCAATAACAGATCATTTTTAAATCAAGCCCCTGAAAAACCTGAAGACCTCCCAGTTGCACTGGACACAACAGCTTGATCGTTTTTCAGCCAGTAGGATAAAATGTGATGTTATGACTAGTTGTATTTTAGGGAGAAATCTGTGGCAATCCTAGAGCGGCCTAACCTTCAGAGGAAAATGCTGAAAATTGCCAATCTAGCACTTAAGATCTTACACTGTTTCTGTACTGGCAAATGTAATCACAATTGCCATACTACGCTTTTTTGGACAGTTATCTGCAGAGAAACCATGTTCCCCTAAATTAGCTTTTTAAGATAAACACACACCCATGTGCTGTTTATTGTATTTAAAAATACAAAAAAAAAAAAAAAGGTTGAGCACAGAGAAAATTCTTCAAACTGCATTTGGAGAGTGACCTAAGATGTGGGAAAGTTGTCTATTGCTTATGTTATTTTTTCACCCACTTTTGAGTGCTTTGAGGCTACATTTCCCCTGAGTTATGACAGATATTGCCACCCACCTTAGTTCTTCCTGCCTCTGCCCTAACAGAACCTCTTTGTTGTTTTATCTAATCAGATTCAGAGGCCCTGCTAGAGTTGGCTCTTTCAGACTGTTCAAAGCGGTTATATTTCTTATTTCCCAGGCTTCAGAAGAACTAAAAATAACCAAGTGAAAATCTGAAATGCAAAGCTAATATTCTTGCCAGTGTTAAGCAGATATGTTGTCAGGATTAACGAGAGATTTTACAGATTTGAAAAATTTGAATAAATCAGAACACTTAATTTTTCTTTGCTGAGTTTTTGGAGTTTAATCTTTTTTTAAGCCACTAAGAATGTTTTATAAAAATATTTACCTTAATTTCTTCTGAACCAAAGATATGTGGTGTGTCTTCATGCAAAGAGAAAAATTCATTATAAAACTTTCTATATACAAAGGAGAATATCCATGGCAGATGACGGGTTGCAGTTCAAATTACTTTAAGGTGAAAGTGACCCAAGCTGTTTCTCCAGCCCCCATGGAGAACAGAAGTCATAGGTGTGTTGCCTGATTCCAAGTACTGCGAATTTTTACTGGCAAAGAAGTACCTGCAGTAAGCATAGGGCAGGATCGTTGGGCTTGTTCAAATGTGCCATGTTTGTATCCATCTTTGCACAATAATTTCCCCAGGATTTGTCAAAAGCAAATGTGTGTAATAGGAAGGATCTTGCTGCACTGGCTGGGTTTATCCAGTAGAGCAATGTTTCCCAACAAGTTTATGAGAGAATCAGGAAATGGAAGAAAAAGCAGTGTTAAATATTGGCAAATGCACTTCTTTTAAGTTGAGAGAGTGAGAAGCAGCTGTAATTGCTGACTGCAGACATCCACCCTCTTGAAGGAACTTTTAACTGCTTACATTTGCTGGCAGTAGCAGAGTTTTCTCCATGATGGGGAACTCCTGCAGCAAGTAATTACAGCAACTTTGTGCTCCGCTGCTTCCAGAGGAACCGAAAAGTTGGCAGCACGGGGCACAGCATTAAGGCAATTAAGCATTTACACAAATGAGCCAAAGGGAGGATCAGTTTTCTAAATCTCTGAGAAATAGTGCATGTCTGCTAACTTCCAGAAAGTGGGAAATGGGCAGCAACATGACAGCCCAGCTTCTAAACCCACAGTTCATGTCAAGGGATGCAAGTATGAAGCAGAAATAAGATTAGCGACCAGTCTAAGCCTCTGGAACAATCTGAAACACAACATAGAATTTATTTCTCAGCCCATGGAGAAACTGCATGATGGAAAAACCCAGCAAGTGAGATGCTAAACTGAGTTCAGGCTAGCTACCATAACACAGTCAGCCATAAATCTGGCCCTCGGGATCTGAGGACTACAGTTAAGCAGTGGCAGAACAAAATAAGACCTGCAGTAAAACAAAAATGAAAGTACTAAAAATTATCCTTTGAACTGAAATTATATTTAGGTGAACTATTTTATAACTAATCCTAATTTAACAATGCCAGACTACTGTTTTCTCTTTCACCAAATACAGTTCCACAGAATATTTCCATTTTCTGTACAACTTGTACTTTTGTGGAAGGCTTTTCCTTTTTCTGATGCATATACTGGAAAGCATTTTTACTGCGTAGTCATGTAAGGAAGTATTACCACAGTGGGCATGCACAGAGAATGCAGTTTTAACTTCTTAATTCACCACTGTTTGTTTGCTTTTCATTCAGTATAAAACTGTTAACCTTTAAAAAAACATAACCAAGAATATGGCTAAATATTTATTATCATAATCTCATATTTCACATATTTGCAAGTTCAGAACTGAAATACTATCTAATGCAGTGCCTCAGCCAAAGTGGATGTGGCAGACGTTTTGTTTCTTTTTTATTTGATGTCTTTTTCCCCATTGACATTTATGGATGATACAAATCTGAAATTAGATGTGCAAAAACAAAAGTATGGATATTTTATCCTTTTTAATTTTACCATTAATTGCTTGAAATTATTATACTAATACATGGAGCCTTATATTTTAGCAATATGAAGAAAAAACAAAAAGGCATTGGGTGTACTCAGGCCACATTTAAATGAGAAGCCAGTGACGACAGCGGCAAAATCTGGTTTCATGTAAGTCAATGAAGGCTTCCTATCCGTGTCAATGGAGCCAGAAATTTACCTTATAATTTGGGGCTCTGTCCAGCAGGATCTGTTTCAGAATTTGTGCCCACCCTTCTGCTTTATCAGCACTGCTGCCCAAACTGCCGCTTTCCTGCCTGAACCTCATGGCTAGCCCTGCTCTCCGTTTTCTGAGCTCCAAGTTTTTTAACAGTGGAGTTAAAAGCTCTTGAGAAAACTGCTCCAACTGGTTGGCATTAGAAGGAAATGAAAATCTTTTAAGTGGCTATTGTGCATGTCATTTGAATGCACTGGATGACATTTCAACACCAGGCAATGCCTCCTCTCCACCGCAGTCATCAAGAGTGGTTTGGGCTTTTTTTTCCCTTCCCATATGGGCACTAAGGTTTCCAACGGCACTGATCCCCCCGCACATTTTTCTGTACTTTGTAAAAGCCTCTTTCTTTGAACATCTTTCTGCAAAGAGAAAGGCTTCAATGTGCAGCAGTTTTCCAGCAGCTTGCAGGACGGGGCCCTTGATGTGATTACGTGGTTATGTATGAAGTAATGATCAATGCATGATGTCACAGCTATCACTTTGAAGTTAACAGCAAAATTTGCATGGGATCTGAGCAGGATCAGACTGACATCTCTTAATTAACTTCCTTCCTTAATTAATCCTTCTTCAAACGCTCATGCCTGGCCCCATGCTTTGTCATGAGACCAGAGCAAAGAGCAAACGCTGGAAACCCATGTTTCCACCAGCAGTTGGCTGTCACGCTTAACAAATTGCCCGAGTAGATGAGTTTATGTGGGCATCCCGTCCTGGATCAGCAGCGGTGTGACCGCCCAGCCGCGTGGGCCGTTACTGCCATGGCAACGCCCGCCTCGGCCCTGCCCGGGCCGAGTCCGGCGTTGCCATGGCCGGAACGGCCGCTGGGGACCGCCCTCCCCTCGCCCCGTCACGTGACTCACGGTACGGCGGCCGCGAGGGTTTCCTAGGCGACCGCGCCCCCAGCGCTCGTTAGGCCCAGGCCGGCAGGGAACGGGGCTGAGGCCGGGGGGAGCAGCGCGGCCCCAGGGCTGCTGCTCGGAAGCCGGAGGAGGAGGAGCGGGTCACGGCCGGTCCTAGCGCTGGGGCGATTAAAGGCTTCCATGGCATGCCGGGCTGTGTAAGCTTCCCTTCGTCCCTGTGGGTCAGCCGTACCTTCCTGGAGCTTCTGCTTCCTGCGCCGGGCTGTAGCATCCACCCCAGCCAGCGGCTGCTCTGGTTTGCCACTGGCAGAGTCATCTGCGAGCCTCCGGTCCCCAGGTACGGCTGTAAAGGGTATGTGCTCAGGGTAGTGCTCGTCTGTCATCTGCTGTTACGGAAATTGCCTGACATGCTCGAATAAAGTGTTATATTGTTAGTTTTCATAAAAGCTGGAATTGTAAGGTGGGTAGATGTACAGATGTCAGAAGAATCCGTTCGTTTTTCTGGCAAGGCTGGAATTCAGTATTCTCCACTTGCTGAAGTAGTTGGCACAGCCAGTAAACTGTGACAGCATCTAGTGTTTTTTGATGTAAAAATATAAAAGGATGCTGGATTAGGTGCATCATAAGAAGTAACAATCTCCTTACCGTGTTTTCGGAGATGTTATCCAAGTGCTTACATAAGGATATCTTATTCAATTCAAGGTCTAGGTAGTCTGCTATAATTTTTTTGCTGTTTTTTTTTTTTTAACTGCCAAAGCCAAAGTGTTGGGAGGTCTGTGGATGAATAAGGAGTGAAAGCAGGAAGCAGTTATCACAACTCACCTGTCAAAGTCAGTTTACTAGGTAGGTGACAGTCCTGTGTACTAAGAGGGCTCCCTATTAAGAGAAATTTTATTTAATGGTAAAAGCATTTCTGCAAATGTTTAGCCCTTTTATGCTTACATAGCACTTCTCAGCCTGGAAGATGCTAGGGTAGTTTAATGCTGCTATACATACTCAGTTTTGAAGGTAGCCATATGTGTTGAGCAGTGTGATACACAAAAGCTTTGTAATGTTTTGAGTGTGGGGCATATTTTATACCTGAGAAGTCAGCACAGACTTTTGGGAATGGGAGGGGGACAAGTGCCATTGGCTTTCTGTGTCAGGGCAGATCAACCCAAATGCCACCTGCTAATGTTAAAAGAGTTTCATGTATTTTTTGTTTACTGAGTCGTAAACACAGCAGAGATGATGAAACAAAATTTATAATGCCAGATGTCTCCAGTTCTGGAGAAGAAACATAGAAAGGAATTAAAAGATCTTAAAATGGATGGGAAGTATTACTGCAGTGGATTCTTGTTTGATCTCTGACAAAATGCTTAATTGTGGGTAGCAAAGAGAGCTGGTTTTTGAAGAAAAATATAGAGATGGTGAAGGGAATCCTATTTTATTTATCCCTCAAAGTTTAAATGCAGAAACTGTTGTTTTGGAAAGGAGTATTTTGATTATAAGGAATTTAGGTAATCCAGGTATGTTTGCACTGATGTCATGGTTCAGGAAATAATTTAGATTAGGGGTGGGAGAAATTAAATTTGGCATCTTTCTTGTGATATTTTTTGCTTACAGTTCTCTATGAAAGCAGCAAATCACAAGTCTATCTGTAATTTCAGATTGCTTTTAATTAACTTGATTTTTACTTTAAATCTTAGTTTTTAAACCCAGTTTGGAAGGTAACATCCAGTTGCAGATTATGGCTCATCGGTTTTCAAAAGAAGAATTAGATGAGCAGTTTGAAGAGTTTCTGAAAGAGGTATGTTTCAGAGCAAGGTCACATCCTTTTTCTCTGTTAAAATACAGGGGAAAATTGTGTATGGAATAATATGAAGTAGAAGATGCAGCTGTGCTTTTATCACAGAATTCACATAGCTGTCTTATGTGTGGGTCTTTGCAAGGTCTTAACTTCATTGCTGGACTTAATCCATAGTATTTTGCTGTATTGAAATCAAGAGAACAGTTTTGTGAGTAAGTATTTTGTCACTGCTAGGTTGTTTCTTCAGAAAGAGCCCTTGCTTCTTGATTTGTTTTTCAGTTTAATTGTGTGTGTTATTTAGTAGCAGAAGTTTCAAATTGATATATAATTGAAAATGAGATAAAAAACTTTCCCTCTATGTAGGCACAAGCTGTTTTAAGAAATTACTTTTTTTTCTGTGCAATACCTAATTTCACTGAATTCTATTTAAAAATTCTTGTATTAATCCTAACAAAATGAAGTATGTTGTGGTGATTAGAAAATTTTGATTTGATTCCTTTTATTCCTCATGGTGCTTCATGATTTTGAGTACAGGCAAAATCATGCAAGTCTGTGGATTATGACTTAAACTAACAAGTATCGGACGTGGCCAGAATGCCCTAACACTGTTTTTTTCACTGCATATAGATCTGTAATTTCAGAATTTGCCCCCTGCCCCATCAGACACACGGTGTGGTAGCCATAAGATATAAATACAGCATACATGAAGCCTTTACCAGTTTCTAAGCCTGTATGAAAGTGTAGCTAACGATAGCAGAGAGTATTCTTGGGGTCTCTGTTGTATTTAATGTATGCTTAAAGTTTTTTTGATGTAGAGGCTGTGCTACAGTTTAATTACTTGTGAAAAAATGTAGGTGCTAGATTCCATAAAAACTGCATTTTGTGTTGCATAATAAAGATATGGACTAACCAGAGGCTTCCTTTTCATGAACATTGTAGCTTTCCCAGATAGGTCTGTAAGTCTGTTGGCCATGCAGCTTGTGAGGTGTCAGAGTAAATGTAACTTCACTGAGCAACACTGTATTGAGAGAACAGAAAACCAGAATGCCATCTGAAAATTAAGATTCACAAATAACTTAAAGGTAGATTTTGGCCTTTAATTTGATGATGTAATTGAGTTAACATTCTTTAATTCACTGAAATTATTAATGTTAGTAAAAATAGAAAAGTAGGCTCTTTGTTTCTGTCGATTACTTACTGTTGTTACGAAGGGAGTTGCTCTGGGGAAGAGAAAGGAGGTTTCTTCTTTTATTTGTTTTGCGCATCTGACAAAACTCTATGTGTGATTGATTCTAGTACTTTGTTCCTCATTTGACGTGCTCTTCTTGCTCCTCAGCTATTGCCCATTGAAAATGCTTGAGTTAGAAAAAAAATCAAAATAGCTGTATTGAATTATTCTAAGTGGTATTTAGTGTGTTCCAGAGAATGTAACTTTTAACAACTCATGTCTTAGGTTTTTTTTTCATTGTTTCAGACTGAAATTGTTTGTAAAGTGTTAAAGCTTGCTTAAACTCATATACTGCCAGTCCAATCATTAAAAATATGCATTGTGTTATGTCTTGCCAGCTAGATGCAGACCCAAATAACAATATTATCTGCTCTGTTACTTTATAGGCATGCATCCTCTGTTATGTTCACCCTTTGCTTTTCTTTTTTATAAAAAGTGTGCAGCCTTTTACTGTTAGAAAGATGTAAACTGGTGTGCTCCATCGTTTGAAATCTGTGTGTAGGTGAGGTTTGTGTTGAGTATAAGGACGGGGGCAGGGGGAATAACAAAAACTGTTTCTTCGTATTTTGAGGACGACTTAAGCAAATCTTTCAGAGAAGCAATGGAGCAGAATGGTTTTTCCCTTTTAAATAGCTCATAGTGAAACTGCCTTTGTTTCGGGGGTGGATTGTATGTATGTTTACAATTAAAACATAAAGCTAAAAAAAAAGCCTGTAGATATAGCTGGATGATGCAGGTATAATATGAAGATTAAACTGAAGTCTTTTGGCGTATGCACTGGACTTCCAAAGCTGCCAGTGAAGAGGATTTTGTAGTTTTTTATCATTATAACAGAAGGAAACTGCAAGTAGGATCCGGCTTTTAATGATTCCTCTGCCTCGTCACACATATTCCCAACCCCTTGCCAGAATGGCCTGTTGTCATCCGTAATTCTTCTCTTCCTCCTCCTGTGATCCTTCCACTCCCCACCACCAGTATCTGGCCTTAGTACACTTTCCCTAATATTACTTTAATTTATATATCACCTGTCATACTGGTATAGGTCTTGAGTTTTCTGAGTATTGTCTGTGAAGTTCCCTTTGGGCATGCAATGTGAGGAGCTCTTTCTAATACACAGTGCTTCACCTAATAGTTTTCTTTTTATGACACTTCGAGCAAAGCAAAGTTAGGAAAAAACCACTGTCTGCTTCTAGTCTTATAGGTTGACTCGTATTCTGGACATCTGAGAAGAAGACTTTCGACAGGAAAGGCTATACCATCTTAATTAGTAAATCTGTAGAATAGTACCTGGAAGAGTAATACTACACATTAAACCATGTTTGAAAAATATTTTTAATTTTTATTAAAATATCAAATATATTAAAATATTATTTTGTACTACAAATATAATTTGGAGTAGATTTGTTTAATTGAAAAAAACGTGTTTCATGAAATAATTAGGATGACTGGTCATGAAAGTCTGAGTGTTTTAGGTCCAATCCTGTACTACCTATCTTTCTTGAGTTCCTCTCTGCATATAAGAGGTGATAAGCTGATTATGTGCCATGTGGTTGTCACAGTTCTTAATTCTGACTCTTTCAGCTTTTATTGAAATTAAGATTAAACAAGTGATAATTTTCTTGTGTGTGTGTATTCCTGAAAGGCTGACAGGCTGTTTTATAGAGGAGAGGAAGGAAGAAATCAGTGCCACTTACTGGCACTGAAAAGTCATTACTGGTCCCAAAAGCTGATTGATTTGTTTATTTACTCTTATCTAAAGGAAGAAAAAAATCTGTAAGTTTCACTGTTGAGACAACTGACATGTTGCAAAAAATGCACTAGTATTTTTGTGTCAGCATTTCATTCACAGCTGCTGCAACTTTACTGTCTGCAGTTGACAAGATGGCTGGGCATAGAAACTTTCCAGAACTTGAGAACAACCTGTGGGAGTTTCAGTTTCTTTAGTTACAATACTCTAAGGAGTACGAGCATCACTGAAGTTCTGCTTACAGAGTAGAGGATACTGTTAGTCATAAAAGAAACGGCAAACGATAACAGAGGTTGCATCAGTGTAGGTGGAGGCAGGCTGACCTTAGGGGACAATGGCACAAGTACTTGTGTTGGGACTAGTGTAAGGAAATTGCTATTTATAGGACTTCTATTAAGAATGTAAAGCTGGTTTGTTCTATGTCACTGAGTCAACCTAAAGAAATTGCAGTACATCCTGTTGTCTAGCAGTTTCATAATTTATTAAAATTATGTTTTATTAAAGTGCCAGGATCGGAGCACTTGCGTTTTCTTTCTGAGACTGTATGACAGGCATTCAGTTTCCTCAAGTGAAACTGTAAGCTCTAAAGATGTTACTGGTCAGAGATAATCAAAAACTACCGTTATAAGAAAACAATATTCTTATGAGTATGGGTGTTGTTTAACTTATGGATGTTCTTGTTAGGCCCATATAAATTGAAGCATTAGATACATAGTCAGGGTAGGTTTTTATGATAGGGCTTTTTATGCAATAGGAATCAGGCAGTGGACTGCAGAGGCTTGTTTTAATAAAACATCCTCTTGCATGTTACATATTAAGTACCTACAGTCCTGTTGCCTCTGGTATTCTGTTTACACTATCAAATTTTCTTATTTGTGACTATTGCAAACGTGAAGCTTTGGAAATTTTCCCATATGATGCTTTTTGTATGTGTGCTCTTTGTTTCTTACGCTTTATGGCTTTTGATAACTCTATTTGTTGTGTTCTTTAAGACAGTTGATTTCAACAATTATGGCTAAAAATAGATAAAAAGTATGCTACTCCCCTTAGCCTCATGTTTCCTGAGCTTAAACACAAAGTACGTAGCACATAAGGTTGCAGTGGACTAGTTTAATGAATATATTTCCTTGTTCGATATCTTGATAGCTAATTGTGGCTCTCAGCCTGCTGTGAGCCGCGAAGATCTCAATTAAAGGAAGGGAACAGAGATGAGTTTTTTTTTTTAAAAAAGCTGCATCACTTCCAAAAAAGTGCTGTTGCCTTAAGAAGTGTCTGTAGGTCTTTTTCTTCCTGTTACTCTTCAGTAACTTAAATTCATAGGATATTCGTACTTACAGACTTTTTTTCCTCCATTGATTTAAGCCATAAGTCAAAACCAGCACGGATGACTAACGCATATGAAAGCTTAAATCAGAGAGTTGGGTATGAGTGGCTCTGGCATTTCTATTAATTTCCATGAACACAAAGTATAAAATTAATTTCTGGAGTCTGATTTTCTAGGAGCCAGAATGTTGCTTGTGAAGGTTTATTTTTAGAATATTAATAATGTTCGTGTGCAAAGCAAGGCCAAGACAAAACTGTTTCTGCTCTAATTCATTATCTTCAGAGATGTAGTCGAGATTTTTGTTCTTATATGTTGGAACTGATTGAAAAAGAGCTGATTATGTTGTTCATTTGAACATGCACTCTACTTAGCAGTTAACTTTTAACATACCCAAATTCTGGCAGTGGGGTTATTATAATACACAGTATTATGCCACATGAATATAGTTATTGTCTCTTACTCAACTTTGTCATGCATATATGAAAAAGGCAGGCAGTGGGGAGTAGAGAGGCATCTGAACTCAGAAGTCCAGAACTGAATGGCTGAAAGACAGTAAAACAATGTGAAAATGTAAAAGCTGTCTTTAATCTTGTATGCAATTCACTCAGTCTCTTTCAGATGATTCACTTGGAAATTCAAAGAAAAAATCCAGCATTCTTGAGACATTGGGACAGCCCAGGAAAAAAGAAATGAAGAAAAAGGATGCAGTGCCGTGGTGGATATCTGAGGAAGATTCAGATGATGGTGGTAAATAATGTAGTTGTGCAATTTTTTGGCCACAGGGGGTCAGGCTAGTTCTTTCTCATACTTCATCTGGACCTGGTTTCAGATTAAGTTGCTGCCACGGAAGTACTTCAGAACAGTACAGTGCAAGTTTGTAAAGTATAAAACTCAAATGTAATTGTATTTTTTTCTAAAGGGATCATATTTAAGCTGTAAGCAAGCTTTCTGCTGGTTTTTTTTTGTAGCTTTCAAGTTACTAAAACTTGTAAAGAGTAAACACATTATAAATAGTAAGATAATTAGAAAATGTGACATGAATTTTGCTGAAATATTTGTAGGTGTGTTTTGTAACCAACCTATTCCTTATACTGACTTTTTATAGATTACTGTTTTCAAAACTGAAGAGAAAAAAGACCAATTTGTATAATCTTACGCTCATTGCAATGTTTGTAATAGGTTGGGAAAGCACAGAAAAACTTTTCAGCAGCGGCTGATTTAAAGATGTATGTCCATCAGTATTCTTAATATTTCCCTTGCCAAGAACCATGGCTCAAGGGGAAAAGGGCTCTTATGACATGATTGCTGGTTCAGTATTGACTTGGTCACATAGTTCTGAAAGAAAATACATTATTGTTTGCACGCTTTCCACTTCTAGTTTTCCATTTCTTCATTGTTTTCTTCTTGGGTAGTAAAGCCTATGAGTAGTTAGTTTCCACAGGGTGGTTGCCTCTTGTTCTTGTAGTAATTGGCTTCTTATTTTCATGGTTTGTAAAACTTACAACTGGAGCTTAACAGAAAGTTCCAGAAATCAGTTTTTCATATGACAGGGTTAAGATACTGATGGTAATCTTTGTTTTTAGGCATAGTTCTGTCCTGTCAGTGTTGTTATAATCAGGAGTCAGATTTTAGTCAGCAGTTGTGCCATTTTGGCATAACACCACTAGGTGTTGTCTGGACTGCTTATCTGTCTCTGGCCTTTTAAGGCATTGCTGGAAAACTCAGATGGATATGAGAGAGTTCCTGTCAGGTAGTTATGAGATATTATTTCCTCACAGCTTTTCAGAAAATGGAAGGACAGAGTGTTCTTTCTGGGCAAAGTGTGAGAATTAAGCAGTTAGCATGACCTCATTTTTCTACATACTATCAAAGAAAATTTTCAGGTTACTTTAGACATTCAGTATTCTTCCATGTTTTTTCAGAGATGCTTGAGGCAACCCATATAGTGGTTTGATACTTCTCATGCTGCTTACACCAAAAAACACTGGAGTAGCTACTTAAAAGGGAGGGTGATTACAAGTTTTAGAGAACAGTGCTTGTATGTAAGTGCAATGCAAAACAGAATCGGGAGAAGTACCGGGATTATATCAAGTTGTTGCCATCCAAGCCAATTCCACCACTTTTATTTTTTAAATTAAGAATATTTTATCATCTGTGTAATTTAACTAGAGGTAAAGCTAATATAACTGAAACATGCTTGATCTGCAGTTTATGGACATATAAAATAAAAAGGGACTTCTGGTAAACTTTTTAAAGTCTCTCTTAAAAAAAGCTTCTCCTTTAATCAAAAAACATTCAAAAGGTGAACCTACCTGGTTTTGCCAGTACAGAATCCATTTACTTGCAAAAGAAGCTAGCCTGTTCATATTCATACTCTTGATGAGCATCTGGATTTTTCCAGAGGGAGTTAAAAATAATCTGTGTGTACTGCTTTTTGAATCAAAGGTCCAATGTGCCTTAGCAGTTGGACGTAATAAAACTGAGAATACAAGAACATGGGGCAAATGTGCTAGATCCATGCACTGAATTCTTCCTGAACATCATTTTGCCAGCCAGATTATTAGTTTTATTTCAGCTACATCTCTGTCACCACTCTGCATAGAATCTATGGTGGTGGGACATGCCATATCCCACCTAGAATGTAATATTGCCAAGCAAAAGGGCATTTAAGTTTTGCTAGAGGGCTTTCCAAGTTCTATCTCGGCAAGGAGAGGATAGCTCTGTGACATGAAGCATAGCTCCTGGTTGTACCACTTCATGAGGAAAGGGCTGTATTTGTCATACTGGACACTTACAAATGGTAGTGGTTGTATTAACATAAACTGTGCTAGATTAGGAACTTGCACAGAAGCAATGTAGGGCAATTGACTTAGAGTCAAAAGAGAACCATTTGCTGAGGCCAACTTGGTCACCTTCAGTATAAACCAAGTTTTCCTCTGCAGTTGTGAAAGTAGGTAACTTTTATGTGACTGTATCTGAGAATGATGGATCCCACGCATCAAGAGGGATTTATACATGTGTGTACACACTACAAACTATGCTATGATTTTAGTTCATGTAGATATACTTGCAGTGTTTTAAAATGACAGGTCAGGTGACTTTAAGGAATTCAGTGTGTGTAGGCTTCTAGAACTGCTCCTTTTTTCCCCATGTGTCTCTCTCTGTCTTGCATGCTTCCAAGTACTTTGTCAAATACAATTTTGCCAGATCTAATATTCTTCAGCAGGTGTATGTCGTATAGTACGTTGGTCAGATGTGTTAATAATGGATGAATGCACAGCAGCATTGCAGTTTAAGTTACTGCACAGCATGATTGAGAAGATGATGATTTAGATTTGTAACTTTTTGTAAGGTTGCTAAATGTGCCCTAAATAGCAAAATAATTGTCATGTGGAAAAAATAATATTGTCACAATTGTAACATTTATGGAAATAAGCTGAATTTAATTTCTGAAAAGTGTAATGTTGATGTTCTTTGAAATTTTGTGGAGGTTTTTGTATATTCTTCTAGGCTTGAACTTCCACTTTGGTTGGAGATGGAACTTTATTAACAGGCTGTCAGCTAATTGTGTTATTATTTTTCAAGTGTTTTGACATCATGAATCAAACTTATGTAAATGTATAAATTTTACCTCCACCCGCAGTGCAGCACTGCATTACAGTGCATATATGCTCCATATATATGGGTTTGTGTCTCTGGGTGACACTGTGTAGAGATACTATTATATTAACAAAGTACAGTCTGGGCTGATTACCTCAAGTAATGCACCGAGCTAAGAAGTTGTTTCCAGTCTGAGGTTTTCATTTTGAGTTACTTCAGTATCTATATCATGCTTTCCTGAATGACACAAAGACACGTGACTGGAAAACAAAATATATGCCATACATTTAATTGTTGTCCGATTGTTTTTTCCAAGGCATCTTGTTGGAGAAGTGCCAGGAAATAGGCAGAGATTTAAAAAATAGCTTGTTTTCTCTTGGTTTTGTAGATTAATGGTAAACAGCATAGACTATTTCTGTTACTTTGGCTGAGAAGTATAGAGCACATTTTAAAATAACTCAGCTTGTTATTCTAGGCACGTTTGAACTCTTTGTTCTTCAGCTTTAAAGTGAAATGTGCAAATTATGATTCAAGACACTATCTTCCATATTTGACAGGTTAAAGACCTACCTCTAACTAATGTCCTTTCTGCTTGCTTTTGT
Source organism: Aegotheles bennettii (assembly GCA_013398125.1). NCBI lineage: Eukaryota > Metazoa > Chordata > Aves > Caprimulgiformes > Aegothelidae > Aegotheles > Aegotheles bennettii. The sequence continues at coordinate 247,997 of VZRW01001588.1, forward strand.
CGTTTAAGTGATAAAAAGAAATTGGATAATAAGAATTCCTGTCCTGTCTTGCTTGCCTGTCTGTTCTTGCTGTTTGTCTTACTTTTCAAGATTTTCAAACAAGATTTGTTAAACTGAGAAAAGAGAAGAAAGTGATGGAAAACCATGCTGAAATAGTGGAAAACAGTGAACAAAAGAGTCCCCATTCCGATTCCCAGTCTGGTATTTGATTAAATATGTTTTGCTAAATTTATTCAATATTAGCCTTGTATTACTAGTGCATTTCCTACAGAAAATCCTGTACAAATTGTCCATTTGACCATAGTGTTCTCATTGAACACAAGCTGCCATTTACTTCTTTTGTTATTTCCAGAAGAAACTAGTAACTGTGTGAACATTTGCTCGGTTGTTGTTACATCTTACATCACTACCTATAATGATGTAGTGGGACAGACAGTATTGAATGTAAGCCAGGAATATTAACATTCACTGTTCTGTTTGCTTAATTTCAACTACTGCAGTCAGATTAGCATTCTATTTATCTTCTAGTGATGTGATTCTTTTCCTTCTGCTGACCAGTAGGCTGCTCTGTGCATGCTGCCCCTGGAATGGAAACAGTACAGTTGGTGAAGTAACGACAAACTCAATTGTTTAATCTGCATGGTTATTTCAGTCAATGTAAATTCAGATTCAACCTTGTATGTGAAGTCACTTTTCATTGTATCTGAAGAGAAACTCCAAAGAGTAATTCAGAGTTATAAACACTGATCCATTAAATACTTTTGTGGAAATGACAGTAGCGATTAACTTGTATGTGCTAGTTTAAACGTGGCTTTGATGTTAAATTCAAGCAGATCAATAATATTTTGGAGAGCCATGACAAAGAAATATTTGGCAGTTGGTCTTTAGATCATGTTGGTGATCTGCTATGTAGTCTATAGAGCATTTCCCTATATTGGCTTTCTAGACCATATGTGCTGCCCTGTTTTCATAAGCCTCATTTGCGTAGAATAGCTATAAAGCATCTCGGTCTGGGAAAGGAACACTAAAACTGGATCTATTTGATTAGGCTTAATATTTTAAATATGACCAATAGGAGGGTTTCGGTATTTATTTCAAATTAGTGTTTTAAAAGGCATCAGGTGTTTGCATTATTTATGATGGAGCGCATGCTGTCAATATGTTTAGTTTCCCAGTAAATGTGTGAAAATATAAATCTAGACAAGTGATGCCTCACTAGTGGACTTGGACATCAGTTAAGGGAATAAAGGAGCCATGCAGTGTATCAGAATGATTTTCATACCATTTCTCTTTTTGCACGACACCTGCCATGTGCTCACCACCTTCCTTTAGTCACCTTGGATGTTTGAGTTGTATTAGCTTCTGGTCACATACCCCATAGTCCTGACAAAGTCCTCACCTGACAGTGATAAAGGCAGTAGTAATTCAAATTTATATACCTATATTTTTCCACTTTGCTTTGAATCGATCTAGATGCTTTCTTTCAAAACTTGTAGTACAAAACTTTTTTTAGTGTTGGAGTTTTACTAGTTTTCTTTGTTTTCAGGTAATATGTTGAGCTCCTAGAACAGTATATGTTCGTTGAATGCAATGTGTACATGAAGCAAGAAGGAAATTATCTTTTTTTTTAAATTAAAAAAAAGGGGGGGAGTTTTATTCTCAGAAGTTATAAGTATTAACTTTAATTTTTAGTTATACCTAGAAAATTACAGATAATTCAATCTGCAAGAAACTGAATTGCATTGCTTTTTCAGAAGTGTCAATTTGAATTCTCACATCCTATTTTTCTCTCTATTCCCTGTCCATTATGTATAAAACCTTATAAATGTCTGTATATACTTAAAATTAGTTCCCCCTAAACCTTCTTCCAGTGCATCTCACAGCCAGGCTTTGTCTAAATTCAAAATGCTGGAAGAATTTCATAAGGACAAGAAAGACTTGTACTTAAACAAAGAAGAAGGAAGCCTCACTTCTGACAGTCCAGACAGTTCTGAGGGTAACAAATTTACTGTATTTTATGTGATATTAAAAAGGTAAAATGGCTCAATTCTGACAGTCTTGGTCAGATTAAGGAGAAAATAAGTTACTTTTTAAACAAGTGTTTGTCATTGTCTGTGGGTTTGAGTCCTTTATGTTTGTGTTTTTAAGCTTCTCTGCAAGTGTGGTGGCTAGAAATGTTTTTCTTAGTTAAGCTAAGGTTCTTATTTTAATTAATTTCAAGTGGCAGGACTTTAAAAAAGAATACAGTATATTGTTAGCCTTACAACATATTGCATGTGAAGATACAGTTAGTGAAATCTTTGGAGTTCAAGAAAACTGCTGCCTCAAGAAGTTTTTATGAAAAGTAACAAATACCTCCCCACCCCCCACAAAAAAAACAACGACNAATCACTCTTGCAAGCCCCACAGAAATCAGTAGGACTCTTTAAACATCAAAAATGACAGTGAAAAGAGACTTTGAAAGTTGAATACATTTCTCAGAGTTCAGGTTGTGTAGGGTAAGTAAAAAAGATATTCTTGCCTTCATTAGCAATGTTAACTGTAATGCAGTTTGGGGTGTTTGTCTGGGAATTGGGAGTGGCCGAGTTGCAAAACTCAATGGCTACAAAACAGTATTTGATTTTCAGATTATTATGGGAGGTGCTTTTTTATAAAAAGCTCTAGTCTGGTTTAATCTGGAAAATACTTTAAAAATGTTAGGTAGCTTACATAAATCCCATGAAGCCTTCAAGATCAATGTAAGTCTGTTCAGACAGTTCATTGAGTTTGAGATTATTTAAATAAAACAACTTGGGAAAATGTTTTTCTCTAGAATTTTGTTCTGTTAAATGTTCTATTTTTTTTTACTCAAGATACTCAGATCGCCTTTCCTGTAAGTCTAATGTGGGAGGCCAGTGATAGCTAATCTTTGATTCTGCTAACATACTCTCATTGAAAAAATAAGGTGTTACGGCTTATCTAAAGATCTGCAAAAACACTTGTGACCCAGCAGCAGACAGACTCCTGTTTGCTGTCTTGATAACTAGAATAGATTTTCATCTGGGTAAATTACCTTATATCACTGTGTTTAGCTACCAGACAAATGGACTATTTGTACTTTTTCACTTCTGTTCAGCACTTTGAGCTTTCCATCTTGTACTTTTCAATGTAGTAGAAAAGTGTATTTATTTAGGCATTAACTTTGCATACATGTAGAGCTTGACCTTTAGTCAATGTCTCTGGCATTTATTTGTTGTATGCAAGGCAAGCCAGTCAGAGCTCTGTATTGAGGATGGAGCTGAAGTTAGATACAGGAACATGGAAGTCATTTCCAAGATGTAGGATGTTATGCACTTAGCCTCTCAGTAAAATGTGCAAGGGAACTGTCACTGAAATGAAGAAAAAAACTTTTCTACTTCTTAACAGAGAGTCTCTTATAATCGGAATGGAAGAAAAAGGTGTTGGGACCCTTACTTTCCCCACCTTGCCTCACCTGGGTACATTTTCAGTACTGAAGGGAGAGGATTGTCATGATATAGGCAAGTAGGGAATTTCTTAAAAGGGGTTTGGTTGGACCTATATAGAGGACTGAGTAACAGCCCAGAGCTGAAGCACTTGATCAGCACGTGGAAAACTGGTTTAGTATTCTGTTCTGAAGGGTTATTAATGTACATCTTCACCCCTCCTGATGTGTTCAGTACAAGGATACAGCTACAATCTAATCATAGTTCAGCCAGACAGAACAGAAAATTCTGAGATTATTTTACCAACTGGAGATTCATGTTGGAAAAGACAAACATGGTTTCTGTTCCATTCTGTGAGAACTGTTAAAAATAATTTCATATGTCATTGGATAAAATGCATAAGTAGCTTTTCTCATAGCCTTGCTCCTAAAAGGCCTTCTGGAAAATCTAAGTAAAAATTTGTGTTAGGGGCAGACAGAAGGGACTTAGTTCTGCTTTTTAACTGGTAATGTACTGCAATATTTGGCTTTTAGTTTTCCATAAGGAAGCTGATAAGGCAGCATTCTGTCTGGGAGTAGAATTTGCACATAAAGTTAGTAAGGCGATGTTGAACCCTCATAACAATGAAACAGTCAGGAGAGCAACTGCATGTTACAGGTGAGTAAATGTACAGAAAGGAAGAATTGGGTGTTCATCAGTGACCTTTAAGTAACTTTGGTTACTATTTTTTTCCTTAAAGCATTTAATTTGCAACAAATGAAAAGGAGCTGCTGGGCCAATGGCTACAATTTTCAAACGTCTGTGGGTAGTAGATCAAGCAAAATTAATAGGCTTTTATCAAAGGGATGTTAATTTCTGTACAGGGTTTATGTGTGTGTGATTGTCCTCCATAAGTAACGTTGCAGTAAGTGAACTTTTAGAGTTGTTATATTTGCCCTATACTGAACTATAGGTTTATGTGCAAATATGAAGGATGGGAAGAAAGTGTATATAATAGACTAATTAATTGTAATTAAACAAGATTTTCATATCTCCTAATAGAAATTAAAGTTAGTTTAATGTGATTGGTGAGACTGCGTATCTTTGCAGTTGCAACATGGTTGTAAAATTAGTGGTTGTGGAAGATGCCTAGGAGGCTGAAGTGTCATAGAAATAGCTTTTAGATGCTAGTCAGTAATATTGCAATTTTTTTTTTCTAGGAATGCTTGGAACTAATGGAAGCTTTGTCAAGATACAGAACACTTCGCAGCCTGTGGGGGAAGCTGATGAGAATATGCATGTGGAAAAGGTGCAGCTTGAGAAAAGTGATGGGGTTGCTGTCTCCTTAAGTAGGGACAGCCTGGAGACAAATGGTGAGAACCCAGAGTGCAGCCATTTTGTCAAGTTAGCTGGATCTAACTTAACTGTTTACTGTAAACGTTATAAACTGTTTCCCTTCATTCGTTGCAAGCTGGGATTCTTCACTTCTGTCAGCTGCATGTTGTGAGCTGAAGGCTCTTAGCACTAGCTTGTAATTATTTGATACTGTTAATATTTTGTGAGTCTGTCTATAGTTGTTGTTAACTATTATGAATATTGTATGTGAATATACAGCACAGATACACTTAGTTCATTCTTTGTTTTGAAATTTAGATTCAGCTTTAGCTTCTGGACCTAATCAAAGTTTCGTGGGAGTTGGATTGGATACCTTGGAAGAACAAGAAGAAAAAGAGATCTTCTTTGCCAAACTTGAACAAGAAGCTTCCTCTACTATAGACTATTCAAGATTAAATAAAGAGCTGGATTCCAATGATTCTGTTTTGCTAGCACCATTTGTACGGTAATTTAGAGAAAAGAAAAGTTGTGGACTATATTAGTGGACATATGTGACCTGAGTATCTGAATACCATGGCCACTGAGATTTTGTGGGACAAGATTCTGTATGATTTCAGTCAGTTGTTTGTTGTGGTTTGTTTAGTTTGGCGTTTAGGGGTTTTGTTTGTTTGTGGGTTTTTTTGAAGACAAGGACAGAGGTGAGCTAAATAAATAAAGGAATAAGGTAAGAGCATGACTTGGGTGGACATAGCTACACAGTCTTGAGCATAACTCAATAGTTACAAGTCGATTTAACATTCTTAATTGCAAGGTGTAACTAAATGAAAGGTTAACAACTGATAGTAACAAGGAAGTATATCAGGAGAGATTCTGTCTCCCCTTAGGTGTAATGTTACAAATATAACTAGAGGAAAGACACAAAATCTTCATAGACTAGGGCAATCCATTTATTATCAGTTACGTGAAAATAAGTTCAAACATGTGAGAGAAACGTGTGAAGGGGCAATTCAGGCTGATGTTGCTAGAAATATCGAGTACAAAGGAAACTGCCAATATGAAAACAGTTGGAGGGTCAGAATTCTGGAGAATTTTAGGTAAGGACAAAACTTTAACTTTACAGGAAAAGGGGAAAGAAAGCAATGAAGAGTGGGGTTTTTTTGTTAATGCAGAATGAGAAGGTCAGAAAAAAACCAAACCTGATGATAAAAATTTCTTTGAAAAGGTAATGTAGGTGTTGGAGGGAATGCAGAAAGGGAGTGATTTAAGATTTAGATTGAGAATTTTAACTATGGGCAGTTGTAAAAGCTTAAATATTTATTTTAATAATTGCTGACATTTATCCACCTTTTCTTACCTATGATTTGATATGATGGAGAAATTCAGGGTTTTCATTTTATTGCTAACTGTAAGAAGTATTGAAGTTTGGAGTTAGAAAAAAAATATATTTTATTTGCTGTCCAAAAAGAGAATAAAATTTTGATTTTATTTCTCAGAAATGAAAAAACTGAAAAAGGAGAAGAGGAATCTGTACATGAAGAGAAATCTGGTAATACCATCTTTCCAAACCATTTGTTTAATTGCTGTATATACACTAAGAATTGTGAGAATGTCATTAAGCAAAATATCAGAAATGAAAGCTGTTGATTAGTGCTTGAGTTCAAATGCAAAGTCCTCAGAAAATGCCACAGTGGGGTGTCAGAGGGCATTGTAGGATCTTCATGTTTGTAGTGGGATGTAATTTAAAGGGTACAATAGTCTCGTAGTTTATTCTATACTCTGTGTTGCCTTTGAAGCTAGTCAGAAAACTTGGCTCTTTTTAGGTTTCAGGCTCACAAGACAGTCCAGCATCCTCACTGAACGTTTTTTTTCTGAGTAGTATGTAAACCAATTGACTTCTGTTCCAATATCACCTTGAGTGTTGTGGGTAAAGCTTTTATTTATCTGAAAGCTAATGTAATTTTCATATTAAAGATTTCCATTTATCTCTAGTTCTTACACTGGCCTTTTAGGCTACCTTTGCATTACGACTGTGCAGCTGTTGTTCAGACAGAGGGTTTTAGGGATTTGCTTTTGGGTTTGTGCTTTTTTTTTTTTCAAAGTACATTTTTAATTTATTGTGACCTAAAAGACAAACAGAAAAGAAAAAAAAAATCTAAACCCAACTGTCAATTAAAAAGTGAACAAAAAATTACTGTGATGTTTAAATATGTCTTAATTTTTGAGTTACTCCAGTGTCTTAGCTGTCATCTGTATTTTTTTACCATCTTTTGTGCCAGAGTTTAATCTTTGTAATCTGGAATATTGCTCTTATCTGATTTTTTTTAACCAAATTTTCATGCTGCACTCTCCATCTTACTTGTCATTTGCTTGTCGTCTCTCTTTATTTCACTCTTCATTGCTGGCATATGATAAAGAGTGTATTCCTGTAATTTAAACAGCAGATTGTATTTTCAAATTTATATATTTAGCTGAACTTTGGAGAGGTCCTGTTGTCAGGCTTGAATTTCCCAAACATAGGGGCTGTATTTATAAACTTTAATACAGGAAATCTTTTCTCCCTGAAGCTTGATTATTCTGTAGACTGCAACAGATCATGACAGTTACAGCAGAAATGCTACAACAATTTTGTAGCCTTACCTGATTGTTCTGGTCAGTTTTATGAAATTGACACTTCTGATTTTTTAGGAAGACAGTTTCAATGAAACACATGGAATGACCTATCTGAGTGTTGTGCATGGTTTGGTTTAGTCTTTGTCAAACTGCTATTTCACAAAGTAGCAACCAAAATAGTGGATAATACGTATACAGGAATAGTATAAGTACTGTGTATGTCTTAAGTCAGTATGAGAAAGCTATTTTCAGCTGATCAGACTTCTCATGGTCCAAAACCAAAGAGAATGCTAAAATAGTGACTTTTCATAGAGTAGTTTTTAACTATGAGTTAGACTGTTTGTCAGTTATATTGGTGATAAAACATAGAAAGAAGACATTATAAACCAGTGTTTTGAGCATTACAGATAATGCAGACACTGGAGCCTGTAACCACAGGAGCTGAGTGTGAAACAAGGAATCGGAACCTGTAGAAGGATCTAGGTAACCGAAGGAAAAGCATTTGGCTTGCTTGTAAAATTAATTATCTGACACACTTGTGTATTTAAATAATGTTTACTCTTGAGAGTGTCTGTTGGGCCGCCAGTGCAGGTCAGAGGAAGCAGATTTACAGATTCTGAGCCTAAAAACAGCAGGAATTGTCAAGGTAGGTGTACAGGGTACTTTGTTTACTGTGGGGAGAATGGCATCATTTCACCACTGAAGTGAGATAAAGTGATTGAATAGAAGGGATCAATGCAGGTACACCTTGAGGAAACAGAATTAAAGTGTATCTGATCATAAGACAAACTTCATTTGAATTTAGAGATATTGTGTATGACTTTTACTGTAGTTTTAGTACTACACACAGCCTCAAAACTTTTCCAGGGCCTTTGCAAAAGGAATAATAGTGACAATAGCTATTCTTAGACAAGAGGTCGGGGAAAAGGAAGTAGCCTTCCCTTACTGCTTTATCTTCCTGGAATTCTCATTCTATTTGATTTTTTTTTTCTCTTCAGGCAGCTACAGTGATGATTTTGAAGAAGAAGCAGATGCTAATCATGTCTCTAAAACTGAGGAAAGTCAGGTGAATCAAAACATCATGTCAGGAGTTGATTTAAGTCCTGAAGAACAGGTATAACTTACCAGCTATTTATATTACTTGCATGAATTGTAAAAGCTCTGCAATGTAAAACTGTAAATATAGTAAACCTTAATATAATATGTACCGTCTGAAATAGAAGAATATAATGGTTCTGGGACTATATTGTTCTATTAAGGATATATGCTTTCTTGTGATAAATCACTGAAAGGATTAAGTTCTTCTCAGGGTTTCCTGCTTACTCCTCCTTTGAATTAAGAGCTGTGGATGGGCGGACACAAATGATGACCTCAGGCTGGAGCCTCAGCCTCAGAGTGGGTAGTGATTAATCCCTATTAAGGTGGTGTCTACATGAACAAGTGACACAGACAAGAGGAAGTAGTTCTGTACAGAGAAGCAGTTTGGACAGGGGACCCAAAATCTACACTGTATGAGCTTTAGGGGTACTACTTAGTTGACTAGCTTAGTCAGGTCTTTTGATGTGGAGCACATGTGGCTGGAGAACATCAGGTGCATTCCTGGGGCACATGTTCTGATTTTTATTTTTTTAACAAAAGAAGTCTATAGAGCACCATGTGTTCATCTATAATAGATAAACATGGGAGTTTTAAATTATTTTTAAGTAAATTTATGAGAGTACTATTTCTAATAAATGTTTGGAAAGAACAAATATAATGGAAGTGTAGTGTATTTACTGCTACATTATTTTGTTTTCTCAAATTACAATATAAGAGAACCAGGAAGGTGCAAAAATATTATTCCATTTATGCAGAGTAGCACTTAGTTCCTGTTTTGCAAACAGGCAGGGTGCTCAACAAAATGACCACATGCTAGTCGTATAATCTGAACAGTTTATTAAGCAGGCAAACCAAAGCGATTAGGATATATAAGCAAATTAGTGATGCATCAAATCATTACTGCATAGAAAGAACAGTGATTAAGAAGAAATACCTCACCAGTTACCACCTAATCCACATCATCCAGGCCCACGCTTCAAGCTGGGAAGCCCCATTGCAGCTGATGCCAGGAGACTCAGGTAATTGGAAGAGTTCCTATGTGGTGCATCCACCCATAAG
>VZRW01001588.1:257583-288391 GCA_013398125.1 Aegotheles bennettii
TATCAAACACACTTTATCAAAGGCACACTTTTTCATGTTTCTCACGGTCAGGAGCGGGGATCAGCTCTCAGTTAGGTTCTCATCCACTACAGTTCCTGGTCACTTGTGAGAGGGTCTATAGAATACAGGGTGTTGAGGATCTTTTGGCATCCTAACGAGAGTTTTCCAGAAGTGAATATTCTTGGAGCACAAAGAACTGCTTAGAACTAAGAACCATTCTTAGGTTTTGGACCAACTTTTAAAGTTCATCCAGATATATTTTTTTCCCCATGAAATTCAAAAAGTAATTTTTTTTCTTTATTTTTGTTAGGAAGAAGCAAACACTGGCATGCTGGCTAAAGGTAAAATGTGATCAGTAGGAGAATACTAAATGTAACTTTTTGAAACTTTCTTACCTGATTTTTACTATTTTGATATTTTTCATCTTACTGTGTTCTACTGAAAGTCTGTTGGACTGAAATGGTTAAAAAATAATTACATTTTAGCACTTCAAAGTGATCATCAATGTAATGTTGTTATTTTACTACATCTAGTCAGTACTCAGATTTTGATGCTTGCAATCAGTTAATCAGTTTACCAGGAATGGCGTTAGAATAATGTAGATAGCATTTTTTACACATTTAGTACATCAAGATAAGCTTTGGTGTACTTAAGAGAATTTTGTTTTCTTTAACATTTATCTTTTTGGTTTTAGTTGTATTACTTGATTCACAAGATTCAACTACAGAACTTCAAAAGGCCGTTGAAACATCAAATGTAGCTCTGGGGGAACATTATCTGCCTGAAGAAGTCAGCGGAATTGAAATTAATGAAGCAGGTAAGGGTTGCTTAAAAAAAAAAATCAAAACTAAACAACCACACAACAAAACCCAAACCTCAAAATCTTACTTTAGTAGAATAGATGGCTCTGATATCTTCATTTATTTTTAGGTTATCGGTGAAAATTAAACCCTTGGCTCTCAGTAACAGATCTTGAAAGGAAGAGGAAATATTTCAGGAAAAACTCATGCTTCTGCTAAAAAGACACCTTTTTACACTTGGTTATTGTAAAGTTGCTTTTGACATTGCAGTTTGATTTTTAAATACCACCTCGCTTGGTTATTCATCATAGCTAAAATTCTTCCTCAACAGCATTGAACACAATTATAAAATATAACTACGATGGTAGTTTTAGTATTGATAAAATATTGAGGTGGGGCGGGGAGTGGAGAGACATGCAAACTGTAGATGAAACAATTTCGTATGTAATAATCAACTCAGCAACTGCTTATTTTTATAGTTACAATGAGATTTTAAAATGTTTTTTTCACATCTGAAGTCGCTGTTCTTGCTACATAATAGACCAAGCTAGTAACTGAAACACAGGCTGCAGTGAGATGTTCCCCAAATTAGAAGATTCCTGTAGTGTCTCTTACAAGCCCATATTTTTCACAGGCACTTCCTATGGACAAACCACCAGTGACATAGAAGCATTACACCAAGCATACCATCATATTGATCAGTCTTTGGAAGACACTGATGAGCAAAAACTGCATGATTCTGCAGTGGCAGTCTTGGAATGCTTAGTGCAAGGTGTTTCACAAAATAATGACATCTATTCAAAAAACACGTCAACTATCGAATCAGGTAAATACCTTAAAGGAAGGTAGGTATTGTACAAGCATGTAAAATGAGTGATCTAGTAACGTCTTTAATATTCCATTTATGAAATATTTTTAAAAGTTGTCCTTTTTACAAATATTTTTCTAAGTTGTTTTTGTTTGTTTATTTGTTGTGTTTCTTTTATATTCCACTAATTAGATTTACCTACTGTGGAAGAATTGATGAAACCAATTAAAGGACATTCATGTAATATCAGAGGTTTTGATGTGGAGTCTGAAAGGTATTTATTTAAGAAAGCATTTTAGGAATTGTAATAACTTAAGTCCATTAACTATTTGTGAAAAACAGTTTACTAAACTCATTTGTCTTTTTGCTTAATTAAATACTGAAATATCATTATGTCTTGCACTGGCATTATGGCATTGGCAGTGAATTGTAAAATGAATATACAGGGTTAATTGGTTTAGACCAGCAACGTTTGCCAGATCATTTGAAGGAGTGTTCCTCACTCTCACAGCTACCACAGCTGGGATCTCTGCTTTCCCAGTCTTTTCTGCTCTTTCCCCTTCCTCATACATGGATTTCACCCCACATCCACAGTGACGTCCAATGATAGGACAAGGGGCACTGGATGCAAACTGGAGCATAGGAGGTTCCATGTGAATATCAGGAAGAACTTTCTCACTGTGAGAGTGACAGAGCACTGGAACAGGCTGCCCAGAGAGGTTGTGGAGTCTCCTTCCCTGGAGACATTCAAAACCCGCCTGGATGCGTTCCTGTGTGATGTACTCTAGGTGACCCTGCTCTGGCAGGGGGGTTGGACTAGATGATCTTTCGAGGTCCCTTCCAACCCTAGAATTCTGTGATTCTGTGATCCTGTTTTAGCTCTCCAACCTCCATAATCTAAGACCAAGTCCTGTTATTCTGCTTAATCTTACAATTCTTACTAACACGGGCTCCATACCTCCTTCTGGTTTGCTCCAACTGTTGTATCTAGATCAGAAAACACAGGCCCTAGAACTGTCAGACATAGGTTATGCTTAGCGAATGTGTTCTGGGAGCTTATCATGTAGGTGCACCCTGCAGAAATTACCTTATTAATTGCTTTATTAGCATTAATTGCGTGCTTGCAGCTGTTCATCTTGTAGCTGAGTTTGGTACCTTCCGAAAAACAGTCACTGCTGGGAAATGGCTCTTGTTCCAGTGTGGGTGTGAATCTCTGTAACTAAATCTGCAAGGTTGTTCTTAAAAGGAGCCTAGTGGCTCAAGCAGTCTTTACAGCTGATACCTAAGGGGAAAATGGCCTGAATGATAAAAAGGCAAAGGGCAAAACTCTTATATGGGACTTTATTTCTTTCTCTTGTAGTCCTGAGAAACTGGTAAGCAGCACAGCAAATGACCTCATCAGCCACTTGCCCTTTAAAGAGCACCAGAATAATACAGTTTGGGAGACAAACTTGTTTGAAGAAATTAACAGAGAAGAGAGCATTGTTCTGCAGACAGCTGTGAATGACAACTTTCAGGGGGTGACTGAGAGAGAAATTCAGACAAGTGAAGTACAACCTGATGTACTAAGAGAAAAAACAGTGCAAGATGCTCTGCTTTCACAACAAGGCAACAAAACTAAACAGGTAAGTAATATCAACCAGATTTTTATTGTATGGAAATAAATTTTAAATGTATATATTTTTAGACTGCATGTCATTTGATTATGCTCTGATGTTTAGAAATTGAAATGCTGTTGCTGTGTTTTCTTGAAACTCTCATGTTACCATTGCTATTGTTAGAGGTAGCCAAATCCATGGATTTTGGGACCAGTGAGATTCTTCCTGCCCCAACTTCATACGTGCAAGGCTGCTGTGGTTCCATGTCCCCAGCTCAAGCTACTAGCAAGTCTGAGCATGTGTTCCCATTGAGGAGACATGTATAAACACACTCAGGCTCAGAATAGAGAGCATGCTTACAGAGAGAACAGTTAGAAATACCAATAAGCATATAGGAAGACTGCAATGATCAATGTAGGGCTTAGTCAGATGATTGTGCTCACCAGCAACATGGTCATGTTACCAGTGTTTTTAATCTTATTTTTCCTCTATTTCCCACACTTGTTCCTACTTGATCCACCTTTACCTCTCTCTTTACCTAGTTTCTGTCCTTTTCGTAGACATCCTGTAAGTTTTGCACATTCTCACAATCCTCCCAGGCATTCCATAACAAGATTTACACAATCCCAAATCTTCTCCTTGTATCCCCAATTTCTCTTCTTGCATCCCCTAAATTAGCCCCACACTCCTTTACGCAATCACTGCTTCCGTCTGCAAGGCATTGCAAGGAGAGAGGTAGTCTGGCTGATTCATCCTGGTGAAATTCCACCAGGACCAACAGGCTAAGCTTTCTCATTTGCTGCTCTTAGGAGTTATGTGCTCCAGTTTTAAGAATCAAGTTTAGTAGGGTTCCTCTACCTGCCGTTGTTCCTCTCTTCATTGCTGGATTTCTGTGTTCACTGTGATTAGTCTTTAGTCACAAGTTACCTGCTTTGGTAAAGTAAAGATCCTGTAATGTAATACAATTTCTGAGAACAATTAAACAGAGCCAGTACAAAATACTTGCACTATATATACTTCTGAAGTAATAAAATTCTGTAAAATAACATACTATTAATTTGGTTGAAAATAATGCTTCTTGCCGCCCCAGTCTTAGAGCTGTTTAATTCTGGTAACTGGTTCTGTGTTCTACTATTTAGTAGTGAAAGCTACTTTCAGATTGCACTTGGAGCCTAAAACTTGTTTTAAACAAGTATGCTCTATTACAGGCTCTTCCATCTTGTTCCTTGAAGGATGAAAGATCAGAATCAATGACAACTAAACCAATGTTGTACAAGAATATCAGAAGTCCAGCATCTTTGCATAAAAAGAAATCTTCATATGGTACTCCTGGGGCAATTAGAAGTTCTGGGTATGGGAAACCCACTTCATTCTCAAAACCATCTTTTCCAGTTAATGAAAAAAAAACACCAAAAGAAACTTTCAAGAAGACCAATGTGAAAGCCAGAAGTCCTGCCAAAAGACCTAAAGGTAATTCTATCATAAGAAATCTGAATTTTAAAAGCCAGAGAGCTTTGCTATTCGTGCTTCACATTTAAAAAAAAATTCAAAATATTGTAGTGATTTTTTTTTCTGTATCAGCATGAAGTTGCTGGAAGAGAGACTTTTAAATAAAGCTTTGCACTGTAGTCTTGTTATATTTCCACTCGCATATACCACCACTATGTTTGAGACTTACCTGTTGTTCACTAGTAGTACCAAAACAATAGAAAGAGCTGGTGTTCAGAAGTAAGTATCTACAAGTTACATTTTTTCATTACAGTAAATGCAAAGATTTGCTGACACACTAACTTCTGTGTGATGCTGAATTTCTGTTCTCAGCTTCTTTGTACTCTAGGAAAGCAAAGGTTTAAAAGAACGCACTAAAAAGAAAGTCCTATTTTCTGTTCATGTCTCTTGTAGCAGTAAGGAAAGGAGAATACCAATGTAATCCTGTGAAAGCTGAGTTGCAAGTAAAGGACTGAACTTTTTTATTTTGAGATGAAGCCTGAAGAGTTTCATGAGATAATTCAGCTTAGCATCTTTGCAGACGACATTTGCTATCTCTGAGACATGGCAAAATAACTCTACCAATGCCCAGGTTTTAGCAGACTTACAGCATGTAATGCTTTTAAAAACCCTGCAAGTAATGTTGGGAAAAGCAGTTTAGGATTATGTTGCCTGTCTTAGGGAGATGCTTCAGTGGCAGCTGTCAAACTAAGGAACCTTTGTTCCTCAGTGTATTGCTGTCACATGCCCTGGAGAAGAGGGGGATGTGCAGCCAGATGGAGGTGATGAAGTAGATGATGAATACTGAGAAAATGAGGCCACTAGTCTCATTCAAACATGTTCTTCCCTCTTTACCTGTAACCATTCTCCACAGCAGTTTCAGGTGACTTCAGAAGTTAATCTCACCAGGATGCATGCTGCAGGAACCTCTATGGCTAGGAAGACAATGGCATTGAATCAATTCCCTAATCATCAGTGCTAAGGGATCACCTCTGTGAGGGCATAGTGTCAGAAATGTAAAAAGTATTAAATTTGGAAAGTGATCATTGCCTGTTTGTTTTCAGGTATAACATTCCTACCAGGAGCTGTTAGCTTAAATTGCTACTGGCAGAAATGAATTGGTAGTTGTAGTTACTATCTGCATTTCAGAAGAGTAAGGTGTGAATAGTTCCATGTATGTTAGTTGCTATCTAGGGGGAACTTCCCTGATTTTTAATTTACAGTCAAATTTCTGTTTGATGAAACAAATAGATGCTGCATGTCTTTGTATGCTATCTGCACTCCAAAGTCCATTTTGAAAATTGCTGTCTTATCTTCACCCTAGCTTGAACAATATTGTGTTTCTGTATACTTGGATAACTGGCCACTTTTTGAGCAGAGAACTGAGGTTAACCTGTTCTATGAAAGATTTATCATTCAGCTACGTGTTTCAGTTGTTCTCTTGGGTTTTGTTTTATTTTGTCATCAGTTTTGCATTTAAAAACAACTACAGTGTTTTCCATAATGTCTCATTGCTCTCAATTTTCTATAATTAATTCAAAATTCAGATTGTAGAATACTTCATTTATATGCCTAAGGGACGGATCATATGAATAGATTTTTTTGAAAGGACATTAAATTCTGAATTTAATTTTCTCCTATTTTATTTTCTGCCTAAATGAAGAAGCCTTATTTGCTACTAGGATAGTAAGATCTGCAACGAATGAACCAACTCCGAAGGGAAGTATTAACAGAGTTATGTCTGGCCAATCAGTTGTTAATTATCTTGGACACCAGGCTATGGATTATTGCAAGCAGTATCAGCATGTAAGTACTAATCAGTGATGTTCCTAATTATAGGATGTACAACTTGATTTGCAAGTTGTCAAGACTTCTAACAATTATCACAAGATTGGCAAATGCTGAAATATTGAATAAAAACTTCCGTTTAGTCAAATACTAGTTTTTGCTTTTAAAAATATACAAGTATAATCATACTGCTTTTGAGTTGCTTGCATAATTCTATTACTTGGGTGGTTCTATATACTTAAAGTTGGAATGCTTAATAATTTCTAGAAAAGGGGAAAATTTTAAATAAAACTTTTAAGTAAAAATATTCCGTTACGAATGTTAACTAGTACTAATGTTTGGGGATTTTTTTTCTATTTGCATTGCATTTACTATTTAATAGTATCTTCTGACTTCTCCAAGATGACTGAAAGTGCAGTACCATGATGGATTTTCCTTCTTTCTTATAAACTGTATAAAACCTTGTTCATTGAGTACCTAAGTTGTTACTGCTTTTCAAAAAGTAAGATACATAATAGAATAATTCTGGTAGCTGTGTAGTGGCTCTCATATAAGAGGTGGGTTTTTTTCTTCTTGTTTTTTTTTACTTGTTTTCCTCATACAGATCTTGGATATGAGAAAGTAGCTCATTAAAGTAAATTCATGATGTTTTGCTATTAGAATGTTGGGCTTTTTTTCTTTTCAAGTGCCTCATGTGGTTGCCAAGAGTCAGACAAGCCAGTTAAATAAAGTTGATGAGTGGAATTTCTGGTAAACAATCAGCTCAGTGTAATGTTTCCCTGATTTTTTCTCCTCATTAGGATGTATCTTTTTCTCCTATCAAAAGTTGTGATAGAGAACTGTATTTGTTAAAACGAGTGCAAGTTACAGAGGAGGACCTGAACTCGGCTCGTGATTTGATTCAACAGCTAACTAGCATGGTTTCACAAAAAGAAAAAGAAACAGAGACAAAGATAGTAGAATTGAAAGCACAGTATGAAAAAGAGCTTGCTCGGTTGGGTCAGGAAAACTATGTTCTTCAGAGTAAGGTACTTTATCATCTTGTATCCCACTACTATAGAACAGGAGAAACACTGCCTTTGAAAATTAAATTAATTTTACACACACACAGATAGTTTGTAAATGCATACCCACTGTTACATGTATTGCCCATAAGACGTGATCTTTTTTTTTTTCTATAGAGAGAAACTATGTTATCATGAGTTCCTTTAGTTTGCTATTTTGAGAGTTGTGCAGCAGGTTTTTTGCAAAGATTTAACTCACTATTATGTAAAAAAAAAAAGATATTAACAGATACCACTTGTTATATAGATAAATACGATATATTGAGGTACTGGGATTTTTTTTATATGTTTTTCAATGTTGTGTTTCACCTATGTGGCATATTTCCAGGGTTATTCCACTATACTCTCTTGTCTAGATACATAAGAATAGAAGAGGGAGGGTGAAACTTTCTTAACCTTTCCCAAACTTTTTATACTTTATTCCTGTTCTGTAATGCTTCTGTAAAACTTCAGTAAGATTGGCTCATTGGTCTGCTTTCATATCTGAATGAAAAGATTGACCTATTTATATTATAAAAGTGTAGTCTTGTAGAGCATTCCATGTTGCTAACAAAATTTTCTTATTAGTTGCGTGTCTTTTTCCTTCTGAAAGTTAAGAAGTATGGAAGAGCTGACTAAAGAAAATAGATGGACCCATCATACAGAAACAGTTCCTGTCACTGCAGAGAAAATGGCACAAATACAAAAAGAAATTGAAGATCAAGAGGTCATTATTCAAGGTTATCAACAGGTATACCATACAGCATATTAAGCAGTGTTCTAGCCAGTTTCAGAAACAAAATGGTTACTACTTTTCTGCTGAAAACAATTATCTTGCTATCTCAAAAGTGGACTAAATTTAGGCGTGAGTGTCAAACATGTATTGCATATTTTAAAAGTATTTCACACATGGTCTAGTTTGGGCTAAGTTTTTCCACAATTCCATGTAACTGTTCTAAATGGTAAAAATATGCTGACTTGTCCACTGAGAACTAGGAAAATGCTTTATGGCCACTGAAGCACCACAAACTTTTTGCCTCAAATGTTGTAGAAAACTAGTCTTTTTAAGCTATACTGGAAATCTGGAGGGTTCTGTTTTTAAGGTGTTTTCACAGGATCTGAGCAGCTGATTTCAAGGAAAACTTATTAGTGTGCTGATTTTTATTACTTAGTCAAGTGTAGAAACAGATAATGCAAACTTAATCCTTTTGAATACTTGCAGCTGTAAAATTACGTAGATTAGTTTAACCGTCTTCCATCTGGTACTCAGCAGCATTCTTTGTATAGGCACAACATCTTGCCAGTATGGCTGTGAGCATCCTGAGCCAGTGATGGTTTGTGTCCACAGGATTAGAGTGTGGGCAGGCTGAGCTCTGATCTGTCAGCACCCATCCATGTATGAGCTTTTTAGAATATAGTTGGGATAGCTTTGCAGAGGAACTGGCCTCGGTTTTCCAGAGAGAACAGACACTCAGACAAGATTGTAGAGGTCACTGTATACTACCTTAGCATAAAGATAATGAAAGTAGATATCCATTTTAGAAACTTAGTAATAAAATATTTAGTGTTTGCTTCCACTGTTTCAGTAGGCAAACTATACAAGTCATAGACAATTGTTTTTGAACTGGACAGAACAGTGATTTATGAATATTCTTTAACTTTGTCTGTCTCATCTTAGGAAAATGAGAGGTTATACAAACAGACAAAAGAGCTACAGATCCAAAACAAAAAAAATGAGGAACGAATGTTTAAGGAGAATCAGTCTTTAATGTCTGAATTAAGAGCCATAAGGTAGGATTATTTAAACACCCAATCTAAAAATCTTTGGAGTTTTCAGCTGTGTTTATTATTCTTATTTATGAAGAAACACTGGAGTCTGTCAGATGCACATTTTTCAGTGTTTCTTGGGTTTGTGGTTTTTCTTTTGAGTATTGATTTATATTGATTATGGACACTTAATTCTTAGTCTTCTTGCTAATGGTGCAGACCTGTGGGAAGACTGGAGTCTTCCATTGGTGGATTATTTCAGTGCTAAAATTCAATATTCTTACTCATATTAGAGTGTAATTAATACATGTGCTACTGGTATTGGTTCTGGTATTACGGCTCTGCTCATGTGTCAAAATGTTTTGATACTGCTGTAAGATACACAGTAGACCAGGGGCCACAAGAGATCCTGGTAGTGGAGGAACTGTTAGATTCACTGTAGGTCCCATAAGATTTGCATTCTATGCTAGCAACGAGGAAAAAAACCTAGCAGTTTTGTTAGATGTTAGTTAGCAGTTAGAGATTATTTCTAATTTAAAAATCTTTGCCACAGAGAAGTTCCACTGAGGCATAGTAGGTTTTGTTACCCTCCCTTGTGTAGTCCTAACAACCAAGTTGTGCAAGGCGAGCAGATTTCACCTTACAGGTGAAATTTTTTTGGTATAAAGATGTACTGCATAGTTGCTTCTTTCTTTGTTTTAAGCCTCCACAGATTGACTTTGTAGTACCATTTTGGGGGAGGTTGTGTTTGGTTCTTAGTATGCCACTGTTAGTACACCAAGTCACTGCATTGCATAAATGTTTTTGCTGTGACCATTTAGAGAAAAGCGAGAGAAGACTAATGATATCCAGTCATGGACGATGCAGGATTCTGAACCAGCCAGAAATCAGAATTTCACAGAATTGATTTCAGAGCTTCGAGCAGCACAGGTAGTTGTTATATACCAAACCTGGTTTTCATTTGTTAGACCACAAATTAAAACCTGCTTCTTCCTTTTTCTTTTTCATTTTTTTCTTTTTTTAGTTAAACAGACAAGCAAACAACTGGGTAAGTAGATAAGAGGATCCGAATCTAGTGAGCTTCGGGACCAGTGGAGGCATTCGTGATCTCACAGAGCTGATCTTGAGCTCTTGAAACTCCAGGGTCTCCCCTAGTTCCAACCTCGTAGGTGCTGCTGCTACACATCCCTGTCCTTAGGTCCAGCCTGTAATGGGACTGAACAAAAGATCCAAAGATGGAGAGAGACACTAAGACAACACTAACATGGTCAGGCACACATAACACAGAGAGCAGTGCCTTTGCTCACACCACAGAAATACAAACAGTACCCTTGAAAACACAAGGAGCGCATACAGACTGGTCCTGTTCATAAGATCAGGATGGGAGTTCACTAGCAGTAACACAAATACATGCACATGCTGGCCATTGCTGGCCCTAGACACTTAGTCTATTTACTGGCTGGGCCCAAAATCTCAGCCCCTGCAGTGGCTGCTCCTTGTAGTTGGTCCCTAGGACCAAGGGCCTCCATCTCCAGAGGCGACACTGAGACCTTTTGTCTTACTTAGTCTTGAAATTTGCTAGTGATCACACATAAACAGCAGAGAGCATGCAGAAAATGGCAAGAAATAGGATGTAGTAGGATGAGCTATTGGAGAATACATTTGTCCATTTGAGCTACAGTCTTAAGTCTTAGAAATAAGTAAACCCATTTTCTTTACTGATCCTCTCAAAAGGCAAGAAGTTTCATACTCCTAAGACAATTATGTAAGACTTATTAAAAAAAAATATTTTTTTTATGTTTAGCTTAAGTTTTCCCATGCTCTGCTATAGTAAGACCTGAGAATAATACCAAAATTAGAAAACTGCATTGCTGCTGTGGTCTGATGCAACTGTTGCAATTGTATCATCTTCTGGTGAAAAACCATGTTCAGGTTTTTTGTATGATAATGCTTGTTCAGTTCTTCTTGTTTTATTTTCTGTAAAACTCAGAAGGAAGAAACTAAATTACAAGAAGAGATAAGACATCTCAAACAAGACAAGCAAGCTCTTGAGGTAGACTTGATACAAGCAAAGAAAGAGAGAGATTTAGCAAAAGTCCAGATTGCAGCCACATCAGGTAAAGCACCTTAATTTTGATGAATAATTTTGCCTAGTCTTTGCTTCACTAAATAAATATGTAATTAAAACTTGTTTCTTATTAAAATATTTGGTCAAATACATCTAGACTGTTTCCAGATATTGTCTAAACTAACAAAAGCATAGGGTGAAACATGCTACAGTACCTTTTGCACTCTATTCAAAAGCCTTTTCTTGTATTCAGCCAAACTGTTGTTAACTGTTAAGTTTGATTTCTTGCCCATCTTTCACTCGGCATTGAAAACACTTTCATTTATAAGACAACTCTTTTCATAAGAAAGTATTTACTATGTTGCATCTTAGTCTCCTATTTAGATCTTGCCCATTTTTTACCTATAACTTACGCCTTGTGACTGTTTTACAACATTATTATCAGAACTCTTTCCAGTTTGACTTTACCTTTCTTAATGAGAGAGGGGCAGAAAATGGATTCTTTCACTTCCGATTATCAGGCATCGCAAGTGCTGAGAGCTATAAGATTTACCTCCATGTCTCCTCAAAATGCTTGATCCCTGAAAGGAAGGAGTATGGTCAATACATACCTAAGCATATATTCTATATTGTCATCCATGTTGTTACTGAAAATTTGTTTACTGGAATGTGATCATGAATAGATCCCACTGAGATCCTGTTTTAAATAGTTTTCATGGTGAACTGTGAGCCATTGAGTACTACTATATATGAGAGGAAAGGTTTGGGTTTTTTTCAAATACTGTTGCATTTAAAATCCTAATTAGGGTCTGGTTTTAAAATGTTACTGCAGTAACAGGATTGTCAAAAGAGTAAATGTATGAAACGTGCTGAGAAGGGAACTGTTGACTAATTACTACTTCAATACATAATTACTAATGAAACAATACTAAGGATATTTGATTCTTGTAGGTGAGAAGTCTTATGAATTTAAAGTTATGGAAGAATCATACAAACAGGAAATTACTCATTTAAAAAGACGAATTCAGTGGTATGCAGAAAATCAAGATCTTCTGGATAAAGATGCAGCCCATCTTAAAGATGCAAGACAAGAAATTGAGAAACTAAAACTAGAGGTGATAATATCTAGCTTTATCTAAGAAGTTGGAGTTTAAAATTATTTTGTTTCTAGTGATGAATATAGTGTAAATCTGTCCTTTATAATAATCCCTTTCTTTTTTTCAAGAAAACACATGTAAACTCTTTGTAAGCTTTAAATCAAATGTGGAGTCCTTACATGCAAAATTGGTATTACTACATATGCAGTGAGAATCACAAGTGCAGAATGTTTAAATATGGCTTTGCTTATATAGGACATCTTGGTGATGCTTCTGGAAACAAAAGTAATGTGTTTTCTTAACATCTGCAAATTCCTAGACTAAGAAAAGGACATTGTTACACTATTGTTACACTATTGTTACATAAACAACTTGGCACATCCCTCTTGTCATTCTCTTTTCCTCCTTTTTACTCCATAGTAGCATAGGCAGCACTTATATTTTCTCTTAAATACCAGTTCTAAATTCTTTCTTAGAAAAGGAGGGAGGAAAAAGCCAAACCACTTGAAATATAAAACAAGCAAAATTAATACATGAATCTTGAATACATCTGAGATTTGTGTTTGCTTGTCAATAGATTTGACTTAGGATTCACAGAAATGAAGAATTTTACCAGTGATAAAATATAACTGTTGTTGGAATTTTTTCATGGTGTTTTACTAGAGAGATCGCAGGTTTAAAGGAGGTGCTTCTGAAGGAGCAGCCAGAGAAGGAGATCCCATATCAAACTTTGATCAACATATCATTGCTGTGAAAGAAAATATTTTTATTTGCATCTTCTCCAGGATGGATTGGTGTTTAAAAATAATTAAGAGCTTTGACTTCATAGAAACAAATTGGTCAAATTATGCTGACATAAAAGCATTACTTGTGCTAACATTGCCAATGTGAGAGAGAAATACTTCCAACTATGCGAGGTATAATATCCCTGTACAGTGGTCACAGTGGCTGATAAAGGTAGGAAATTCAATTTTAGATTAAAGCTTTGAGTCTTCATGGTCAGACATTATGGGAGTGCAGGAGCATTAGCTATCCAGTTCCTCCCTCTGATCCTGAGAATCAGGAATTTAGGCACAACATAACATTGCTTTTTGACTGTTTCTATATCTCATCACAGAGCATAGCCTTGCAAATCACAGACTATTTCCTTAACTCACCCTGAATACATGTAATGCATTGTAGTGCTTTGTATTATACCTTATTAATCAAGCCTGCATACTGAAAGTATGGGATACAGAAGCAGATTTACTGGTCTGAAGACCAGAATGTCCTAGAGCTGAAGTTCTCTTCTGGATTTCCATAGCTAGTTTCAGCTCTTTGGCCTGAAGTGGCTTGAAGAAGTTGTAACTTAAAGAACCTGAAGAATCAGTTGGTACAGAAATTATTATTACAAGTTTTAAAATTGCAGAATTTTTTCATTATATTGTGTGTGTTTCAAATGCTTGCTTTTGTACTACGGGACAATGTCTCAATATATATTTATTTTTTTCTTATAAATTGGATAGGTAGAGAGGCTCAGAGCTGAAGCTGGAGATCAGTGTGTGCAACAGAAGAAACGTTTGCGAGACAGAACAGCAGATGCTAAAAGAATTCAGGATCTTGAGCGACAAGTATGCAATAATAGAACTGTGTTCCAATTAACCTTTATTTCAGATAAGGTCTCTTTCAACACTTATCAGCTCTTTCGTAAAGATTGAATGAAACCTGTCATTGAATGACAATGAATGACATTGAATGAAACCTGTTTCATTGAATGAAACCCTGTGATAAAGTAACTTGTGGTATGGAACACTCAACACAAAAAGCTTTGCAGCTTTGCAGCTTATTTACTTATGAGGGGCTCTTCTGCTACTATGTTCTAATAAGCTATTTACTGATATCCCCTTTAAAATCCTTTAACATTAAAGTACTGTTTACAGTTTCCTAGAAATAGGCAAGAGGGCAAAAGTACACACAAGCTTGCTGTTTATCTTTTAAGACCCCTTCTGTCTATATTCACTAATCCCTTAACATTGTAACCAATTTCAAGCAAGTGGATTTAAGAGTAGGGGCTTACATTTCATTGGATTCCTACAAGATTCATAAAAACTGGGAGAGTAGAGACCTCAAAATCCCTGTTTCTACTGAGGAAAAGTCAGGTAGAAGTGGGTCTCTGAATTTTAGGAGGTGGCAGCCACATTTGGTAGGGATGTGGGACAAATGGGAAAGAGCCTCTGCAGTACTCTAATGCGAATATCATCCACGGATAAAAGAGGGGCTTATTAATCTTGCATGCAAGGTGTCATTTTTATTTTATTGCAGACTTCAAAATAAAAGGCATATAATCTGTTATTGGGAGAATAATTTCAATACTGTTATGGATTCTCTCTGTAACAGTTGGAAAAGTAGAAAGTGAATATAAGTCTAGAAAAAAAGCAAATAACTTCAACAGTATTAAGAGCCATATAGAATTTAAGTGCTAAGAAATTAAATAAAAGGTCCATTTAATGTAAGACAATCTGAAGACTAGAGCAATATTTTGTTTAAGATTATGTATAAGTCAATCAGTAAGAGATGATGGGTCTTGCTTTTCTGTAAAAAATAACATAAATGTAAACAATGTAAAAAAATTCTCAACATACACGTCTCTAGTTTTTATTCTTCACCCAGCTTACATGGATGACATTTGCTAACATTCTGTCACTTATTTCAGTTCACTTTTCATTAGGACTTTATTTTTTGTTTACTTCTGACTTAATTTTCTTTTTGATAGATCAAAGAAATGGAAGGAATTCTAAAAAGAAGGTATCCCAATTCTTTGCCTGCTTTGATTTATGCTGCTGCTGCTGCTGAGAAAACTAATGATCTTTCAGCTAAATCAAACACAGCTGATTTTTTGGAGAGAAGAATAAAAAAGTTAGAAACAGAACTTGAAGGTAAAGATGATGAAGCTAAAAAAAGTCTCCGTGCCATGGAACAACAGTTTCAAAAAATAAAGGTAAAAGTTGGAGTCTTGTTGTGTAGCCTGCTCCACAAGTAACAGTCACAAGGTCACTGTGGTCGAATACAAGCGTAGTGGTGAGAACTGAAGGCAAAGACCACATTCAAGGGAAAAAATATCCAAAAAATTTATAGCCAGAATTTCAGCAGGTTCAGCGCCTAAGATAAAAAGAACATTGGAATTGTTAGAGTAGTATTGAAACAGAGGACAAGTTCCTGAGGCATAATAATTTTATACAATTTAATAATAAGTTTATACAATTAGTTTATACAATTAACAATAAGACAACAACTTAAACAATAAGTTTATACAATTAAGATAAGTGGATTTCATCTAGTGGGTCAGAGTAGCTGCTTACCTAATTCCTTGCTGTACCAAAGGCTGTGGTTTCAAAGGACTGCTGACTGGGCATTTCTGCAGGGAATATTTGGGAACATAACATTCTATCCACAACTTACACGATAGAGAGATGTGTTAGGAAGCACAGAAGTCTGGCATTTTACTTCAAGGAAAAGGTGAGCTGCACAGGTGCTTAATGAGCAGGAAAGGAAAGCATTGGCCAGTTGTTCCTCCTTTTCTCCGTGTGAGTAACTCATCAGGCTATCCA
This sequence comes from Aegotheles bennettii, assembly GCA_013398125.1. Taxonomy (NCBI): domain Eukaryota; kingdom Metazoa; phylum Chordata; class Aves; order Caprimulgiformes; family Aegothelidae; genus Aegotheles; species Aegotheles bennettii. The sequence continues at coordinate 273,628 of VZRW01001588.1, forward strand.
GGCTATTAAGAAGTGTTAGGTTTTCTTCAGCTCGTTAGGAAGAAAGATTCTATGTCTCTCTGAATTCCTACTTCCATTCATACTTAAATAAAAATCTGTCCTGTTGAAATACAAGATGTTTTTTAAAATGTGAAGTACAATTTTAAGGCATGTGATGGCAATGTTTGCAAACTGACACATGGCAAATATGCAATGACAGATTTAAAAAAGAATAAAGACTTCTTGCTATATTAAAATAAGATGTTACTTTGCCTGTCTGAGTTCATAATATCTGAAGGGAACTCAATTATATAAAAATGAAATAGTTTCTTGTCGATTAGAGTTTCTTTCCCATAGTTACTGCATGTGAATTACACTGTGAGTAAGGATTACATTGTAGTAAATGTTTTTGTAGTAAATGTTTTGAGTAATTCTGTTTTACAGTAGACTGAAGTTTGCTTCATGTGTTTTTTTCACTCACTAATTTCTGAACTGATTGAATAGTATTGTTAGTAATACTGATGTGTATCCTGTCTTGTGAAATCTTGCTTCAGATGTGCAGTAACTTTAAATAGGAACTCATAATAAAAGTACACTGGAGAACTGCTTTTTCCTCCCCTCCTCTCACTCCCCTCCCTTAGATCCAGTATGAGCAAAGACTTGTGGAGCTTGAGCAACTACTTGCGTACAAATTTATAAGTGAATCGCCAAAACTGAATGGTGATAAAGCCAGTTCTACAGAACTTGAACAGGAGCTTCAGAATCTAAGGACGACCCATCAGATCACTGTTAAAAACCTCCAGACAGAAATTGAAAACCTTAAAAGTCAAAATGCCCAATTAAAACTCAGAAGTAAAAAGGATAATAAAGACTCAGAGTCCACAGACTCTCAAATGAAACAAGGTAACACAAGAGACAGACTGTTAAAATTAAATGAAGAACTGGCCACCAAAAATAGAGAAATACAAAACCTTACAAAAACTGTAGAGAAGCTTCAAAAAGAAAGGATGGTAATGTTGTCTGACAATAATCTGAGAAATAAAACTGATAAGGAAAACTCTACAGAGATCTTGAAAAAGAATACCTCGGCAACAGATAAAAGGAATTCCAGCAACAGCGAACCCTTTCTAAGCATTTTCAATGATGACAAAATATACCAACCGCATACCTTTTCTGAGTCTAATATCTCGGAAGTTCGGCAAGAAAATGCACAGCTGAAAGAGGAGCTAGAAAGATTGTCTCTGGAAATGAACCAGCAGAGGGTGAAGTCTCAGGCAGCACTGGCTTATTCGGAAAATAACATAAGAAGGTAAATGCTCAACACGTTCCTTTAAAAGCCTTGTTAAAGTGTTGGCTGATACAGGATTCAAGTGACACGTTAACATGCCAGCCATGGTGAAGCTAGCTTATACCTGGCCAATGTTCTCTGTAAATTTCATGTTTACTGTTTGTTTTTTTGGTTTGGGGTGTTTTTTTGGTTGGAGGGGTTTTTTTTAGAGAGGTGCACTGGCATGATTCTTTCTACAGGCAAACCTATACTAATACTTCTTATTAATGCCTTAATTCATCATAGTTTTGAGTAAAAAGATCTCAGTATGCATAGTTGCATTGTAGGTGCTTTCTATTTGTGTTGTACAGCATTAATATTTGATACACATACTTGCCTTCAAACTGGGGTATGATTTCAGTGGGATTTACTTGACCAACTGTAGAAACTTTACACTTCACCTAGTCTCTTTTAGATCCCTTCATAGTCCACATAGAGGAAATTGGCATGTTTAGATTGAAACACATTCTGTTCTAAAATAGATAGCTGAAATTGGACAGCTCCTTTTTTTAATAAGAGGAACCAAAAAAGGTGATGGGCTGAGTTTTCTGTTTCTAGCTGCCTGTAGTTAAATGTGACACATACCCAACGTTGTAGGCTTCCCACCCCGTCATCCCTCCTGAGCAGCAGAAGTAATGGTGGTGCTATCTTGCAAGGTTTTGTTATGAAATTTCAAAGACATGCTGCCTTTAACGTTTCTGCTATTTTATATGTTCAAGTGAGAAACTTAGCATTTTTTTAAGAACTGTCTGTAGCTGCTTTACTGTATCTTATTTTCCTCTCACTCTGTTCAGGATACAGGAAGACACAGCAGAATACATCGCATCTCTGAAAGCTTCCCATCAGAAGGAGGTGGAGAAGATCCTTTGCCAGCACGCAAAGGAGCATTCTACTTCTAAAGTAGCTGAACTAAACAGCAGAGTTTCAACACAAGAGGTAAGATACAGTAGATACATTCATCATATATAGATGTCTGTTTACGTTATTCCTTTCTAGATTACTATAAACTTTATATTTCTTTGAAGTAGGATCTGTTGTTTTGAAAATGGGCCTGTGCCTCTGTATTCACAATCAAACAATGGCTGAGGTTTGAAGGGAGCTCTGGAGGTCATCTTGTCAACCCCCACTGCTCAAGCAGGGTCACCTAGAGTGAGCTGCTCAGGACCATGTCCAGGTGGAGGGAGTGTCCAAGGAGGGAGATTCCACAACCTCAGTGAACTTAGAGACCCAAACAAGTGTTTGGTCACCCTCCTAGTAAAGGTGCCTCATTCATCAGCAGGCTCATATTTTCTCTAGTCTTTTGTTTGCCACTTAGGTACTTGCAGAAGCCCTTCTTGTTGCCTTTGCCAGTCTCACCAGATTCAATTCCAACTGAGCTTGGGCTTTCCTAATCACATCTCTGAATGCTTGGAGAGTGTCTCTGTGTTCCTCCCAGGTTACCTGTCCTTGTTCCCATCATCTTTAGGCTTCCTTTTTTATGTTTGAGTTTTGCCAGGAGTTCCTTGTTCATCCATGCAGGCCTTCTGACGTTTTTGCCTGACTTTCTGCTTGGTGGGATAGACTGCTCTTGAGCTTGGAGGAGGTGATCCTTGAAAGTCAACAAGCTTTCTTGGGCCCCCTCTTCCTGCCCCGGGCCCCATACCGTGGGATTCTTTCAAGCAGATCTTTGAAGAGGTCAAAGTCTGTTCTCCTCAAGTCCAGCTTGTTATCATGCTTTTTGACCTGTTCCCTCCTCTCAGGATATTGAACTCCACCACCTCATGGTCACTGTAGCCACGATTGCCTTTGATGTTCACAACTCCAACAAACTCCTCCTTGTTTGAGAGTTCAGTGCCTAGCAGAGCTTCTCTCCTCACTGTCTCCTTTATCGCTTGGGTCAGGAATTTGCCATCAGTACTCTCCAGGAACCTCCTGGATTGCTTATGCTGTGCTGTATTGTTCCTCCAGCAGGTATCAGAGTAGTTGAAGTCCCCCGTGAAGACCTGGGCTGTGATTATATTTGTGCATTAAATTTTTGGGAGAAGTTTTACACGTGGTATGAAGGTAGAAAGAGCTATTGCATTCAGATTGTTTCAGAACTTTTTTTCACTGAGGAATGTAAGTTGAAGATTGAGACTTGTTTTCATATACTATATGTGTACATATGCGCTACTTAACAGTCTGTGTAGAGGATTGTTAAATAGCACATGTGCACATGTGTTAGAGGTAGTATTGTTGATATATGCATCACTAATAACTGCAGTACTACACTACTGATTATATTTTTGGTATAATTTTCCTGTACAGGTCTCACATGTTGTCATGGGCATTCACATTAATGATGACTACTTTTAACCTTTTTGTGTAGATATTAATAAAACATCTCCAAGAACAAATCAGTGAACAGCAGAGACATCAGGAAGCCCTTCTAGTTTCACAAATGCGAGAGGAACTCCTACAAAAAGAGGTATATTTAAATTTGGATTGGGGTACTATACACTGATAAGAGTTTTCACTTTCATCCTTCTGAAGCCTCAAATAACATACAGGAACCAAGTCTTGGAGGCAATATCTTTGTCAGTTGCTTCTACATCAGTTACAGCCAAGAATGCAATATATTTTTCTAATGTGAACAAGAGAACAAAACAACACAGAAGGTGGAACTTTCAACTCCTGTTGTTACTATTAAGTTAGAAATCTCCGACATCTGTATGAAAATTGATCAACGGGTTAATCCAAGTGCTCATAGCCTCTTCTTTGAGAGCTGTGATGGGTAGTCAATAGACCACGGGACTTTTTCTTTATTAAGAGGATATTTTATTATTGTTTTCAAATCCTTTGTTTGGATAAAGCCTTCCTTTTTTCATCCTTCATTGCTATAAAACTGACTTAGACTTGGTTTACTCCTTTGATATCTATGAAACTTGAGGTCTCTTAAGAAGAGAAGGTTAGTTGTAATAGTTCTTCTGGAATTCACTGGTTTGTGAGAGGTATCTAGGTTTTTCCTGATCTTCTACTTCTATTAATAGCATATAATATAAAAATTAAACTTTTTCACGTTTTAATTTTTGGGTTAATACTGTGTAAAATTGCTCTCTGTCTTTTAGCTCAAGCTTTTTGAAATACTGGCTATGCTTTTGGCATTCCTAAAATGTTTCCAATCTTTTATCACTTCCTGGTCAGGAGGAGAACATAGCCTGTCTTAGCATTGTGCCTGTGCTTAATTCACCATCTCCTTGGTGTAGGAACATTGCTAATTTTAACTTCATGTTGATAATACAGTAATTAACTCGCAAAAGTTATTAAAAAGAATTCTATTCTTAAGGGACTGAGAATTCCAGACGTTTAATCTTGTTTGCTGCTCTCACTTAGAAATGAAAGAATTATCAGAATGTGTTTAGTATATTCGTAATCATACAGATATAATTAATCTTAGTCTCACTAAACTAATTCAGTATTTATCTTATCCATGAAAAATTCCACCTCTGTTGTGAAGGATTTATAGACAAGTGAGGGTTTGTAGGGAGAGAAAAAAGATCTCGTATTAAACAAGCTCTGTATTTGCAGAATAATGGCTGAGACTTTGGGTTTGTACTATGAATCTAATGATGCATGTTGCCTCTCCCTACAAAGCCTGTTTCACTTCAGTGACCTTAGTGTACATATCATACTTCCTTCTGGGAAACAGGGCAAAAGTACAAGGAGACAAATGTTATTCAACAGATTTGTTTCTTCTGTGCCTGTTTGCTTTATGGATTATTAATGACAGTGGAGGTTAAGAGGATGGTCATCCTATCTGACCTACGTGTTACAGGCTGAGTTCGAGGTGCTGCCATTTAAGAAAACGAACTGGAGTGCCTTTGTAACAAAAATCACTGCAGAACTTAGCAGAGAGAAATGTCAAAGCAAAAGCCTTGCTTTTGCCCTCTAATATGATTGCCTTGTTTAAATAATAATCTCTGCTGCTTTTAAAAATACATTTTAAGCCTTTAATGGTTACATAAGTTGAGCTGAAAAAAGAAGGCAGCCAAACCTGCAAATGTAATTAGTCAAGATAGGGAAGAGCACTACCATTTGTAATAGGATTGAGACTTCTCTGTCTAAAATGGTGGTACCTCAAAAAAGGCAAGCTTTTTTTCTGAGGCTAACTGGAAGATTGCTATTTGAATATTAATTTCAGAAATGCTGTTCATGGATGTTTTCCATTAACTATATACTTCTCTCGTGTTAACAGCTTGTACGTCTCACAGCTTTGTATTTAACGTAGTTCTTTGTCTGGCAAAATATAATGGAGCCCATTTTCTCCTGGGGCTTTTTCCCCCTCACAACATCTTTCCTGCATGAATTTTTCTTGAATTTAATTATGTACTTGAGATCATACATCAGCCCTTTCCTTCAGTGGGGCAACTCAGCAGACAAGCAGCAGACACTCATCTTCACAGAATTTATGAAACAAAAACTTCTGCTCCTCTGATAAATGTGGCTGAAATTGGCCCACAGGTTCAAAGCTGCTGGAGAAATGGACAGGAAAAATGTAATAACATAGGCCTTGTTATTTTAGAAAACCACATTAAAAAATGGAAATAATAGTAAGCCATCTTGGAGTCACTTTTCAGTAAGAGTGGCAACATCTTATGAAGTACACAATGCTTCCAGCTACTTGAATTCAGCAGCAGAGAGCCAAGGATGGCTGAGTACTTGAAGAGGGTTAGCAGTTCACCGATGTAGTGGGGAAAAGGGAGCTAGGGATTATAATAAAGAATAAAAACTGCAAAGCTTTCACTTCAGTTTAATTAACCACATTAAGACAGTGACCAAAAAATACTTAGGATTTTACATGAAGAAGTATCAAGTTAGTTAAAAGTGGCAAGGGATGAGAATAAACCGGTAAGGATTTATAAGAAAACTTACCTGAATTTCTGGAGGCTTAGGAAATCAGTTGTAAGTCAGTCATTGGTAGCCTCGATTTGACCTGACAAGTACTAGACTAAAGGGGGTTTGTAATCATGCATGTTAGTAGCATGTCTTTTCTTAATTTATGCCTTAGAAATACACCAGTACAATTTATATTTGATCTTTATCGAGGCTGTGAGAAGGGATTGTGTAAGAACATCACAATATTCTCTATTAATTTTTTAGTATGTTTAGAAGTATAGAAATTGACTGTGAATAATCACCTTATAACTTATTATGAACAGGATTGGATTTATCAAAAAGGCCTAGATTTTCATATCCTCAGGCCACTTCTTACAAATGAAAGATCCTAATCTAAGTCCCTGAGCCCTGTGAATTAAGCTTGTGAATACAGGAGATTTCTCTTTTATGTCTTCCTTTCTGCAGCTTTTGAATGGAATGATTCAACAACGCAAATACACTTTGAAAGGAATCTGTCTCATACACTACTTAACATAATGATAACAATTTTCATCCATTCTCTCAAATTGTAGGTGACAAAATTGTTGGAAGAACTGAGAGAGGCTAAAGAGAGCCAGAGCCCTGAAATGAAACATTTCTTCCACCTGGAAAAGAAAATCAAGCATATAGAGACCAGACATGCAGAAAGAGAACAAGAAATTCAAAAGGTACACCAGACTACATCTGCATTTGCTTCTTAAGACCAATTGATTGGTTTAACTGTAATTTTATGCTATTTGCACAGGCTCACTTAGCTCACACTGCAGAGGGGCAAGTACTTTTTGATACAGCCATGGTTTTGTCTTTGGTGCCTGCAGACACAAGCGAATGTAGATGCAGTCCTAGTCAGCAAGTCCTTGCTGTGGTAATTAAGGTTACTTGTGCATGACTCACATACCAGATGCATAACTTCCTTGCAACCCGATCTAAGGAGGCCTTGCTTTTGCAGAAGGTTGGACCACATGGCCTCTGGGAGTCCCTTGTATCTTTCATATTTCAGTTACACAATGAAAGGTAGCGATTGAAAAATTGGCGGGAGTTTGTAATGCAGAGTTTAGGCTATGCTGTATTCCTCAACTGAATCATAATTTTATTTTCTAGTCCTAGTAATCCCATTCAGAAAAGTGGCATTACAAGTATAGAAACAACTTGTAGCAGTCTACCATGTACGGTTTTTAATACCCAAAACAACAACAAAAGGAAGCCTTTATCCTCCACAAACTAAAAATCTTGGATTTTGAAGGTTGGATCTTTGTGATACAACTTCTTATATCTGAAATCTGGTATCCCTTGAATGGGTAAAACAACTTTGTGTTGATTTTTTTCATCTTATGTCATGGCCTCCATCCTGATTTTTCATCTATCTGGTAAACTTCTATTATCTGGAAACAGTTTTCTAGTTTATATAGACTTTTTTTCTCACCGTTTTAATCACTTTAACAGTAATGAAAGACAGTAATGTATTTTAACTTACATTTTACTTCAAATATTTGAAGGACAGCTGGACTGGAAGATCATCAAACCTGTAGTAGCTCTTAGTTTGTGGAGTTTGTTCTGCAGTTTTGAAACCAGATCTCAAGCAATACACTTTTATGTACAGAATTGTTCATGGTAGGAGGTTTTATTCTCTTACATTTCTACATCAGATATCTAATTTTCTTCCCAAAAAGATCTGTGTATAAAATGAGTTACTGGGTTAAGAACAAACCCTGCTGCCACTGATGATTTTATTATTTTTGTTCACATTCTGTCCTGCTAAAGGCAACTGTAGTAGTTACTTTTTTATGCTATTCATTTGCTCTTGTAGAATGTAAGAATTTCTTTACCACTTCTGCAAAGTGTCTGCTGCTGCCTAGTCTGTGATCCATCTCCAGTGAATTCATTACCTGACCTATAGTATTTACTGTGATGTTTTGCAATGCATTTTTTAAAAAATATAAATAATAGTATAGTAACTTCATCCTTCCCGGTGCCACTAGCCTTGTTATGTATTAAGCTTTGGGTTTTGTTTGTCCTAGTTTTGCACCTTTAATCATCTGCAGTGGGGCACCAAACAGTCCCACAAATGACGATAACAAACTGAACAATGCAGAAAAATTAATTGTTGAACAAGGAAATAACAAGTTATCCTTCGTATCAAACTGCAAATACAATAATTATGGCCTTAAACTGATAGAGCTTTCCTTAAAGACTAATACAATTAATAGTGGCGTGGAGATTTTGATATCTTGTGACTCTTTTTATTTTGGGTAATCTAATAGGATTATGCCATGGATTCATGACAAAATTAATTCAAACTTTTATCTGCAGCAGCTTCAAACCTTTGTGACTACAGGGTATTTTCTGATAATTCACAGAGCTTGTGATTTTTAAAGTACAGTAGTGGCCCAGAACACATCATTCAGATTTGGTTTGTTTCTCTTGCAGAGCATTCTTTTAATTAACACATTTAAATGGCAATTCAAAAGGTTCATTTTGATTACAAAGGGTTTTATGTTATATGCTCAGCTTTGTCTTAAATATTCAAACATTTAATTAATTGCTTCTTTGGAGAGGATAAGTTAAATTCTCCTGAGGCTCATTAGTCAGTAAGAGATTCTACCCTTCTGTCACTAATGCAAGTATTTGAAGTAATTTATTGCTGTTGGAATAATTTTTGTAATACTGGGAACAAATTGTTTCCACTTTATGTGAGCACTGAGCTTTGAGACTTAACATCAAGTGTTGGCATGTTTTCGCAAAGGGGCCGTGTTGGCTGAGTTTTGCCTAGGAAGTCACAGTGCTGACTTGCTTCTAATTTGCAGGCAACCCAACTAACACAACATATGACTGAAGCAAGGCAAATGCATGAGGTTGAGAAGTGGCGGAGACTGGCACAACGGAAGAATCAAGAACTGGAGAAATTTCGAGAGGAATTGGATTCAATATTAGATGTTTTACGTGAACTGCACAAACAAGGGGTTGTTATTCCTGCACCTAATTCCAGTGGATTCAGCATGACGGACAGCTGTTGGAAGACATGATTAGGTGGGAGCTGAATAGAGAAGCAGGATTTTAATATTCAAAGTTGTATCTAGAAGATACTATTAAAAATCATTAACACTCATGAATTACATTCTGATCTTACCTGGAATCTTGCTTGTCCAAGGGTAGATTTGCATTGAGCAACACTCCAGTCATATGTACGTCTTTTGTATGTATACATATGTATGTATTTTGTTAGGAATAAAGTTACGTGCAATTTTTAAAAAAATTAGAAATAGTGAGGTTATTCCATAAACTCAATTGCCATTGAGAAATTCCATTTGACGATTTTTCAGAATCTGCACAGCATGCCTGAATATTTTTAACTGTTGTTTGTAAGTTGTCTTATAGTGATTCCTTCATGAACAATTTGAGTAATATGCTGTTTGGCTTGTATTTTTAGTATAAAGAATGATTACTTTTCATTCGGTAGGGCATGAAAATCCTCTTCCTCCCAACATTTTGCTTTTCTCCCTCTGATAAATTAAATGTTCTTTCCCTTATCTTCAAGACCCCTTTTGACTTTGTGACTGATTGGAGGGCTGAACCAGAGCAGGCATTGTCTGCTGATGTTCAAATTCAAACTACTCTGTTTACTTTGCAGGTATTTCCACTGTGCTGCTAAGAATGATGGCAGGGTGATCTAGCTGCATTGTTACAGGGCAGATATGAAAAAGCCTTTCAAATACAGTGCGAGGGTAATTACTGGTATCCCTTTTAAAAGAGAAGGCTGCATTGAGTAATATTTTTACAAGGGGCTGTTGTGGATCTGCCAGAGAACCACCTTCATAGATGATCTTTACAGAATAAAGAGGCCAATCAAATGCGAAGACAAGGTACTAAAGCCCAACTGCAGAGCGATGTTGGTGGGCAAACTTAAAGAGGTAAAATACTGAACAAACTGGAAAAGAGGCTAGGAAGAGACAAAGGAAACTGGCATGCTTAAGCAGGAGTAATCTACCACCCAAATACGGAATGTGGATCTAACTTTCTGCTGAACTGAAAGGCACCATAGCAGGTAACAAGCTGAATGTTAGAGACACCGTTGCTTTTGCCCTCTCCTCTTATGCCCTGCTAGAGTTACAGACCCGTGTAGAGCCTGTAGGATAGCATAAGAGCAATTCCTGCTGCATCACTAATGTGTAACTTAGCGTGCTAAGCTTTTGGTCCCTTGTTTCAAAAAAAGAGATGGACCAACTGGAGGGAAAAGAACTATCAACGGTCTGGAAAATGTAGCCTTGGGAACCGCTGAAGCCACCAGGACAGCCCTGCTCCAGAGAGGTGAGTGGGGAGGGAGAGCGAAGATGGCCATTACACACCTCCTATGAAAAACCTGCTGCTAAGAGGATAGAAAAAAGAGAAACAGTAAGTCAAATCAGAGTAAGGAAAAATCAAAATAGCTATTTGGTGGCTGTAATAAAGTCAGTAAATTACTAGTTTGAGGTCTCAGTGCTGGAATTCCTTAAGAATTTCATAGCACATAAATTGAGGTTGTAGATCAATCAACTATACTTTTATTTAGGGCAAAGAGACGATAAAAGCTAGAATGTACTCTCCAGATCCCTGTAGTACTGGTTGAAGCCAGCATTTAAGTCAAATGTGAAATAGTTCTGGTCTGTGTGTATGTATTTATGGATCGTGCTTCTACAGGGACCAGCAATAAACATGCATTTTAGCTTATACGAGCATGTGACTGAGCATGCATGGACAGTGATCAACAGAGCAGCAAGGCTTTCTTTTTTTTGAGCATATGCACACACAAAGTGAGAGAGTGTATGCACATATATATAGATAGATATAAAAAAAATGGTTGGCACTTACCTTAGTAATCGTGGTTGTTTCATATTTGGATATTTTCAGTATGGATGTTTTGTCCCCCAGTAATGAAGTATTAGTCTGTATTCATAAAATGTGTAAATACAACAATGCTTTGTATTTAAAATATTAGCTACATATTTATATGCCTTGTTTTCTTGATTTGGGACTGGTTTGCAAGTGAAAAGGCTAAAAATGAATAAGTTTAACTTATCATTTATTTCCTGTACAATTTTGCAATACGTGTAACAATGTATTAAAGCGTGTGACCTGAAGTGACATTTTTGAAATGCCAGCAACCCTTGTGTTCCCAGAGAGGCCAGGTCCTGGCTGGAGGACTGCCTAGCATTTCTGGTTGCTGGACACCCTCTCTCTCTCAAATGTATAACCCTTGGGTCATCAAGACAGAGTTACCTTAGTGTTCATAAAGTTCTTTCAACCAGCTGTAAACTTGTATTCAGTTCTCAGCAAATAAACACTTAGTTTGAATTAAATGTCAAGGTCAATTATCTCTCAGTCTAGTTTACTAAACAGGGAGAGTATTACTTACCATTACTTTAAGTTAAAATATGGTTTGTATTGTGTTCTCACATATAGCTATGTAGTTGTATGCTCCATGAAGCATCGTTTTTTAGACACTTACCATGAAGTGGGCACTCTACACACTAACAGACTGTCACTATCCTTGAATGGGTGTAGGACTTGACTTCTCCAAAAAGAACACCATTACAAGTTTTAATTTCTCTGCTGAAGTTATTAATTCTTGACTCTCCAGCAGTCTTAACAGTACAGAAAGGAGAAAATTACCTGGAATGGTGCAAAGGCTGACAAAACAGTTCATTAGCTCTTACTGTATCCCACTGAGGATTTCAGTGGGAACTTTCAGAGAGTAATTGAATTATTTACTCCTATTGTATGTTTTTCTTTTTCTTATGCTATACTATTTCATCATACATTTCCAAGAGACATTATAATGAATGGATTACAGTGATCTAAAACATTGTTTATTTGATTCATTGCCTTATGCTTAGCTGAAATTCATTTGTTTACAGCAAAGCAGTTGGAGTGTAACAGTTTGAATTGTCATGCTGCAAGCTTTTAGGAAATCAAGTAAGCAGCTGGCTGGGTGACTCAGTGACCTAGATTACAGAGAAGACATTTGCTTCAAGAGAGGAAAACAGGGTGTGCAGAAGATAGATCTCATCATGGCATTTGTGGTATAGACAGAAACAGTGTGTTCTATTCCAAGTTTTCTGAAATACATGTCAACTTTGTTCATATAGCAAATTAAACAGGTTATACTGGATGAAGACTTTCTTTGCTAGTACATAATGTGTTTTGAAGTCTGCCACTGTATCCAGTATTTAACCTGTTCTGGGAAAAGAAGGAAAACAGATCTGTGTATTAACACTGGCCATGCAAATCCAGTTCTGCAGGGAAGGGAAGCCATGCATCAAGTGCTGCCCTGACTCTTTGAACAGAAAACTTTGAATGGTGCTATTTAGTTAACTTCACGCCTCTTGTCCAAAAATAAGAAAGCACAGGCCTCCAACTCTTGATGTCATTGGAGAACATGTGGTAAAATGCTCTGGCTCTGTGCTGTCCTACCTACCTGGCACTACCTGAGGCCACAGAGTAAGTTCAGTCCAGCCCTGCAGTACCTCCAGTACATTTATTTAGCTTTGTCATCTTTCACTGCCAGGAGGACAGAGCAGAGCAGAAGGGGAAAAGCACGCTTGGATTCCTCCTTTGCCAGTGGCTGCTGAAGGGTATTGTGGGGTTCTTTTAACCAACCAGAGAGCAGCAAAAATATCAGTATTAAAGTATTCTGTGATTCAAGATCTGCAGCTCAGGTGCATAAATACTCAATTGCATGACAAATACAAATTACTTACTTCAACTTTTAGGCTCAGAGATCATAGATCACTGGATTTTAGTTCATGGTTTTACCTTTCCATTTATTTTTTCTATGAGCAGGCATTTTCTGATTTTATAGAGTTTGTTGGTTGTGGGGTTTTTTTTTAAAAAAAGGTACACAACTAAGAATTGTTTACACAGAAAAACTTTTCACAAATATTTACCTTTGAAAACTGGAATACATAACTTGACCCAGTAAGTTCTTACAGAATACAATACATGTGTTTATGCAAACAAACTTACACATTTATCTTGGCAGAATTCTCCATGAAGTTAATGCACAGGGGGTGCATTTATAGTGAATTTTGAGAGGAGGCCCTGAAGCAGACAGCCCAAGCAGAACGAAGACTTGCAATAATTCCATTTTCAAACACCATTAAATTAGAGTATTTGTTTAGGATTACCCTTTGAAAACAAAATCAAAACACTTTCTATTCATTTCATCGTGAACCAATTCATGTTTGTTTTCTGGGGAAAGATGTTTGTTTTTTAAGCAGGCTATACAGAGCTGGTTATTAAGCCAATCCACTCTCCCCTGAGGCAAAACATCATGTCTACTAGTTCTTTAAAAAGAAAAAGAAAGAACAGCTTTAAAATAACTGCTTTGGAAGGCAACAGAAAGTTTCTGTGTTTGCCTTTGACTCTGCTCTAATGCAGAGAGAGAAAAAAATTTGAATCAGACTGTATTGTTGCCACAGTGCTTCTGAAGTCATGGGGGAGCCAGGCAGAAGGGGAATGCCAGGTTACTTTTCTGTAAAAAACAGCCTGAAGAACTGTAAAGACAGAAGGGAAATAAGATGGAAAAAAGTAGAACCATTGGGAAGAACAGAAGTAAGAACCAAACACTTGAATACCTTTACAGGATTTAATACAGGCTTCACAAAGACCTAGGAATATAATTCAAGTGTGTTGTAAGTTAAGTTGGTATTATCCCTTGATCATTTAATAAAATACCTTTCACCTAGGCATTAAGTGTCACCAGCACCCATACACCTGAATACTTCTTTCTCCCCAAAGTAGCAAGTTACGTACTTGAAAAAAAACCACAAAGAATTAAAGGAAGCAGAAGAAAAGCTTAGGTTAGTCCTCTGGGAAAAGCAAGCTTTTCTTTTTCTAAAACCAGTTCTGCATTACTCTGAAATCTACTTTTAAAATCTTTAAGAATAAGCTTCATTTCTTAGTTGCAGAGGAGATGGATATTTCTTCTACACAGATTTCCCCCTTATTTAAGCAGCATTTCTGCTTTTAAGCACAGGAGAAAAAAAAAAAGACTAGATTAAACATCACTTAAATCAGCTCACTCATCCAGAAATAGGCTATAAAAGCCACATTTAGTTAAAGTCCCAGAGTTTGTTAGCAAGAGCAATACTGAGCTTCAGTTCAGACAAAAGCTTCACCATTAGATAGCTAACGGTTACTTGAGGTGCCACATTCAGAAGGCAGATTTCCCAAATCCCTTAATTTGGGAAGAGAAGAGAAAAGAAAAGTTCACAGCTACAGCTTTCTTACTTACTCATGGCTAAGTACTTACTGTGAAAGGAGGCCTTTTCTGCACCTGAAGCAGCACACTAGAGACCTACATTGTAACCCACGCAGCTAGGCTCATTTGTAACAGGGTTCACTTCAGTCCTCTCTTGAGAGCTATTTTCAGCCATAATCTCCTAGTTTTAAACAGTCTCTGCGTTGTTTTAAGTATAATCCCATTACTTTAAACACTAGGAAGTAGTGCAAGAACTACATTTGAAAACAGGAAATCTAGGTATAAGTGCATAGGAGATGAAAACAAAAGAGGTTTCCCCCCCCCCCCCC
>VZRW01001588.1:288406-312138 GCA_013398125.1 Aegotheles bennettii
ATATTCTTTAAATGCACAACACGTTCACTATTTTTTGTTTGTCAGGTGAAGAAGAATGAATTCATCAGCATTTAAGCATCTGAGGAATACATTGGCAGGCCATTGCTGCACTTTCACTCCCACACAAAGATGCTGTATACAAAATAGGTTAGTTTCAAGCAAACCCAGTTAGGCAAAGGATCTTGAATCCACTAGTTTTGTTTCAGTTAACAACTTCCTGCAGAGCACTCTTACTCCAAATCAATCAAAGGATCTGATCCTGGTTCCTCTGCCTCCTGTGTGCTTGCCTTAAAAGCATTGGGCTATTAGTTACCCATCTCTTGAAGAGAGCTGAAACATAATTTAAGCACTGGCTAAGGTTCAGAACCTTATTCCTTCTCTAAAAAACAAGCTTCAAGGTGGAAATGACACCCATTCAACCCCTTACGAACCCCTCCCTGGGAGAACAGCTGTGGTTGCAACACCATTCCAATTAAGTACATAAAGAATATGGAGGAAGCACAGTCAGCTATACCTTTGCTGGTCCTCTCAACAACTCAAAGCCTGCTAGCCCTTCACTGGCCCACTAGTCAACACAGGGACTTTTATAAAGCCAAAAAGCATAGGAAGATTCAGCCTATAAGCAAAGCATAACACCAGCTTAACATACCACCACCATTTGCATATAGTAACTCTACTGGCAAAAGAAAAATAGTTTTTATCCAATTTCCTGTGATTTAGCTACTGAATCCTGCACGTACCAAACTGGAAGTTTGCATCAGCAATTAAAAAAAAAAATATTAAAAAAAAAAGTTACTGTTTGTGTGTAGAATACTAATTCCAGGTCATCACTGGGCAGCCGTCAGACTGTCACTCTAAAGTACTGTAATTACAGGCACCAATTTGCTTTTACTCAGCAGCAGGTGGTGGAAGCATTTTGTAAACTGTAACTGAACCATTTAATATGAAAAGTATTCCCTCTATAAGCTTTGTAAATTGGGTTTAACCTGCGCCGAAAAGCAGGAATCAGAAGTTGAAGTTAACACCAAGAAGATATCCACTGTGCTGCTGTTTCAGGTGTCCTTTCTGGGAGTGGCAGAAGCTGCAGAACCTCCCCAGGGGCTGCCTGTTTATTACTTGCTTCAGTCTTAATTTGAGGTTTACACGTTTCTTGGCCGAGGAGTTTTCATACACCTCCCAGTGCCATGCTCCAGCCTTCACAGTCCCCGCAAATTATTATGGTATCCTTCAGAAGCTGGACATAAGCAGTCATTTAAAAACAAAGAACAAAACGAACAAACAAAACAACAAAAAAATCAGGAAGCAAAATCAATGCTGGGCAAAAGGTTTAGACCACAGAAGACATCAGAACGAAGCATTCAGTGTTTTACTTTTGTAACAAAGTTCTGTCAGCACAGCCAGTCTTGCATACAGTAGAAAGCAGAAGTATGAAATACCTTCTATCAAAATACCAGAAGCCCAAGAAAGGCTTCAAGCTGGACAGTAGCGAGAAAAGACTTAACTTAAAGTAAAAGACTTTTCAGTCAAGGATCCGATAGGAAGAGTGCATGACTGATTTGCTTTCTAAAATGATTGGGGGCTCTGAGATGAGGAGATCGTCCTCACCTAGTGAAGAGTTCTGCTCAGTGTTCACAAAGTTAGGAATGTTAAATTTTGTAAGACAATTCAGGTCCTCCTCAAACATTCCACTGCTCCTGGGAACCTCCTGGAAGTGGGTATTACTCTCCAGACCTGGACCTTTCTGACTTTGTTTTGCTTTATCCAAATGTTCCACTTCATTAATACAGAAATGGAAGAGCGACCGGGATTCTTCAGCTATTTGATGAGAAAAGACCCTCTCCGACTCTAGAGGTCTTCCAAAATCTGCCACAAAGCTATTCATGCGAAATCTTTTTTCAGAAGGTTCTGCATTGCTAAAGAGGAAAAAGAAAAATACAGTAAGCATGAAAGTAGAACTATTTGAGTTCCTAACAGCAAACTGGTTTTCAGCAACAATTATGATCAGGAAGAAGAGAAACCCTACAGTTCACCTACAACAGACTTTAAAAGCCAGCACTATTTATGGTTTTCTGCTGAAGCTACTTTAAGTCTTGATTTGTCATGTTAATTTTCCATGGGAATAAGTTATCAATGCCAGCACTCTTACATGGCACTTGTAGTAATCAATAATCCAGCTCACCGAATGAGCTTAGAAATACTCTTCAGTACTTCCTCTTGATATCAAGTAGTAACAAGTTTTTAAAAATGGCTTCTAGAACACTGAGAAAAGTCCTTGATAGAGAAAATCCTTCCAAGATATAGGCAGCACTGCTGCCGCTGAAGGCATAATTTGAGTGCTTGGCTACCCAGACATCAACCATCTTTTCCACTGACTTCAGTCAGTGCCATTCAGATTTCCAGATTAGGAGAGCTGGAACTAAAAACTGCTATAAAGACCAGCAGTCTTGAAAAATCAGACACAAAGCCCCGGAAGGACATCTTAACATCTTTCTTGGAGTTTTCTAGAAGTGTTAACTCAAACTAGCCCCGATCCACATGGACTTGTGTAGGTGACGAACAGCTGGGGCTGAGGACAGCTCAAGCTAGACCCAAGTTCTACAGACAGTAACACATTCTTCGACAGGCTCAATTTGCGTGCTATCATCACAAAATGCAAGCTATTTGCATCTGAAAGGCAGTAGAGGTATTCAGAGGATGAGTAGTGTTAAGTAATTAATAAAACATACTGTTTACCTGTGAACATGTAGCAAATGACTTGAGCAGATGGTTGGACTTGTAAAGGTACACACAACACTTACAGATATTTTCAGAGGAACGTTATCATTTAATTCCCTTAAGCCTGCAGTAGGAAGGAAGTGCTTAGATGCTTTCAAAAGCATCAGATGGCACCTTCAGAAATCTACCCCTAAAACTTTCAAGTTCAGAGGATACCTACCATGAGTCTTTCCGTCATAAAGATCCCTGCTTCTCCAATGCTAATTTATTTCCAGTACGCGATACAGGAATTCTATCCTAACAAAACCAGTTACACTAGCCTGAAATCAAAGCGGTTGTCTAGTTTGTCAAAACTGCATTGGCTCATTCTGCACTTCAATGTGAAGCATGTTTACATTTTAAACTGATGCAAGACAGAGCAGCAACAAAATAATAATCTATTGTATACACACCAGGAGGCAAAACAGACTGGAATAACACTGTGGCAGCCTTCAGAACTGATGACTGACGTTTATGTACTTATAATGCAACAGAAAGCACCACTCTGAATTTCAGCTGCATACACAGGCTTGCAAATCTGTCACCAAGAGTTTCTATGTACTATGGTGGCAGTGGCAGTGGAGGTGGCAAATAAGCACACAAAGGACAAGTGCTATAAGCCTAGGCAGAAGTGAGTTTGGAGGAAAGCTTACAATACATCCGTTGGAGAAATAAAACTAGTCCATAGGTGTGGAAAGTGCTTTATAACCCAGTGAGCTACGAAGGAGCAAAGACTCACTGTACAGAGAGGCACACAGCACTGGCAATGGCAACCTCACCTAAATGGAGGAACAGAAGATGCCAACAACTTGCATAATGACCCAGGATGTTGAGGACATACGATAGAGAATAATCCTGTGCTCATAAGCGGGGAACACGTGATCTAATACACAGTCATGTTTTCAGATTCTGAAATTCACAAGCACTATCTTTCTGTATTTGGGGGAGGAATTTATTTTTTTTTAAACTAGACTAGAAACTTGCAGTCTTGCTAATTACAGTACGCAAGTTCATGTCAGCAGATATCTTTTCAGAACCCCCAAAATAAGAAAGGCAGCCTCAGAAATCCCACTTTTACTGTGGAAGGGAGCACAGCCACCTGGACGATCAAATCCCTTTTGCAATATTTGGGCCAACAGGACCTTCTTGAGTCCCAGAAGCTGCCAACAAGAGAACAGGAAGGTGAATGTCAGACACTTTGAGCATCACACATACTGAAAACCACTAAAACCAAGCAGTTGTCAATAAACTAACCCAAGCTCCCTTTTCTGGGAATCTTCTAGCCTGTGACACAAGGTTCTGGTCTGCTGGATTCAGTATTAAGCTCTGGATTCGAGAGTACTGTCAGGGTACAGACCATTTTGCCCAGTACACCCTACTAACAGGGGCATACTGGTTTGGGACTGACACTTGAGATTCCTTTATAGCTTAAACACCCCTTCTCTCAACACTCCCTGAAGTGACCTAGAGTACTTGGCAAACCATGGAAAAGAGTAAGGAGCAAATCATCCAAAACAGCAGAGTTTGGCATCCCCAAGGGAACCTGGGGGATCTAAACAGATCCTTTGTACCAATCCAGAAGTGCTACCCTGAACCCGAGAAACCTTCCTGAATAAGCTTCAGCAAACACATACATGTATCTGTAGAAGTTGTTTCAGTGGATCTGCATTTCTCCACTTGGGTTTCACCCCAGAATCCTTAACCAAAACCAACTGACTTCTTAGTCACTCCAGCTTTACTGTAACTGGTTGTACCACCTGCCTCAAGAGCTGCATGAAGCTTTGAGATTACATCAGCAATATTTTGTACAGATAGGTTACCTGAACTCAGGCATGTGTTGCACATGCGTTTTTAAGGATGCTTTTAGATGCAGAAACAAACCGAGCTCCCTATCTTCTCCCAAGTGATGGATGAGAGCACTTTTCAGGCAGAAATTCAGAAAATTTGTCAACATATTATTTTGTTGCACAAGCGGATGTTCTACACATAGGAATATGCAAGCAAACAAAAGAAAAGTGCAACAGGCATAATTTCTGTAACCAATTCAATTTCTACCTCTCCCCGTCCATATCCTTACCCTTCTGGTTTTGAGAATGTACCCAATTCTGAACATCTTGCACAATTTTGAAAAGTGCATGCTATCATAACCCTTTTACTGAGCCAAGAAGAGTATACTGCTAGAAAAATCAGAGTACTCTACTTTGGACTCATCCATCAGAACCTGGTTACACGTCTCTCTCACATTAATGGTACTTTAAAGAACAGCCAAATTGACTTACTGAAGTCAGAGACAGGTCCATCAGTCAGGCTGGCTTTCTCCCAAGACCTAGGAATCCCATTAACATCTGCTTCTAAAGCAGGGCTTCAAGACAGCCCACTCATGAAAAGATGAGTCAAGAAGAATTCAGTCAGGTAAAGACAGAAGATGCAGGCAAACTAAAGCCACAGTCTGCACTAGTTTTACAGGTAGGTCATTATGTTCTCCAGTTTTTACAGACATGTATCAAAAATAAGAGGAAACAACAGTGTTCACTGCCCTTAGCGCATTCCTGGGTGATGTTTCCAGTCCAGTACACATTTGGTTATCAAATCTCAAAAAAATAGAGCTCAAGTTCATTCAAGGGGCCAACTCAGCACACACAGCGAGTGGGCAAGCATGCAAGCACACAGCTCCCAGAGATGCAAAAGAAGTTTACAACAAATACAGAAAGGAATAACTGGGTTCTCTTCAGCAACTGAAGACAAATGATATTAAAATTCAGTCTGGAAAGGACTTCTGCGGGTCTCTAGCCTAACGCCCTGAATTCCGGCCACGTTCTGAATTCAGATCAGATTATCTGGATGTAGAAGGTGACCAAAGATGGAGGTTTCACAAACTCTCTAAAAACCTGTCCCAAAAAAACTGATTAAGAAATCAGAAAAACAGTAGGAGATATCGAGCAGGCCTCTGCTGCAGGAATGCACATTTTTACAAACGTACAAACTTTTGACAAATACCCATATTAAATTCTCTGTTGTATATTTGACTTCATCACTTCTTCTCCTCTCCAATTATTCATGTGGGATACAGACTTAGATGCTCAGCTAAGAAACAAGATCTCCAGGGAAAAGAGGCAGCACACCAACACTTACAAGGATTTTAAATACATTTGGGAGCAAGGTCTGGCTACGTTACGACAGTCCATAAGACAGGGAAAAATACCAACAAGTCAGTTCTGAGAAGCTGAATTCTTCTGCCTCTATTTCCTTCTCGAAGCAAAAATTTAGAAGCACAGAAGAGGCTCACAATATGCCTATGTCCTCCCTATTATGGCCCTGTCTCTAGAGATGTGCTATTACATGAAGTTTCAGAGCCAGGCTACATATAACTAAATAGGAAAGGGCCTTCAGTAGGCAGAGATAGGCAGGCTGCTTTGGGAAGTGATAAGCACTAAACTGCCTTTCACAATCAGTTCCTCATCACTGCTATCTGCCTGCAAATGATATCACTCTCCAGAGAGGCTTTTTATTTCTACTTGAAGGCACACAAGCCCGAGAGATTTGGGTTCAGACTTTCTCTGAGGAAGGGACAATGACAGCCTAAGTGCTGTGCAACTGCAGAGAAATGGCTGAGGCAAGGCATGGTCTGCACACACTTACAAGCCAGGAAGAACAAGAAAAAAATGTTAGTTTGTGACTTCCAGGGGACCCTGGTGCTAAACAAATGTGGAGCTGTTCTGTGCTTCAGTATCTACTTAAATTTCTTAGCAGGAACTAAGGCACTCTGAGACTAAGGAAGTTACCAGGGTTAAGGGAGGATTTTGTAAATCCTGCCATTTTATTTTTATTTTTTTTTTACAAAAAATAAATAATAATAATAAATAAACTACTAAATACTACCAACCTTTTGGACCTGAACACATAAACATGTGAAAACCCACCTGACTTCAACTTCCTTAATTTAACATCCTCACTGCATTTTATTTGTATATACTCTGTTAATATTCACATTTCTCTGTTCCACTCCCATCATAAACATGAGCCTACCTACAATGACCCCATTTATTTGCAGAACAGTAATCTTAAAGCCACCTGTTTGGCAGCCTACCCATCAACTTCCTCTTAGCATGAAAATGCATACAGGCAACTATTCCCTTTTCTTACTGCACGCCTGCTGTTTGCTAAATAGGGAACAAAGTAATAACAGTTCTACAGAATTGGTCTCCTAGAAGGGCTTGGAACAAAGATTACTTGAAACAAAGACAGAAGAACAGAAGAACATGTTAAAAGATAGAAGAACACTTTCATAAGAACAAGCTGAGCCAGTGCAATGTCAGCACTGTCGCTGCTTGTTTGGGGGCTGCAAAAGAACAGATGCACCACTTAGCAGGCTGGATTTGTTATTCCAGTTTTCAGACTCACTCTTGATGCGGTGCTCCTGTCTTCGTCAGCAGGGTCAGGACAAAAAACATGAAGATGACAAAAACCGCCAGACCAACCCAAAATCCAATCACAATGGAATCTGGTGAAAAAGAAAAAACAAGATGATCAGCGTTTCACCTGCACTTGCAAAAAGTTTCCTTCCACATGCAGCATGACTACAAATCCCAAAAGACTTTGCAACTTATTCCCAGGTAGCAAAGAGGAAGGATGATCAGATTTATCATTATCTATTTTTAAACAGAAAGCTACCATTGGAGCTCTCATTTATAGCTCAAATTTTACTCATGCCTGGACAAAACAGAAACAAGCTGAAAGAAGCAAGACACTGAATTCTCTTGGTTAGTAAAATAAGAGCAGCTCCCTTTGTGATGTGTGGCCCGTTTCCAAGCACTATTTTGAAAACAACTTCAGCGCTAGAACTCAGAAGAGAAGATTATTTGATCTTCAGCAAAACCCTCTGCCCCTGTAGAACTGAACTTCTGCTGTTTTCACAGAATCATGGTTTGGGTTGGAAGGGACCTTAAAGACCATCCAGTTCCAACCCCCTGCCATGGGCAGGGACACCTCTCACCAGACCAGGTTGCTCCAAGCCCCATCCAACCTGGCCTTGAACACCTCCAGCATGGGGGCATCCACAACTTCCCTGGGCAGCCTGTGACAATGACACCACCCACACAGGAGAGAATTTCTAAAATAATTTTAAAATTATTTCTACCCCAGACCATTAGGTTTCTGGATTTTGATGGATTTCTTTGACACAAGTGTAGGAAGATCTAGCATTCTTCCAGTGGGGTAAGGTAGAGGGTTCTGAAATAAATGCAACCACAGATAAAACTATTTGCTACCTCAACAAATATCAATAACTAACATACACAAGACACTTCTGGATAATTTTTAATTTGGGTTTCCAACTTGCATACAGATAACTGTCAGAGAAGCCAAATAGATTTGGACAAAAAAAGACAACCCACCAGTTAATTCAAAGGAAAACACCAGTGCAATAGCTAAATATGAAAGCAACTGGGAAGAACAAAGAACAGGCTTTTTGCTTGTATGTGTAAGATGTACCTACTGTCCTCATTTATAGCAAGTGGATCCATAGATACACCATCAATACTACATAAAACAAATCTATGCTGATTACTACTTCAAAGTTGATCCAATAGTTGCTCCTGCAGGCAGCTCGAAGCTTCCAGGAACTTGATTAAGAGAGGTCCAAGTGGGACAAACACATTTCCAGACAGCAATCAATTGATAAGCATGGCCCAAAGTTACAGAGAACCAACCCAAAACAGCACCTGGTCCAGGACTCACAGTATGCAGGTACTTTTTCACCTGTCATTTCAGTTTTTTGCTTATGCAAATATTCAAAATTTCTACTGTAAAAGTTAAAAAAACCCCAAACATACAAACATGCAAGAGGGAAGTGTCTCGGTCAGGACAGGTATCCTATATACTCTTAACTTTTTATCACACAGCTGCTACTGAACCTCAAAGAACCTCGCTGGCTGTCCCAGTGCAGCAGGCACAGCACAGAACTTTAACCAGCCAGCTGAACCTCCCACAAGACTAACTAAAAACACCAGAAAACTAGGAATCAACTATCAGCTGCCTGGTGCTTGACCCCACCAGCTAATCACACTCCCACTGTGAAATATCTTCCATGCTAAAAGGCAGATCTGGAAACTGGAAATCAATTCAAACCATTTGCTCTTTCTCTGCAAAGCCAAAGTGCCTTCTGCAGCTTGAGATTTTCTTCCTGTGAAAATACTTTATCATAATCAAGTCACTCCTTAATCCCTTTTTCTGGTAAACTAAGGAGGTTAAGTTTCAAGTCTCCCACTGCAATGTTTATTCCATCTCTCCTCTGCCACATTTTCACCTCTAACACCCTTTGTAAAATAACTAGCGGGTGGTTCAAGTGCAGGTCTCCATTATTGGGGCACGGGGAGGAGTATGCAATACTCCTTTGTGCTTCAAGCATACTAGCATGAGTTTATTTCTATAATTCCACACATTATGAGCCCTAAATTATCTTTGGAATCATTCTATAAGTATAGCCTGTATTCAATGGTTCAAGATACATCTTGTATTTGGCATTACTAATATACAATAGCTCATTATTACCTACCATCCTACCAGACTGTAGTACCCAACAAGTTCATCTAAAAAAATAAATACTCCCATTAAAAAAATTATCACGTATCCATTTACAGCTACTAGTACCTGCTAATTAGTTAGACACACTTCACTCATATGCAACTGCATTGATAACCAGAATGTAAACTCTGATCAAGATGTCTAAAAAATATGCATATAGATTACATCGATCAAGCTGCAAATCTTAACTCATCATCTAAGAAAAAAAAAACAACTAAAGGGAAAAATAAAATAAATCAATCAAGATGCTGATAAAATACTACTCCCCACAAAAATCATACCTGCCAGCACTTTGTGCTGAATAACAAACCTGTCCTAAATTTACTGAGCCTGAAGCTCCATCTTTCCTTGCTTTATACATCTTCCTTGCTCCTGACACACTTCCAACCCCTGCTGGAGCAATTACATTCTTTGAATTTGTTTAAAAACAAAGCAGTTGGCCCAAGTTCTCTTCAGCATTTCACTTACATTTCACTCAAGTGCAAATTATCCAAACCTACTAACTTCTAAACATCTATTCAAAATAAACAGTATGCAACACAACATTTATTCAAAAAATATGATATATAGGACTACATTTATAATACTGTCCCAAGTTACAAATAGATTGGGAAGGTATCTCATGACTTTCTCAAGCTGCAGTCTCAGCCTTCCTTTCCTTCCTAACAGACTCGTAACATCCTGGCAGCAGTTCTGACTCCCCTGATCGTTCCTTCCTTATTTTACTTCTCTCTAATGTTACTGAGGTTTCTTCTGTTTCAAAGGCACAAAAAAGGGATTTTGTTCTTATCTCTGCCAGTCATAGGTATCTCCTGGCTATCTTTGTCTGTTTCCTTTATAAAGCTTTAATTTACACAACATCTGGTGCCTACTTTTCTGGGTTTTCCAATTTCACTTCTCCTCTGGCATAACATACTTCTTGCTTCTAAAACAGCATTTTATTTTTTTTTTACAGTCATATATTTAAAAGTCCCTGTGGCATTTGAACACTCATCTTCTACTCACCTCCACATTTTTTTTTCAAGAAGCATAATTTTGTGTATTTAATTGTTTTGAGCAGTATTTTTCTTCACAGCTCGCTTTGCATAAATTTTTCACCACTTTCAAAAAACAGGCTTCTGAATTCCTTTGTACATACACTAAATTATTAGAAACCTCCCCTTGCCTACAATTAATTAAATCAACATTAATCCAGAAGTGGCCTCCAACTTTCTTTTGTTGAATTCGTCTTACATTATGGTTCAAAGCAGTGTCCTCTCATTTTGGGCAAAATACCTTGTGTATCAGAAATAAGTAAATAAATAACATTTTTAAAAAAAACACACCTCTAATTTTAAGGAGGACCGGTGATATTTTACAGCTGGCCAAGTGTCACTTCCAGCTTGCATCACCTAAACTGGAGTCCACTCCCCTTTAAGTTCTCCAACATAAGACACAGGCATTCATTAACACCCCTTCTTTGACAGTATTCAAGGTCTCCCTCCCAGTACAACCCCAGTGTAATCTCCTCTCCTCCTTCCTCCCCAGCTTAGGATTGCACTGACATTAAATGCCTGACCGCATTGTCTCCACGTTCCTCAACTGTCTCAATTCAGCTGGAAACAGCTAGAACAAGAAGCATACCGAGAACATACCGTGTCAAGAAGTATGATGCCATGCACAACACAGATGCAGACTGTTTCTTTACTAGAATCAACTCAGCCCTCTGAGAATGCACATAATAACACCATAGGAAACAGACCCAACCCCAGTTGGGTCAGTTAAACAAAAACCACTGCCTTTTTAGCATTAACAGGAACAAGAACAAAGCAACACGGTACATACCATGTGGTCACTAGAAGCATCAGTGGCTGGTTTTGCTGCTATAAACTGTTCCTGATAGTCTGATGTGCCTGACTATCGCAAATTTTTACCACAGACAAGAAATCCATGTTTCGTCTCATGCACAAGCAAAGCATTCAACAAAAAAACACATAATAATAAACAATTATAATAATCTAATAGAGTAATACCTATAATTGCTGAGAATCCAAAAAATGAGAACATATTTTTGTACAATATTCAGTTACAAATGAAAAGCAGGAACATTAAGATGGGGAAGCTCAGCTGCAATAAAGGAGGTCTCTACTGAACTTACATTTATGAGCTTTCAGGCCTTCAAACGACACTGGTCCATACTCATAGTACTCGTACTCCCAGGTGTAATCAGAGTTGGACAAGGCCTGCTGGGAGGTTCTGTTAGAAATCAGCCTCAGGGCAGACATTTTGCACCTCAATAAACATACACCTGTGGATACAAAATGCATTAATAGAGACCAAATACTTCTAGCGCATCATTTTATTTTATAGAGAATCCTTTCTCATTTATGGGATCTCCTACTCATCACTATTCCCAAGAGCAGCCACTCACACTTAAAAAGGCTCTCTCTCACCTGTTCCTTTAAAATTCACTATCACTGCCTCATCAGATAGAATCATAGAATGGTTTGGGGTGGAAGGGACCTTAAAGATCATCCAGTTCCAACCCCCTGCCATGGGCAGGGACACCTCCCACCAGACCAGGTTGCTCCAAGCCCCATCCAACCTGGCCTTGAACACTGCCAGGGAGGGGGCAGCCACAGCTTCTCTGGGCAACCTGTACCAGAGTCTCACCACCCTCACAGGAAAGAATTTCCTCCTAATACCCAGTCTAAATCTGCCTTCCTTTATTTGATCCCATTCCCCCTTGTCCGATCACTCCATGCCCTTGTAAAAAGTCCCTCCCCAGCTTTCCTGCAGCCCCTTCAGGTACTGGAAGGCTGCTCTAAGGTTTCCCCAGAGCCTTCTCTTCTCCAGATTGAACAACCCCAACTCTCTCAGGCTTTCTTCATAGGAGAGGTGCTCCAGACCCTTGATCATCTTTGTGGCCCTCCCCTGGACAAGGCACATCCCCTCCCATTCCTTCCCCAGGCTTGGCTGGTTAACAACCACTCAATACAGAGCTTCTCTTCAATGGAAAGAAGAGAACCTATGTTCACCTCCACAGAAATGCCTGTAAGCGTACAAAGCATCAAACTCGGGCTCCTCGGATTGACTATAGCTTTTATAGCTCAAAAACAGTAAACACCAAAGATCACCAGCCTCTGCAGCTTAGGATAAATGTTGCCATGAAAATCTGGGTGGAGAACTGGCCAGACAACCAGGCTCAAAGGGTTATGTTATCTATACCAATCCAGCTGGCAGCCAGTTATCAGTGGTACCCCTCAGGGACTGATACTACAATGAAATTGAGTGCACTTGTAGCAAGATCACAGATTATGTAGGGGACAGTCAAGATGCTGGAGGGCAGACTGCTACTCAGAGGGACCGGGACAAGCTGGAGAAAAGGAGTGATAGGAACCTTGTGAGGATCACCAGTGCAAATGCAAAGTCTTGCATCTGGGAAAGAATAACCCTGTGCAGCAGTCCAGGCTGGGAGTTGACTGCTGGGGAGCAACTCTGCAGGGAAGGACCCACAATGGACAACAAGCTGAACATGAGCCAGCAATATGCCTCGTGGCAAAGAAGGCCAAGTGTGTACTGGGCTGAAGTAACAAAGTGCAGCCAGCAGGTCAAGAGAAGTGTTTATCCTTCTCTACTCACTACTAGTAAAACTGCATCTGGGTACTGTAACCAGTTGCAGTATCCCCAGTAATAGAAAGACACAAACACGCTGGGGCAAATCCAGTGGATGACCACCAAAACGGTCAGGGAGCTGAAGCACAGGATGCATGAGAGCCTGAGAAGAGGGTTTGTTCAGCCTGGAGAAGAGAAGGCTGCAGAGAAACCTTAGTGCTGTCTATAGTTACAGTCAGGGGGTGCAGAGATGATGGGGCCAGACTCTTCTCACAGGTGCAGAGTAAGAGGACAAGAGGCAACAGACACAAATTGGGAAACAGGAAATTTAAGTTAAGTACAAGGAAAAATTTACCTGATCTAGTTGAACATGCTTTGAGCAGGAGGTTGGACCAGATGACCACCAGAGGTCCCTTCCAACCTAAACTTCTCTGTGCTAATAAACAGCTTCAATATGCCACTACAGAAAGAGAATAAAACAGGAATGACTTTTCCCACAGATCAACAAAAACTGCAATGCTGCATTAAGCATCATTAAATTGTCCTGACAGATATTTCTGTCATTACCACAACACTGCATTAGGGATTTGCATTTTGCGAAGTAATTTTTTCAGAATATTAGACAGTTTTATGCATACCAACAGAGAGCACATCTCTGCACAAAATCTCTGCTGAAGCAGCTGGAGTCAGGACATTAACTTGAAATGTATTACAAAATACTTTTTGTAAAAGCAAATCAAGTTTTGGGTAATTTTGCACTCAATTAAAACCCAGCAGGGTGAAGACTACATGCAGTTCACAGAACTATTGCAATCAGTTGTTTTGTGGACAATGAAACTTCTCAGAGCACAAAGTCAAATCCAGATAAAGTTCTCAAAGAGATGGGCCCTACACAGCCATGTCACTCAAAATAACAAACTTCAGTCCTTCCTGAGGACAATTAGATTTATAAAGGCTGTGCAAGTAAAGCACATCATTCAAGTGCTAGGAGGGCCATACCTAAAGAATAAGAATCAGACAGAGAATGAAGAACATAAAGTCACCCAGCAAATATGAACAGCATTTCAAATTTGTAAAAGAATTCCTTCTGCAACTATCTTACCATGAGCAAATGCCAGCAGGAATGCCCCAAAACAATAGTGAAGTATGCCTGAAAAAATGAACTTCATACTGAATTACAACGTTCAGAACCTTAAACACATAAGAAAACTTGTCTGGCAAGTGACAAATTCTTTAAAACAAGAAATGGATCTATTTTTCAACCCAAACCAGCTTAATTTTCGCAATGAGCAACTTGCCAACAGCAGGGGGAGCAGGGAGAGAAGTGACCAGCTCCATTTTTGGGTGAGGATAAGGAACTTCACCTTGCCCTCACCCTCCTTTAGCCACTCAGAAAGCTCCCAGTGAGAATAAATAGCCTGAAGCACAGGGGAAGAAAAAAGATGGCTGTAATGGACAACCCAGTTCATAGCTGAGGATGTTTCCCATCATCTACTTCCAGCCCTTTAAAGAACATGACAGAAAGAGGTTACATCTAAATTTAAGTGCCTGTATTAGCAATAAAGTTCCTCCTTTGCTTTCCTGGTGACTAGAAAACCTTCTCATTTCCTGGAATAAAAGACACAATGTCTAATTAAGCTTTAGACAGAATTATTCTTGGTTTTAATCAGCTAAAGTAGCTGCTGCCTCTGGGAGAAGCAAATGGCACAGGAAAAAGCCAAAGATTCCTGTCCTGGTTTGCTCCCACCTCAGATCTCTTCAGTTGTCTCTTACCGGATTTTGTGTTTCATTTTGTGACTGAGCCCTGAGAGACTACATGGTGCTGCACTGAGTTCCCACCATCTTTTTTCCTTCTCCTCAATGTTTTGTTGACAATGTATCTCTTGACAAATTTTATTAGCGCATTCCTGTTTAAGAGCTGCTTTCCTCTTTCATAGCCTTCCAGGGGAGCCCTTCATTTAAATATTTCTCATACAGCACCACCAATGTTCACTGTCACATCCTCACTTTTACTATTACAACAAGAGCTGAACAGGAACCCAGAGGCAGAAAACGTCAGAATAGGGTATACGAACAGTCAAAAAAATATTTCTTTTTTTACCTCAAGTACAGGCAGATGGGATTAATTTGGCCACAGGCAGATCTCTCTCTCAATCTAGTCACTAGTGTCCATTTATGGGACATGATTTATGGGGAGAATAGCCACTTCTAAGGCACACAAAATCTGTCCTGGTTGAGACTTCAGTTAGGACTTGAAGCTCCAGTGTTTCACCACTGACTACAAGCATTTCTAGACTTACTTTCACTGTAGACAAGCCACTATCAGAGGAAGAGGTGCTAAGTGAAACCTGGGTCACCAGCTCGCAGGCTAACCTGTGCATCAGGCTTTGTGGAACATATAAAATATGCCTCCAAATCATCCAGTAAGGTTAAGCAAAGTATTGCCCCAAACTAGCTTACAGCTCTCTTGTAAGCTTTGTCTGTTCAAACGCGCCCAAAACCTCAGCCTGAAACATGTTAAAACAAACCATTTATTCTACTTAAAAAGCCAGCCTAGCATGGTGGACAAGGACCAGCACAGCAGGTCCTTGTATCTCCTTGCATGTCCTGAGGAAGAGCAAAGCCGGGCCAGCTGGCATGCTAGCAGCCTGTTAGGTGCATTTGCCAGGCTGCAGCAGGTCATGGAAGGACTTCAGACGCCAGACAAGGGCTTCAGGGAAGGAATTCCCCCAGGGGATGCACTGGAGCAGTCTTCCTGCCAGGAATGGACAGCAGTGGTTAATACTACAGCTCTGAGGCATGACAGAACTCTTCTAATTGACCTTGCTAAGGGTTTTTTTGGGGGCAGAACAGGAGTTGTTTAAGGCAAACACGAAAGCCCCTGTGTAGGGACACAGACAGCCTTCCCTTGCTCTGGCTCACTTCTTAAAGGAGCAAGTGAGCAACAAAAAGCTTCACTTTGATAACTCAAGAAACCCCAAAGCAGGGCTGAGCTCAGTGCTGCCAACCAGGAGATTCAGGCAGGTCAGTTTCCTGAAAACTAAAAAGGGCAAGTGCCCATGGCCTTCTGGAGCACTGCGTTGCTCTCTGCAGATAAAGGATGTCAACAAGTACCCAGGCACTCCCCACAAAGACACAACTACAACTCCCAGAGTTGTAGTGAGAACTCGTTTGCAAGCTGTGTGAAAGTTTGTAAAGTCACAGCTTGCCTGCCAGTGGTACCTAAGCAAGCTGGTTTGACTGCTGGGCACAAAATCGACATCTTTGAACTGCAGCAGCAGGGCATCAAACACTGCTGCGGTTGGACTGTTTGCTTCAATCTGGACATCATCAGCACATTGCACAAAACTCACAGCTATTTACTGCTCAGCATGAGTCACTGTAAAGGCAAAACTGGACACACACCGTATCTGAAGCACAATTTCATGGCTTACACCACCACTGGGGTCTGAAACTAGCCTTGTATGTAACCAGCAACAACTGCCTCCAAACCTGACCTGCATGCACAGGATAAATCCACGTGGACCCATCAACGTACTGTTCACTTCTGGAGCAAGAAAAACTACCAGTATGGTAGACACAAGCAACTTGGTAAGTTTTCAATAAAAAACTACATTTATTTTCCACATACTTCCATTCTGCTTATTGCCACAGAGTCTGAGCACTTCATAGTCTTCACAGAACAAATAAATGAACTGTGGCCCCTTGCAAACTGTGAAGATCCCAAAAGCCAGAAAGGAAAAAAAAGTAGCAGCATTTCAAACTGCGAGAAGTCCTAGCCTGAGAAAGCTTAGCACTACACCCTGATGCATCAGCTTCATCAGTCAAGCAGTACAATTGACCCAGAAGTGGTTGGCTATGAGAAATTAACAAATTAGGCTGTTCCTATATCCCCTAGGTCCCCATACCAGCAACAATATTCTAGAAGCAGGGGGGGAAGGGAATCAGTCACCACCACATTCCTTTTTTACTCCATCCCAAGGACTAAAGTCATCAGAGGAAAGAAGTCAATGAAGAAAACAAACACACTTATTTACTCTGCACTGTATCAGCTGAAAGGTAATACACACCCCATCTTTCTATGGGACAGGGACAACTGGACACCACACACTTCTACAGCACCAACTCACCACCAGGACAACTGCACACTGACCAGCATGTGGCCCTCGTTCAGCACGGTGAACAGAATTGCCTGCAGCACCACGAGCAGAACCGTGGGGAGCCGCGGCTCTGCCCACTGGGCTCTGATTTTTGCAAGGGAACTGGGTGTATATAGGGAACTTCAAGCATTAAGAGTCATAAAATTTGTAACATGAAAAATTAATGATGAGATAAAGGCAACTCAATTAAACATGAGAAACAAAAAATTAATGCTAAAGGCAACTCAATCAAATGTATTATGAACAGCTTGCTTCATGTCACAGTCCTGAGCATCACATTGAAAAACTGCTTTGATGTTCTTTAATTGCATTCATTTAACATCACTTTAAATATTTTTTTACGTTTTATAACTGCATTTGTTTAACATTACTTTTAGAAAATGTTTTTGGATGTTTCATATGTGCATTTGTTTAACATCACTTCTAAAATATGTGTTTTTTAACTGCATTTTTTTAGCACTACTTTCAGAAAATCTCATATTTGATTGAATTGTCTTTATCTTAACATTAATTTCTCATGTTACAAACTGTGTGACCCATAGGACTAAGTCCCCTATATATACACACAGTTCCCTTGCAAAAAATCAAAGCATTATGAGCAGAGCCACCTGCCCCCCGAGATTCAGAGGGACCTTGACAGGCTTGGGAGGTGGGCCCATGCAAACCACATGAAGTTCAACATGGCCAAATGCAAGGTCCTGCACATGGGTTGGGGCAATCCCAGGCGCAAATACAGGCTGTGTGAAGAATGGATTGAGAACAGTCCTGAGGAGAAGGACTTGGGGATGTTGGTTGATGAGAAGCTCAATATGAGCCAGCAGCATGCGTTTGTAGCTCAAAAAGCCAACAGTATCCTGGGCTGCATCAAAAGAAGGGCGACCAGCAGGGCGAGGGAGGTGATTCTCCTCCTCTACTCCACTCTTGTGAGACCCCACCTGCAGTGATGTGTCCAGTTCTGGAGTCCCAAACATAAGAAGGACATGGAGCTGTTGGAGCGAGTCCAGAGGAGGGCCACAAAGATGATCAGAGGGCTGGAGCACCTCTCCTGTGAAGACAAAATGAGAGAGTTGGGGTTGTTCAGCCTAGAGGAGGCTCCAGAGAGACCTTAGAGCAGCCTTCCAGGACCTGAAGGGGGCCACAGGAAAGCTGGAGAGAGACTTTTTACAAGGGCATGGAGTGATAAGACAAGGAGGAATGGGTTCAAACTAAAGGTAGATTTAGACTAAATATTAGAAAGTTCTCCACTGTGCACGTGGTGAGACACTGGAACAGCTTACCCAGGGAGGTGGTGGCTGCCCCCTCCCTGGCAGTGTTCAAGGCCAGGTTGGATGGGGCTTTGGTGGGAGGTATCCCTGCCCCTGGCAGGGGGTTGGAACTGGATGATCTTTAAGGTCCCTTCCAACCCAAACCATTCTATGATTCTGCTCATGGTGCTGAACAAGCACCACCTGCTGGTCAGCGTGCCATCATCCTGGTGGCAAGTTGGCATGTAGAAGTGTCCTGCAGCCAGCTGGCAGTGGTCAGTTGGCCTAGACCCCTTTCTACAATCCTATCACATGGCTATTGCTTTGAACAAGCTGTGCCAGTCACAAGGACCGACTAGAAAGAATTCTGCAGGAAATACTTAACCAAATGGTCCTTGCTTCTTGCTAATTCTCAAGATCCTAGAAGGACAGAATTTGAGATCAAACTTGTGGTCTTTTCAGGGGAATACCCAGTCTTCCCACCTGCAATAAAAGAGAGGAAAGCAAGCTATACAAACCAAGTGAAACTTTGCAAAAAAAACGGAAAGATACCTGAAAACTGACAGTACAATTAAAAATCAATCATAGATGCCAGCTTTCAGTGTGTGATACCTGGGATTTTCCTTGGAGAGACAAGTGCCAATGCTAACAGTGGTTATGTTTGTGATTGATGCTCACAAACAGCAGCATCTGCTTGAGCTGTTGCACTAAAATAACAAGAATGATGTTGGATTCATCACACAAGGACTCTATAGCAATGGTAAGCAAAAATGCTGGTTTAGTCACTGCTTACCCTGGGAACTAAGGATGAGAGGGGAGAAAGTTACAGACATCTGTGCCTCATACCACCGTATTACACATCCTAGAACATACATTTCATTATCCTTATAACTGTGCAATGTAAACTAGACTCCAACAATAAACTATCTACTACACATATAAACTCTCATGAAAATGTCTTATTTTCCACGTACTAATGCTTAATATCTTGTGGTGTGTGCTGCAGCATAAAAGGAGGCTTCCACACCATTATATACAATTTGCATGCTAATTGTATAGCTACTGTTTATGTTTAGTTTAAAAGCTATGACACTATGACTTTAAAATGTAACAAATAAAAGGCCCAGTTTGCCAAATATTTTCCTAAAGATAATAATGATATATGCAAGGACTAATGCCCATTGAGTAGTTTAACTCAGTAGGGGCCACCTGGAAGTTAGGCAGAAACTGGTACGAAATCATACCGTACTACAAGTTCACAGACAGCTATATGGATCTGAAAAGAGATAGAGCAAATACTCTACAAGCTCACTCACAAATCTTGCCTGAGAAGACAGCTGAATTATACCTAACATAATATCACAGAAGCTATGTATTCCTTTTGCTCTTAAGAAGTGTCAGTCCTGCACCAATAGCAAAGGGACATTGAACAGTTAGTACAGAGCTCCTGGGACACTGAAGCTTAGCTTAATTCCAATACCAAAAGCCTTAAAAATTACATTCAAAATATACAATCTTGAGACAGCATTATCTAGAAATAATAAAAAGATATGTTAGCCATAATTCTGTTTATTTCCTGCAGCTAGGGCAGAATTACACAATCACCAATACATCATCTGGCTTCAATATACAAAGCTGAGCTTCAGTTGGGCTCAGAAAACATCTCATTTTGATGTTCAGGATGGCAAAAACTGATGTTACAAAAATTCACCCTTCCACCCAAATAATACATCTCTACACAAAAGAACCAAGTAACTTGACAGTTGTTATAGTCACAAGAGAAAACAAGACTAAACCTTTACTTTAAGCAAAGAAAAGTCTATTTTTCTAAAGATAAAATAACAGGTTTAAATTTCTGAGCATTTTTTCAAGAGGGAATGTTATCCTTTCAACAGCCTTTTCCCAGGCATGCCCCAGCTGAACCTAGATCTGGATACGGCTCACGAACACGGCTGCAGACGCAGCAAGGCTGCAGTCAGAAGAGAGGTCTGGCTATCACTGAGCCCATTTTCCTCTCCCCACTAAAAGTCAACCTCCTCTCAGATGTTTAGGTATGGCAGCTTCGAAACCCAAGTTAGGGAACAAGACCAACCAGACTAGAAGAAGCCCTACCAGTAAGCACTAAAGTACTGAGACGTTTTCAGTCCTGTGATGTTAAAATGCTGACATCAGTGGTACATGTAAGCATATTCAACACTTTCCAAAAGAAAGGCTGCCTCTGCCTCAGCTGTTTATAACACTGCCAATTTTTAACCTTTCACACTAAAATTTTTAACCTTTATCCTTCCAATAAATATCACAGTTAGAGGTCTCAGGCTGATTTATTACGGAAAACCCAGAGCTCTGGCATATCCACTAATAAGGTAAGAGTAAGCTGTAAAGCAAGTTTGCAACTGGCCTGTCCTTAATGCCTTAACGCTTTTGGGCTGCACTATTTTCCTGAATTTTCCTGGCTTGACAAAGTAGTCATCTTTTGGTTTTAACTTATTAAATGTCCCTTTTTATTCTCTTTATTCCCACAGAAAGCTCAATGCTGAGATAGGGATGTTTTGGATCTCTTCCTAACCCTTAAGCCTGTCAATCCAATGAAGAGAAAGGAAAGCTTCCCTCCCTCCACGCTCTTACTGATCAGCCCACTGCACGTCAACTGGAATGGCCCCATCAGTTGATGAGTTAGCTGTAAGAGTTGTTTTTCAAATACCTTCCATTTGTGTTATCACATAAGAACCTATAAAAAAAAGCAGCCTCCAGAGTAGGGACATAACAAACATTATATTTTGCATATTTAATGGGTTTTTTGTAACTAAAAGGTGAAATTAAATTTGAAAGCAAAAAAATCTCATTGTGAAGACAATTTACGACAATGTACATAACCCTATGCATAGGGTAACTAGACTAGATTTACTCAAACTGGCTAGTCTGCAAGTCAAGAAGAAGCAGTAGAACCCAAGAACAGAGGCACTCGGGACTACTTCAAATAACCCCACCTGACCTGACCATGTGTAACAGCGGCAAGGCTGAAGGAAGGATTGTGTGATGGTTTCTGGAAAGCTGAGCACTGATCAGCAGCTGAAGTTACCAGGGCTCCCTTCGTGTGGGCCTGAAGACACCCCATGCCATGCAGTCGAGGTGCTGCTGCTGCTCCAGCCACCCTGACCAAACCTGCAGGGTGCCCCATCACAATGTGTCAGACCCTGGGTGTAAATGCAGAGCAACTGTTCATAGGGTTGCACAGCCCAGAAAACAGCTAAGTGCATTCAAGGCCTCATTTCAAAGCTTCATTTTGGCTTTTACATCAGTGAAAAAATAACAGCAAAACACTGAGGCTGAGAAGTAGAGTGGCAGCTGAGTACATTTCCCCTCTCCCATTGCAAAGTAAGACTCTAATCTTCACGTAACGTCCACCTGGCCTGAAGTATGGCCACAGCACGCCTCTTGCAGCACCTCTTCACTCCCCAGTGGTTCTCCCCACAGAAACAGCTTCTTCCCTAGTCTATGCTGAAGCCAGCTGAAGATAAACCGGCAGAGATTAAAACCCCCCTGGTACAACAGACCACTTGTCCAGAGCTACTCCTGAATTTGGGTGCCTCAGTCACCGTCTGACCGTGCTATGGTAGAAATCTTCAGACTATGCTCTCCCCCACACAGGGTCTGCAAAGCCATAACCTCTCAGACACAAAGCAATGCTTGAGCTTTTCAGTTTGAAAAGTCAGTTATGTATTACGTTTCCTCCAGAACTAATGAAATAAAATTAAAAAAATACAGGTTTTCTTGAGAACTTCCACACTTGAATGACAAACATTTTCTGAACTTTTATAGTTAGCCTATGATACGATGCAGAATTTTTGCCTTAATCAGTTCAGTGAGAATTTCAAACAGCCTCTTGAAATGGAGCTGTTTATTAAAAGCCAAACTGGTTTGAGATTTTTCCAAACCAAAACTGTTTTTTTCCTGATTTTAGATCTAATTCTTCTCTCCGGTGCTGCTGAGGCAGCAAACAATTTATTGCAGTGCCTCAAATACAAATTTCTTTTCAGGTAAACCAGGCAGCAGTACCCAACTCACAAGTACACATCTGAATTCTCCTATCCTTAGTCACTGCCACATCTCTGTGCTACACCAGGCTATAAACAAGTAACTAGAGACCAGGGAAAGATCCTTAAAACACTACAGCCAAGGCCCATGGCAGTGAGCGTGCTGAATAAAGCCTTCATTTATTTGTACTAAAATTCATACTAACATTTTGCCAGTAGAAGTTCTTATTATTGGTTCAAAGATCAGGAATTTGATTTAAACTGTTGAACATGTTGCAAAAGTATTATTTGTACTTCACCTTAAAACCACAAAGTATACGCAGACGAGTAGCAAAAGAATGGGAAGTAAACACTTGTCCCACTCTTAATATTGTGGGGGGTTTTTTTGTTCGAAAAAAGGGTATTATCTTAGAATAGCTTGATTTACTTTATACATTTTTATTTGTGATTGATAGACTTAGAATGTCTCATTATTTTCAGCAAGAATGGGGACAGACTGTCCTCAGTCAATGGAGAGTTGCTGTTCCGCTGGCATCTTTCCAGGTATTTACTCCTGTGGTAAAAAATTATCCTGACTCTCTGATTAGGAACCTGAATAGGAAACCACAAACGGACAAGAAAAAAACAAGCCGTATTTAAGACTATTACCTGATTATCTTCAAGCAGAAACCAAAACATCTACTTATTTCCACAGCGGTTACGTAAACCTGCATCCCTGCACACACAGACTCCAAGGAGCTCAAATGAGAGTAACAGACAGGAACGGAGGGAGCGGCTCCAAAACAGAGCAGTAGGCTGGGAAACACACCTGGAAATAGAAGTGCCTCAATGTTCTCACAAACAAACCCCACCAGCCTTGCCGAGGCAATTTAAGACAGCATTGCCACTGCTGTCCCGTCCCTCTACCAGCTGCGCCTGCCACAGGAGAAGTGGCAAACCAATGAATGGTGTGCCTACACCTCCAGTCACAGCCCCGTGTTAGGCACTGGACAAGGTTGGTACGCCAGGGTTAGAAAGGCAAATATCTGGGAACAGAGACTGTTTGGAGAGACGTTTTGCCAGCTTGCCACTGAGGTGATCATCTCCAGCAAAAAGTAGAGCTGAAGGCTCAGGAGAGGGACCTGAAGTGCCTACTATACCAGTCCCTGTCACCAGAGGCTGCTCACCAGAGGAAGAGACTGCTAATGAAGGTAGAAAGGAGGTGAAAGAAGAAGTATGAGAATCAGCAGAGGAACAAGGAAGAGCATGTGGGGGAAAGAGGACAAGACTGAGAAGTGATCTGAGGCTGCATGGAGGAGATGCTCAATCCCTCAGTCTGAAAGCACAAAGGGAGCTGTCACCTGGAAAGAAAAGAAATAAAAAAA